>CM040243.1:46861587-47109257 GCA_022545495.1 Chrysanthemum lavandulifolium
ACGTGTTGACAATAATATACCATTTTATTGGTAACATACTTTATCTATTATACATATATAATAATAATGATATCTATGATGAGTTTATTTCATGTATTCTATATCAGATAAAGTGACCTTTTTTGTGAAGTTAAATATTCTCTTAATATATTTTGTTTTGGGTCACCTAGTTCATTTTGAACTTCAGGACATCGTACTCTTAAAACAAATGTTATTGATTCTATTTTTAAAAGTATAATTACCATAATTTATAATTTAAAGTTATATTTTATTTTGACATATATGTTATATGAAAAGTTTAGAAATGATATATATGCAATTACGAAGGTTTAGAAAAGACTAGTGTTTCAAAAAAGACCTACAAGGTCGATTGATTGCCGCTTAGGCGCTACTGGGCCACCAACTTTTCCGATTTTTGTAAATTCATCAAACAAAGAGGTCAACCGTGGTCAACAGCGGTTAACGACTGTCAACGGTGGTCAAACTTGCAAATCTTGCCAGAAATACCCAAAAATCCCCGTAAACTAGTTATAATCACTTAGAATCGTTGTTTATATCTATTACACAAAACTTGTCTGGAATACCCAAAATTCTTCAGAAATACACAAAACTTGTTAGAAATGTCAATCCGATTAATCCCGCCTAGACCGATTACAAGCTACATGAGGGCCGACTGCCCAACTACCAATTCACGATTTTTGCAACCTTAAAAAAGATATATATGTAATCATAAGTTTAAGTTGGATATATATATATATATATATATATATATATATATATATATATATATATATATATATATATATATATATATAATTTTGAACTTTTGAAGAAATATGCAATCTTGTTATAATTTAAGTTGGACTAACCGGATGTTGAAAAAATCGTGAATTAGTAGTCGGGCGATCGACCCTCTTATAGCTTGCAATCGGTTTAGGCGGGATTAATCGGATTGGGCTTTTTTGGTAAGTTTTGGGTATTTTCGGCGAGTTATGGTAATATTTCGTTAATAAACATCTTGTAATAGTTATAAATAACGATTATAAGTGATTAAAACTAGTTTACTCCGAGTTTTGTGTATTTTCGGCAAAATCTAAATGTTTTTGGTAAGTTTGTCCATCGTTGACTGCAATTGACCACGATTGACTGATTTGTTTGAACGATTTACACAAATCAAAAAAGTTAGTAGCTCAGTAACGCTTAAGCGACGGTTAATCAGCCTTGTAAGTATGTTTGTTTGTTTGTTTGTTTTGAAACACTCATTTTACCTATTATAGGTTTAAGTTGGCCTATAAAGTTATTAGAGCAAGGGGTGTGGGATTTTCTTTTCTCGTCGATTCAGACGTGGCTCTTCGCCACTTTGTTTCACCCTTCGCCACGACACCATTGGCTCTCGCCACAAGCCCTCTCGCCGTTACAACGAAACGAATAAGACAAAACCATTTCAAAATCAAACCGTTTGAATATTACCGTTTTAAATCAAACGGTCCCTTTTTTTTCTTTTTCAAACCAAATATTACCCCATTTACTCTATAAATAATACCCATTTTTTATAAAAAACATTCACACTTCTCATTCACAACAAAAATATATTATCTTCGTCATCTTAATCCACAACAAAAAATGTCCCAAGATCCCAACGAGATGTCATTTACGAATCTCCTTAACTCGTCTTCGTCAAACCCGTCCACCCCATCCTCTCAAAGCTCAAACACTTCTTCGCAAGTCGGATTTCAAGCTTTTCAATATCCAAGACAATCACCACCGCAATTCTATCCATCACAACCATCACAACCGTAATTTTTTCCATCACAACCATCACAACCGCAATTTTATCAGTCACAACAACCACCAACACAATTCTATCCGTCACAACAACCACCACCGCAATTATATCCGTCACAACAACATTACTTTGAATCACAATTCAAAGTACCTCAACCACCACCAACCGAAACACGTGAAGAACGTCGTCAAGGAAAGAAACCGGCCAAAGCGACAAAGAAAAAAAAGAAGGCCGTTGTGAACTTGGACGCGGACGAGGAGGATGAAGACGAAGAAGAGGGTCGAACCACCATTCGTTGGTCAAGCCAGGAGGAAAAAATATTAGCCGAGTGTTGGGTCGAGGTATCCCAAAACGCCGCTATCGGTAATGACCGACTAAACGATGCGTTTTGGACTCAGATTTGGGAGGACTTCAAGGCTCGTAGTCCAGAGCCTTATCGTACAAAAAGTATGTGCACGGGAAAATGGACTCGGATAAACGGTGATTGCCAAAAGTTTAATGGTTTTTACAAGCATTTGAAGCGTAGATCCGGGTGAAATGATGTTGATCACATTGAGAATGCAAGACTTGCTTTCAAAATGGGACGGAAGCAGTTTAGTATGGTTTCGGCATGGCATGTTTGAGAGAATACCCCAAATGGGACGCGCGGATGGGATCAATGAAGATAATATCGCGAATTATTAGGCCCCGATCCTAGAGCTCGTCCACGGGCAAGCCTCGTCCGGAAAAAATCTAGATCGGTGGAGTCGTCAGCGAGCACCGGGAGTCAATCGGATGCTATCGCGGAAGCTTTAGCTCAAGAGTATAAGCGTAAAGTTGACGGAGCACGAGAAGTGTACGAGGCGAGGATTGCGAGAGAAAAGTCGGAGCAAGAGTTCCGAGAAATGGAGTTTCTCATGCACGATATTGAAAATTTTCCGGAGCCAAAAAGATCGATCCTCAAGAAGAAACAAGACGAATTGGTAGCTAAATACTACAAATAAAGTTGTATTATTTAAGTTTCGTATGGTTTTTATTTTCCGTATGTTTTTTTTTGTATGTTTTTTAAATTTGTCGTATGTTTTTTATTTTCCGTATTGTAGTTGTATTTTTATTTTAATTGAATGGAATGAATTTAATTGTGTTTGAAAAATATGGAAAAGAAATAAAATGAGTGTGGGTGGGGCCCAAATGAAGAAAAGTGAGTAAGTTGTGATTGGGCGGTATTTTTAAGTGAGTGTGTTGGAGTGATATGGAGGTGATGTGGCACACGTGGAACCTAAATAAAGAGAAATGGGTAACTCATGATACCCCTCGCTCTTATTAGCACAATTTTCTCTTTCATATAAAGTTTAATATTTTAACTTATTTTGATGCAATTTCAGAATCTATTAAATAAGCTGTCAAAACGAATTTGGTGTAATGTCTACATTGGCAACGCAAGCTATTTCCTTAAAGTCAAAAACGACGATTTAGATTTATGTAATAATTGACATTATTATATTACTATGGGATATAAAATTCGATTTAACAAAACATGAGAAAATGATGTTTAAGAAACATACTCCTTAAAGTTATCAAATTAATACATCTTAATAATTATCTTATAATTTTTTTATCTTATCTTTTACCACACTTATAAACATTGTCAATTTATATTATAATTTTAAATTTTATTAGAAAAGAGATCTAATAAGAAGAAAATTTAAAATGAGAAAAATTAGAAAAAATTTTAGCGACACATTTTAAAATAGGTAGAAGAAATTTAAGGGGACGTGTATCTATATTTGTAGGTGCATCTAAAATATGCGGTTATGGTTTCTTATTACCCTTTTCATTTTAATTTTATTTCTCATTTGATATTTATTCAACTTCACCATTGAGAAATAAAATATATTGTGTTATATTTTTTAGGTAAAGGGTTTGTACCCGATAAATTTATGTTTACATATTTTTTGAACTATTACAAATACCAAATTGTTTTCTTCTTAATCAACAAAAAAAATATAGACGGAATTGAGTGAAATAATAAACAGATCAAACAATACTCACACATGCGGGCATACGAGGCCAAGAACCATGATCGAAAGCATGTCGAGCAGCTTTCACTGCTAAATCGACGTCTTCTTTAGCTCCTTCTGCAATTTTAGCTATCACTTCTTCCGTCCTCGGGTCAATTGTCTCAAATGTTTTTCCTGTTTGGTTATACGCATTATTACTTATTAGGGCAAAATAGGTTAATAAATAAAGAGAACAAACTAATCAGTTATTAAAGACAACATAAGAAAAACTAAATACAATCACACATCTTCTATTTTACATAGTTTTTTCGGATACATTATAAAGCCGTATTACAAAGGGGTTATTAGTATAAAAAGACAATATATTGTCACTTTTTGTCATTGTATATTGCATACTTTTTTTTTTTCTCAACATAACATCAAACTTTTCAATCGTCTTATCATGTACCATTTTATCCTTACTTTTTTCAAAATTTGAAAGGTAAAATGTTCTTTCGACCATTATATCCTTACTTTTTTTCAAAATTTGAAGGGTAAAATAGTTGAATTCCTATTACATATCGTTCCGGATATAGTTGAATTTATGAAATTGGGAACTTAGGTACGGATTAATGTCTTTTACCTCTATATCTTTTGTGACTTCAATTAAAGTATCAACATATTTAATCATTGCTTATATACTATTATTACGGTATTATAAAATATTTTATAACTAAATAGTAAAACACAATGACATGCCATACCCTTAATATTTAGTTCCTTTAACTGAAAGACCAAATGCATTCTTAAAAAAGTCAAATCTCCCATGCTAAACTGAACGTTTGTGTCCGCTATAAGGTTTCTAGTTTCTAAATATGACAAAATCGAGACCTTTAAGTGCAAAAGAATAAATTGATGGTGTGAGACTATGGACAATAAGACAGCGTGATTGCTGATTTTTGTAATACAAAGGTGTGGTTAATTCCCGACGTGAAATGCGAATCCGAGTCGGTTGCCAAGAAGTATTGACCCTCATTGCCATGACACCATAAACTTAACACATGGATTAAAGAGGGAAGTGGCCGGTTAAACTAATTAACTGAAGAAACTTAATACAACCCTGAACAACACGTAGCACAAGCACAACAATTTTGAAACATTTCCTAAATTTCATTCCAATCTGATCGTAACTTTAGGCATAAGACCGTAACAATGGCTTGAGTGAAAACAAGTTGGAACATGTGTAATTCAAAACGGATAAACTTTTTGTTAATCTTGATCATGAGGTATTGCCAAAAGCAAATGATTTCCTTCAAGATAATATTGGAATTTATTTGGCATTCAATTTAAAGTATCAACAAATATCACGAGATTTTTGCTATAGATAAATCAGATTGGACCTAGCTTGTAACATTTGTATTCAAACTTATAATAGAATGTGTTAATTAAATATTTACCAGACCTGCATTAGGTTAACTTCATTTTAGACGGTCGAGATTTATTTTCAATTTGATTATACGATGAAAAGGGGATGTCATGTCATCATTTCTCTCTACCCTGTAGGCAATATATATAGTAACTTCCATTTAAAGATGGGATTAATAATATCCGAGTATTCTTCTTTTTTATTATGCTAGCCCAATCTAACCTAGCTATATAAATTCAACTAATAACTTCCCATTATTGTTAAGTGATTATGTTCACTACAAAAACTAATTTGTTCGTCCCTATCACTCTATTATCTATTTTTAGCCAAATTATTTGAAGATTTACAGAGTGAAATATGCTTCACAAATACAGTCTGATACTTCGGTACACAAATAAAATTTATACTCTCTTTTTACAGAACTGTAACGTTAAGTACATTTAGAAACGTGTAACTTATTATCACGCATCTTGAATTACAGGGCCTCTTTTGTATAGTTCGTGGCAGAAACTTCGAGTTATCACCAATGTTTCCGAAGGTGTATTACTTTTCTACAACAATAATTAAAGTTTTCAATGATACTAATGTAAGCAGGGCGTCGACTATTTTATGTCTATCTAAATGTTTCTTCAAAATGAAATGGCAGTATAATTAAACTTCTATAGATAGTGGCATGAGTCACATAATTATTTGTCGAATGAGAATTAAAAATGCTCATATCTAAACTATTTGTAGCTACTAGCTAGCCATCATATACTGGTAACTCAGTATATCCAGTTTTACTATCTTTATGCCGTAAGAAACAATGATCTCGTATCATTATTTGGGTTACCACGTATTACCATGGTGTGTGTACAACAAATTTATTTTATTTTATTTTATTTATTTATTATTAGTTGTTTTTATTAAATATACATACCTTTCAGAAACTTCTTATGATATTTTCCTATTACACAACAAATTAATGATAAAATGTAAAAGTCAGTCATTTAATAAATAAAAGTAAAATAATACACAAAAAATTAACTTTTATAAAAAAAAGTTAAATGGATCTCTGCAACTAAATTCAAAATATCACCAGTTAGTAATTCTATTACTATACGTATCAATTTATGCAACATATACGGTCATAATTAGATAAAAAAAATATATATATATTGTCAACCTAAGACCATTGCCACTTTATGTTCTTTTCCCTTTGAATTCTCGATCAATCCTTATTTCGTGTATCAAGTAAATATTCTATTTATGTTTTAAAGCTTCAACCACTTAAACAAATAGCTACTATGTTCAAAATGCTTAAATTTTCACAAATTCACATGCACAACATAGTGATAGACAGAACCTGAAATGGAATCCACAAAATCTCCATTGATGAAAAGTTTTGTAAACTTTATGTTAGGAATCTTCTTGTAAGTGTCTAAATTTGTGTTTCCGATACTTGCAGCCGCCATGGATACTCCCTCTTATTATTTTTGGTTTGTGGTTGTGTCATTGATAATGCATCCCACAACCCTTATTATATAGAGTAGCCGTTTAAAAATAAATTAAAAAACTTGTATAGTGTTTAAATATGGTAGAGAGTTGAGGAGAGTTATTTTACATACTAAATTTATGTTACATACTAAGAAACTCATCCTCACTTTTCATATAAAAATAAATTAATAGTTGAGATTAAAAATATTTTAATATTTCACATATTTTTTTTATAATTTAAATGTCTTTTAAACCATTAATAGATGATAGAAAATAATTACACTCTGATATACTTTCGACAATTTTTTCTTTTTCCGTTTTTCACCTTTTTCGTTGTTGAAACCTGCATGAGAAATCACTTAACTAATTTGAATATTTTAACAATATCACATGTGATATTAGTGTTAAATTACATATGATATGTATTAAAATTATATGTGATTTTAACACCAATATCACATGTAATTTTATTACATATCATATGCGATTTAACACTAATATCACATGTGATTTTATTAGTATATTCAAATTAGTGTTTAATTACATATGATTTCTTAATGCAAATTTCAAATAACGAACAAAATGTAAAAAAAAAAAAAAAAAAAAAAATTATTATTATTTTATTTTATTATTATTATTTTTTTTGAAAATATATCAACCCAGCGTATTTATAGAAAGATAATTAAACACTTGTCGTGATGACATTTTTTTTTGCTTAATGATTAACGGATTAAAAAATGTTAGCATTTGAAAAAAGGATGAAAGTGAGTTTTTTTAAATTGTTGATTAATCTCATTCATTAGATCAAATAATGATGAAGAGTGGAAATTGATCAATTGATATGTGAGAAAAGTTTGTTATGTAATTGATCTTTAATCCTAAATAGAGGTATTTTACATATCAAACTTTTATCATATACCAAAGAAATTATCCTCACCATCCATCTAAAAAGATAAAATCATTTTAACATTTCACATATTTTTTATAATTTATATATCTCATGAACCGCTAATCGTTAGACAAAACAAAATTATACCGTCACGACAAACATTTAATTATCTTTTTATAGACAGACAATTTGATATACTTTCGAAAAACTTTTTTTTTCTTTTTTTTTTTACGTTTTTTGTCTTTTATTTCGTTGTTGAAACTTGCATGAGAAATTTCACGTGATTAAAAACTAATTTGAATATTTTAATAAAATCACATATGATACTAATATACAATCTTTGTTTGGGTGACAAATATTGTGAATTATTTTAAAAGATTCCGAATATTATTTTTCACAAATTATGTCATTTCACACTTTTAATCTAAAAGTGTATAGCTAGTTTGCCAAATATTACTACAAAAAAAGCTACAATTTTTAATCTTTTCAAAGACCAAGATCAATGAACAACACCAAAGATCAAGAATAACAACATCTAACTTTGCCAAACATACCCTAAATCACATATGATATGTAATAAAATCATGTGTGATTTAACACAAATATCACATGTGATTTTATTAGCATATACAAATTATTGTTTAATCACATGTGATTTTTGTATGCAAGCTTTAACAACGAAAAAAAACGTGAAAAAAATTATCGAAAGTATATCAAAGTGCCCATCAATAGAAAGATAATTAAATGCTCATCGTGATTATATATTTTTTTGGCTTAACGATTAACGGTTTAAGAGATATTAATATTTAAAAATGACGAAAGTGAGTTTTTTAAATGTTGGGTTTAATCTCATTTATTATATCAAATGGAGATGGAGGAGGGGATTGGTCCCTTGGTATCTACAGCAACTCGTATTTTTTAGGTGATTACTTACCCATACGCTCAAAACTATTTGCTTTGAAAGTTTAAACATTTACTTTTACGTATCACCGTTAGATTAAATTGCGTAAACCGGAAAACGACTCTACACGTAAACTAGAATTAGACAAAGTTATGTCTACACTAAACACGTGTCATATGACTTATTTAAACAAGTTATATAAGTTTACATATTTAGTTTTACAAGTTTTACGTAAAATGGTCATATTTTTCATTTGCGCTCATGCATGCATGCATGCATAACACTTGTGGTGTTGAGAAATTTGATTTAAGTTAGGACTTGTAAAAACAGTTTACGACCCAATTTTACAGCAGTATGTTTCAACCTAAAAATCCATATTACACATTTTTCTGGATCTTTGCAATTTTTTTGAACTTATATATTTGTCTTAAGTTTTTCTCTGGATTTTTTCACAATTTTTGGAGTTGATTTTGTATTTTTAATAAATAATACGAAAATGTTAGTTAATAGCTACACGAAACTGGGTACCATTTGTAATTTGCGAAAACGGCCACCTTAAGGCCTAGTTGAGTAAAAATGATGTGAATAACTACTTTAGGAGACACTTAGACCTAACCATAGAGAGTTGAATCGAGCCGTGAAGATAAATATCGAAGGAGATACGACCCCAGAAATATAGGTCAATTATTCTGAATCATAATAACTTTGATACACTTGTACGTTTATGAATTTATAAAATTATTGGTGAGAAACCGAGATGAGTGACTTATATTTTTGGAAAGTAGACTCGAAAACAATGAACGTATACTTTTGAGACAAGTATCTTTTTTAGAAAACGAGTTGAGAAATAACCCGATTAACACGAAAGTTTTCTGAAATTGAGTAACAGCAGTTTACAAAATGTTTGAAAGTAAACACGTCCACCTACGTTTAGAGAGTTTAACGAAGAAAAACTGGCTAAAAACGAATTAGATACACTCAAATGAAGTCGGGATTAAAGCTAAAAGTTTGTAATTTTATTTCTAGGGTTTTTAAAATGTTAAATACACAAGCGCGCGTGACCACTTTCTGGCCTATTTACGAGGACATTAGGCTTAGATTCATTAAGAGCGGTAGTTGAACTTTTTACAGCACTCATGACATAATTGACATCGGAATTCGAAACAGCTCAAACTAATAAAACACTAAGAAGATATGACCCGCTAAACTTGAGAAAAACTCGTTTTTGTACACTAATTGAAAACTTAACATTAAAAGGTGAAACTTGCGTCTTACTACGTTCTGAGTCGTAAAACCTCATCACAAGTATATAAGGGTGATAAAACTTCATAAACTCATACGCATATAGTACATGATGCATATTCCCTAAGAAAGCGTATATATTTAGGTCACGTTGAGGATTCCCGGTTGTTATTCTACGATTTAATATTCTGAATACTTTGATTTCTTGAGGTGAGTTTCATAGCCCCATTTTACATGTTTATACTTATTTTGAAATGATTGGGGTGAGAATATATTGCTTGTTTTTACTTCTGGGCACAAGAACTTTAAACAATAATCAAATATCTCCGAATGTAACAGGTAACCTGTGACAACTGGCAATTTAGGGAGTCTATTTTAGGTAACGGCATTACGTTAAACTAAACCGAGCTTTGCCTTTATCACTATTTTTATAAATCATGACTTGATTTTCTATCGTCTATTGGTTTTTATGGATTATTTCACTACTAAATGAGTTATCGTATGAGTTTTAACTCTATTTGGTAGGCACTATTCGATTCGGCACTAGAAAAGCCTAAAACGAGAAATATTGTAACTTTTAGACCGTAACTCGAAAATTAACAAATAAATAGTCAAAACTCGTGGAAAAACAAAAATAACGATGTTAGAAAGTCGAATGAATGTTGTGGGACACTCGGGGGACAATAAATGTGAGCTCGGGAATGGATAAACGGGACGTTTTACAAAAAATGACAACCACGACCCCTCTCCTTTGCTTAGCCCGACGCCCCCTCCCCTCCCTCTCTTTTATGATTTAGTCCCTCCTTCCAAAATATAAATACCCTCACTCAACCTCATTTTTACTTCCATTTTCTCTCTCTAAAATACACCTACACATTACTTTCTCTCTCTAATATTTCTCTCTCTTCAAAATAAAACCCTAGCCACCACCACCACCATTGGCCGCCCATATCCGGCCATATTCCGGCCAAAATCCAGCGAGTGGTATCTCACCTCCACCACTATCTTGTAGATCTTCTTTCCCTCTTTCTATCCATATAAAATACTCCCACAAAAGCCTTCATTAACACCTTCAAATCTTAAGATTAAGATTCGTACTTTTAGGGTTTTCATCAAATATTGCAATTCAAGCTTGAATAAGGTAAATGGAGCATGGGTAAAGCTTGTTTAAGCTATAATAAGTCACATATGGCAAATTAGGGTTTCGACCTTATGTAGAAATTTGGGGATTTTGGTTTAAACATGGGATTAAGTCTAATTAACATCTAAATAAACATGTAGCTAGTGTTTGGTAAGCATGTGGTGTATCAATTTGATGGGTTTATGCATTTTAGGTCTAGTTTCATATTTTTGGTTGGAATAGATGATGGGTTTTGTGTTTGGTTAATGATTGGAGCTTGAATGATTGTATTTGGATGTTGTGGTATTGATTTGGGTGATGTTTGATTGGATTTGGAAGGGTGTACGAGCCACCAAGGCCACGTACGTGAGCCTTGGGTTGCTTACGTGACCCACTTGGGCTACGGGTCCGGGTCGGGTCATTTTGATAGCTTGTTGGTTGATGTAGTTGAGGTTTGGATGAGACGCGTGGAGCCAAAAAGCTTCAAGGGCTTGTTTGGTTCACGTGGTCTTAACCATGACCGTGTCAAGACCATTAGGGTCATAACATTGGTTTCAGGTATATTTGGTTGATTAATTGGTTGGCGAGATTGTTTTGAGTTGATTTGGGATTGAATTGCGCTATTATGACTTTTAAATTGGACTTGATATATATATTGTCAACTTTGAGCTACGTCGGTGTTACTTTGACTTTTTAGTCAATAGTTGACTCCGACAAAGCCGTAACATGGACTTTAGTAAAGATTGGACTATTGATTGATTAAAAGCCGAGAAGTAATGACTCGTGCTTGTGGACTCGAAACAAATAACGATATGAGATTAATATTGGAATTTGACGAAATATATATATATATACATGAAAATGCTAATAGTCTATGAAATATAAATAATAAATGGGCTTTTGTACCAAAAATATCGATAACAAGACTTATCTTGTTATTTACTATTTTTAAATGGAAACTAACGACTAAATTGGAAATGTTTTATAATAAATAAGTAATTAATGTTTCGAGTACACGTTTATCGATAAATTCCAATTATGGTCATTTAATATTAGTTTAAGTATTTATTTGCTTACGTTGTGTGCATGGGTTACGGATAACCTAGCATTGATAGTGTTGATCTACGTGGGTAGCGGACTTATTAGGTTTACGAATCTAATAAGAACCCGGTAGGTACATTGGGTAACCTTATTAATGGGTGAATTATCCTTATGACTCTTTAGGATACGATTGATTTATGGGATAATAAGAGACACGAGTAAATAAGTGAGTTTATCGAGTTGACGAATTCGATAAGGTCTACTATTTATTCCGAAACTTATTGGACTATGGAGCTTGTCGTTTAGAGGTCTCATTGTGTTGCATTGAAGATATTGGTTGTTGAGTGCTTCATAGCGAGTCGATTAGAGGTCTCATTCCGAAACTTGTTGATCACGTATTCCAAATATCTCTCAATCACCTGAGAAACTTATTGGACTATGGAGCTTATTCAACTCTTACAGGTCCACTATGATTTTGTTGAACTTAAACCTATGAACTCACCAGCGTAAGCTGACCTTTTAGCATGATTTCTCAGGTGATTGAGAGATATTTGGAATACGTGATCGGTGGAAGCTTGGCAAGAAGGCGGGGTTCAAGGATCATTTCTGACTCTGATAAACTTTGGGGACCTATTTTATTAAATCATGTGTTAGGCCTAATATTTACACTTTTGGATTAAATTTTTTAAATAACTAAATTTGGGATTGGTTTTGAATGTTAAATGACTATCTTTTTGCTATACTTGTGTGCGATACCAATCCAATAGTAACGCCCGAGAACTTGATTAAGTTTTCCATTGCATCGAGATTTGGGGTGTTCTGATTAGATATCGAGCTCGGGGTTATAGAAATTAGGTATTTTATAAACCCTAAACTATAACCACTTTTTAAGAAAATTGATCCTCGACCGACGCACGCCCGCTTGCCAAGTCGAAGCTTCTTATTTGATTATGGTATGAACTGCCATTTGAATTATGAGATGAACTATTAAGGGATATTGTGAACTGATTACGGAAACGTTATGATTTGGATATATGATTATTGATTTTGGATAAATGAGATGTGATTATCGAGATACTACGGTATTGGATTGAGTAAACGGTATATTATGATTTGGGAATTTTGAACTCGATTGATTTGATATGGGATTATGTAATGGAACGGAACTTATGTGTTTTATTTAAAGGCATGTTTTGAGTAATGCGGTACCTTTACTTTTAAAGCTTTCATTATGTGATATATGTTTTGGTTGAGTTGATGCTCTTATTAAAACTAGTTGTTTCGAACACTTATACCTACCCTATGCCATTGTCATAGACTATGCCTTCACTAGCTTTTGATGTGTCTGAGGAGGTCCTTGTTGTTGCTAGTTCGCCAGCATTGACTCTCATGACAGTTGCGCAGGGTGATCCTTATGAGATTGCCCGTCACTCTAGTTCATCATCATCAGATCACCCTAGCTCACTTTACATCAGGTCTTAGCACGAGCCCAGACTCCTAGGCTTTCTTATAGCACTTCCCGCATGTCCGTGAGACCACCATTATCACCTATCCATTTAGCAGCATCACCGTGTCTTAGGAGGCCTAGATCTCCTAGTGTACCACCTCAGGATTTACCTGCACAGAGACTCTCATGGATGAGGGCGAGGAGGAGCATGAGGTCGAGGAGGAGCATGAGATTGAGGAGCAGTATGTAGATGAGGATGAGGATCCTCAGGAGGAGGATGAGGATCCTCAGGAGGAGGATGAGGAGGATAACCCAGAAGGGGGTACTCCTCCATTGCAGAGTCTGCACATTCTCCGGACTGTGTTCTCCTTTGCACGAGCACAGGTCCCCGGACGACCTTTAGACATTGACTCACCACCTTACTCACCTTATATAGGTAGCCCGTTGGGATCCGAGATACCATCGGAGATTGCTTGAGCCCGAGGAGTATGGTGAGGCAGGTCCGATGTGGGAGAGGATTACATCACGGTACTAGGCTTAGTCAGTTGACGGATCGGTTGGTTGGAGTATCTAGGGCTAGTATAGAGGATTTGAGAGCTGATATGGGTACTGTAGTCAGGAGGACTAGGATTTTGCGTGAGGGTATGTCAGAGCTCCAGGAGCAGTTTGGGGACTGCTTGAGAGGGTTCGCGACATCTCGTGATGCTGATAGAGCGATTTGGCGTAGGATTGGTGAGTTGGAGAGAGAGGTCGCAGAGCTTAAGAGTGATCGCGACGCTCGACGTGTTGAGTTAGCATCTTTGTGGAGAGAGGTTGACGATGTTAGGAGATCAGTTAGTGGTATTTATAGATGTGGCTAGATAGTATTAGATTCATGGCTTTGTACCATCTTGAAACTAAGTAGTACTTGGTTCGAGATATAGGATTATCCTAGTTATCTTATTAGTATCGTTGTTAGATCTAAACTTTCATATATTGCACCTTGAAACCTATGAGTTATGGTTATTAGAACGTGCATCCTTTAGTTATGATTCGGACCTTAGTTGTTTCGTTATGGTATAGCGTTATCCTTGTTGACCTTGGTTATGTATTCGAGCGTTATTTGGTGATCCTTGGAACCCAACTCTATCTTTAGAGTGTGAATTGTGAACTTATGAAACTGTTCTTCTTGCCTTCAAAATGATGGCAACAAGACAAAACCCGCTTAGGAACAACCAAGCAGCTCCTGCTGCTAGGGTTGCCCCTGTTCGTCGAGGTCGTCGTCCGGCCCCGACCACTCCACCTGTTGAGAACCCGAACCCTGATAACCCAGCTGTAGAAAACCCGAATGTGAACGACCGTGCTGAGAATGGTCCTGTTCCACAAAACCCTCCACCTGTGAACCCAACCCATGTTGACCAGTTAGTGGCGCAGCATGTCGCTGAACTGCTAGCTGAGGCTAATCACTCTAACACCTTTGGTGGAACCCCAATGCTGAATCGAACTCGAGGTTGTACCTACAAAGAGTTCCGATTTTGTGGTCCCATTGAGTTCGGAGGAACTGAGGGAGTAGTTTATCTAACTAGGTGGTTGGAGAAAACTGAATCTGTGTTTGCGTTAGTAATTGTGAGGAGGATTGTAAGGTTAAGTATGCAACATATACCTTGAAGGATGAAGCGTTAACCTGGTGGAACAACTATCACAGATCATTAGGAATTGATGTAGCTTATAGTATGACTTGGACTCAGTTTAAGACTCTCTTGATCAAGACTTACTGTCCTAGGAATGAAGTTAAGAAGTTAGAGAGTGAGTTCTGGAACCATAAGGTTAAGGGTACTGACATGGCGACTTATACTCATCGTTTCCAAGAGTTATCGTTGCTTTGCCCTGATATGGTTCGCACTAAAGAGCTTAAGATTGAGAGGTATACTAATGGATTGCCTTTAGCTACCCGAAATTATGTCATCGCTGCGAAGCCAGTTAATTTGCATAAGACAATTACTGTGGCTCAGTGTTTGATGGACTCTTCTATGCTAGAAGTAGGAGACAAGAGTAAGAATGATAGGAGTGATAAGAGGAAGAGGAATGAAGTTGTTAAAGGGAATGGCAACAAACGGCATGAGACAGCCAGGGTGTTCACCATAGGAAATGGAGAAAGGAAAGGTTATGAAGGTAGTAGGCCTATATGTGGTCGTTGTAACCGACACCACCATGGACTATGCCTGAATGTGTGTAGGAAGTGCTCTAAGGTAGGACATTTGGCCAAAGACTGTAGGTCTCGTCCACTTGCTCCAGCTCAAACTACACAAGGAGCGAACTGGAAGGCCACTGTTACCTGTTTTGGATGTGGAAAGAAGGGACACTTTAAGAGTGAGTGCCGAGAGCCGTGGATGAGAGGAAATCCCGGTAATGTAGGAGGATTTGCTAACCGAGGTGTAGGAAGTAATGGCTTAAACCCTGTGAAGCGTGAGGTTGTGGAAAACCAGGGAAACTATGGTGCTAGGAGTCAGTAGATAGACATGGTAGCAGGCGTGTTTACGCTATTGGGAAGGAAGGCGGGAGGACCCTAACGTGAGTTACTGCACGTTCCTTCTCAATAATCTCTATGCTTCCATCTTGTTTGATCTTTGAGTGCGGATATGAGTTTCGTATCCACCAATTTTATGCCATTACTAGGAATCTCCCAAACACCTCTAGGGTTTAGTTACAATGTGGAATTAGCCAATGGGAATAGAGAGAAGATAGACACCATAGTCCAAGGTTGTACCTTAACTTTCCTAGACCGCCCGGTTAGTATAGACCTATTGCCAGTTACCTTGGGAAGTTTTGATGTCATTATCGGAATGGATTGGTTATCGAAGAACGGTGCACACATCATTTGTGATGAGAAGATTGTGCGTTTACCGTATGGCGGAAAAGTTCTGATTATACAAGGAGATCGGAACGACTGTGGAAGTCCTTCACAGTTGAGCATCATCTCTTGTATTAAGGCTCAGAAGTACGTCGATAGAGGAGGTTGTCTTTTCTTGGCTCGAATTTCAGAAAAGAAAAGTGAGGAGGAGAGTGAAAGACACCTTAATGATGTACCCGTCGTTAGGGAATTTCGGATGTGTTTCCGACGATCGCTGAAATTCCACCGTCCGACAAGTGGAATTCCAAATAGAGTTGATACCGTGCGGCACCGTGGCCGGGCACCTTATCGACTTGCTCCAAGAGAATTGGAGGAACTGTCTAAACAGTTGGTAGAATTGTCAGAGAAGGGATTCATTACCAAGTTTATCACCATGGGGAGCACCGGTGTTGTTTGTAAAGAAGAAGGATGGATCGTTTCGGATGTGTATTGATTATAGGGAATTGAATAAGTTGACAGTGAAAAACCGATATCCGTTACCTAGAATAGATAACCTATTCGACCAACTCCAAGGAGCTAGTGTCTTTTCTAAGATCGACTTACGATCTGGTTATCACCAGCTTAGAGTTCGAGAGGAGGTTATCCCTAAGACTGCGTTTAGAACTCGTTATGGACACTATGAATTCCAAGTGATGTCGTTTGGTTTGACCAACGCGCCAGCGGTTTTCATGGATCTCATGAACCGAGTGTGTAAGCCATACCTGGATAAGTTTGTGATACTATTCATAGACAAAATTTTGATATACTCTAAGAGTAGTGAGGAGCACGAAGAGCATTTGAGGCTCATTTTAAGATTGTTGAGAAAGGAGAAGTTGTATGCCAAATTCTCTAAGTGTGAATTTTGGATTCCGTCCGTGCAATTCTTAGGTCATGTGATAGATAGTCGAGGTGTTCATGTTGACCCAGCTAAGATTAAGGCCATTAAGGAATGGGCAGCTCCTAAGAACCCATTAGAAATCCGACAGTTTCTAGGTTTAGCAGGCTATTATAGGAGATTCATTGAGGGATTTTCTAAGATAGCTAAGTCGCTGACCAAACTAACACAAAAGTACGTTAAGTATGAATGCGGAGAAAAGGAAGAAGAAGCATTCCAACTTCTGAAGGAGAAGTTTTGTAGTGCGCCTATCCTAGCTTTGCCTAAAGGAAGCGAAGATTTTGTCGTGTACTGCGACGCTTCACATAAAGGCTTAGGTGTTGTTTTGATGCAACGTGAGAAGGTGATTTCTTATGCATCCCGACAACTTAAGAAGCATGAGAAAAACTACACCACCCATGACCTTGAGTTAGGTGCTGTAGTGTTTGCTCTTAGGATTTGGAGACATTATCTGTATGGAACCAAGTGTGTAGTATTTACCGACCATAAGAGCTTGAAGCACATCTTAGATCAGAAGGAACTGAACATGAGACAACGTCGTTGGTTAGAATTGCTTAGTGATTATGACCGTGAGATTCGTATCATCTGGTAAAGCTAATGTTGTGGTGATGCACTTAGTCGTAAGGAGGACATTCCACCCTACCGTTAGATCCTTAGGAATGACCATTGTTTCGCCTTACCGTCCCAAATTTTAGCCGTGGCGGAGGCATTGACGGAAGAGAAGCGTCCTTACGAGAATCTTCATGAAATGGTAGAAAGTGAAACGGCTTCTTGAAGCGTTAAGACGAAACTTTATGCTTGAGATGAGTCGGATACCATTTCATGGTGTAATCCGTGAGTTGATTATGCATGAGTCGTATAAATCAAAATACTCTATTCATCCCGGAGCCGATAAGATGTATCAGGACCTTAAGAAACTTTATTGGTGGCCTAACATGAAAGCGGATATAGCTCAGTATGTCAGTTGGTGCCTGATAAGGTTTTAAAATGTACCATTTTGAGGGGTCGTTTAAGTCCTTATTTGATCACTTTTGTATCCGTTATTGCTTAATATCGTTCCTTTTCACTTTTTAGGTCTCTTGAAGGCAAAATGCTGGAATGGCACTTATTTGGACGAAAAGGCGCGAATATATGAAGAAAATGGCCAAAGTCAAAATCGAGACACTCACGATTCTTTGAAAGTAGAAGCGCGGCGTCGGTGTTAATGGCGACGCCGTCCCAAAATTATTGTGACGGTCCGGAACCCAAAACTCGTATTTTCAAGTGGCGATGTCTAGTTGTGAAAGAGTAGGCCGTCGCTACTCAAACGGCCTAGATGCAATCCGACGACGTCGAGGCGAAGAGGACGGCGTCACGGACTTAAGGTGGCCCGTCGCAAGGTTAACGTGGCCAAGACGAAACCCTAATGACGGCGACACGACGTCGTCACTAAACATAAGGTGACGCCATAGCAATTGTAAGCTTATATAGAATCCGAATTTTTCGGTCTTTGTGTGGAGAGTCTTTGGGTAAAACCTAAAACCGAACCTAAGGTGTCTTATACAAGATTTTAGGGTTTTAAACCCTATCTTACACCAAGATAAGTCTTTCTTCATTAATTCAATTATGTCTTTGATTATTTGTGTGTGCTCATGTTCTCCATGTCCGGCTAATTTACTTGTGTGTTTGCTTAGGAAGTATGAAACTTAATTATTAAATATTGATTGGTTGTTTCTTATCTTAGTTGATTAATGATCTAGTAATGTGATAGGTCATTCGTTGTGTACTTAATGCTTGATTCATCTTTGTGAACCTTAGAATATAATTACCTGAGTAGTTGTAGGCTAAACCATCCAAAGAGCGCCTTAGAGTAGGAGTTTATCATCCCTAGTGGGTTTGTAGATGAGAACCTTTGGTAAGTTCAAAGAGTTAGGGAGAAACGCATACCCTACAACTTTAGACACACAACGCAATTAAGAATAAGACGTGACACTCAACCATCAATAGGAGATAATTAAGGAGTAATACAAACTAAGTAAACACATCTTTAAACTATCATACGAGCACACATTAATTAGACATAGACTCCCACAACCTTAGTTTAGATAATTAGATAATAGTAGAGTAATCGGTAGAAATACCAACCCCCAAATCCAATACCGAGATTCGTACCTTTCCATTTCATAAAACATAAAAAGATAAAAATAATCTTCCTCAACCTTAACCTTAGCGTAGTAACTCCTTACTAGCATTCCTATTCCCTAGAGAACGATATCAATACCCGTGGCTTACCCTAATTACTACACTACAACGATTAGGTTCACTTGCCTAGGGTGTTATAAAACTTGCTCAAGAAAAGGAAGTTTCCTTGACCCGAGCGACGCGTGTAGCGTTATCAAGTTTTTGGCGCTGTCGGGGAATAAAATAGCTAGTTAGTAGTCCACCTCGTTTAGGTTCTTTGCTTGATTCCTATCAAGTAAACTTTTTCTCATTTTAGCCTTCTCTTAGTCTATCCCCTTCTTCGTAACTTTTGTTCGTAACCTATCACTTTTCATCATGGAAGGTGATAACCCACTACCATTCATCAACCTACCACCAAATGACCCGCCAAGATCCCGTACTCTTGGTGAATACTGAGACCAAGCCACCTAGGCTATAGGAACACCATTGAGCTTCCGACCAAGCCCAAACTATGGCCTGCGATCCGACACCATCCGGTTGGTGCAAAGCGGATGTGCATTCCATGGACTTCGTTCAAGATCCTAATCGACATCGAGGATTTCCTCAAAATCGTCGATTCCATCGACCTTGATGCTACTACTCGGGAGACCACGCTGCGTCTCTTCCAATTCTCTCTACGGGACCAAGCTATTAATTGGCTTGGCGACTTCCCGCGCTCCATCTCAAGTTGGGATGATCTTACTTCGCTTCTTGCTCAATTTTTCCCACCGGGAGAACCACTAAGCTTAGGAATGATATCTTGATGTTCCAACAACGTCAAGGTGAATCTCTCTGAAGCATGGACCCGATTCAAGGACTTACTTCATAAAGTCCCTCATGGCGGCATTGATCTTTGGCTCCAAGTCCAAATCTTTTATGATCATGTCAACTTCCCCACTAAGCGATCCATTGACCAAGCGGCGGTGGAAAACTTAGTGATCTCACCGCAGAAGAATCATGGGAAATAATAAGGACCTCGCCTCTATGACAATGAAAGTTGGGATGACCCCGTGAGCTGCCCAAAACAGTCAAGGCAATCTCCTTGCCTCCTCCCGACCGTAGGATGATCGAACTTGAAGATCAAGTTAAATTCCTCATGAGTTCCTACGAAAATCCTAAGTCTTCACACCATGTGAACAAAGCTTCTTCCTCGTGTGAGCCGTGTTGTGATCCTCATAACACGCCAAGTAATAGCACTCGCTCCCGAACATGCTTCCGTTGACTCGCATCCTCACGTATTAATGGAGCGGGAGGAAGATTCCTACAACACCGGACCTAGGAATTTCAATGAAACCCGTGAAGCATGGAAAACAAGCCCGACTTCTACGGGGACAAACCAAAGAATTCACCTCAATGATTTCTCATGGCCCCACTTAACGGTTCTAACCAACAAAATGTCGAAGGATGTTGCAAAACCTAGTTGCATCCCAAGAAACCCAAATGGCTAAGCTCTCGGACCGCTTTAACCATCAACAAGCCGAGATAGATAGGAAAATAGACAACCTTTTGAAAGCCATAGCTAATAGTGATAAGAAGGTTAGTGCTATCTCAACTCCCGAGCCTTCAGGTATAGAGATTAAGGATCCAAGCAAGCTAAAGTATGTCCAATTCGTCAATACCATCGCCTTAGTTGAACCTAATGAAACAAATGACGAAGAGGACTATGCACTTGTGGATGATGAAACACCCGAGGAAGTAGATGAAGTAGACATTGACTATTTCAACAAATTTCCTACGGAAGAAGAACTATCTTGCCACCCTCACTTAGTGCGTGACCTCCGTCACATGTATGTTAGGAAAAGTCCTCGAATCAAGTTTGGGAACCCTTGGAATCTTAACATACCATGTGTCATAGGACACCTTTTTGTGCAAAAGCCTACATTGATCGCAAATCCCCAATCAACATAATGACTAGCACCTATTACAATTGGATATTGAAGAAGCCTATTCCAACTAGGCAAGACCCCAATGATCCTAATTTTAGTTGCAATTTTCTAGGAAGAGTTAAGGGATTGCCCGTTTATGTAGGTAGTTTCACGTTTCCTACGGACTTCATAATTGTGGATGATATTAGCACGGCCATAGACCCTAGTTTGTCCCATGTTATTCTAGGAAAACCTTTCATAGAAAGCACCGGGATGACCTATAACCCCTCGTTAGGAGTAGTGCGATTCAAGAATGAGACCGACGACATAGCTTACCAAATGCCGTTTAAGATTGAGAAGTTTTCATCACTCTCTAATGATGAAAAGGAACTTAAACTGTCGGTCTATTATAGGAATGATGAGGATAGGGAAAAAGGTGTTGATTATGTTATGGCTAAGATTTTCGGATTCTATAAGGATTGCTTGAGCCTAGGACCGAATATAGGACCGATTGGGGAGAGGATGAATTCTTAGAAGCGCATTTTAGGGCACCTCTACAACATGGAACCCCCATTAGAAACCGTCAAGAGGCGGTAATGAGGAAACGTAGAGCACGACTATGAGTCTAGCTACAAGACTCTTAAATAAAGAAAAGCGCTTCGTGGGAGGCAACCCATGCTTAATTGTTTGCTTGTTAGTGTCATATATCTTTTATTAATTGTTTATCCTCATGTTTAAATTTGTAAAATGCTTTATTTTGTTTTAACCTCGTCTTAATTGCATGTAAAGGTATTTTACATAAGGGATAAGTGTAGGGAGGATTACACACGTTTTCAAAAGAAACGTAAACATGAGAATAACAATTAATTAAAAGATATATATGTTTGTTTGTTCGAGTCAAATGCTTGTATCGAGTCATAATGGATGTTTTGCGAAATTTTCCAGATTCTAAAGATGTAAATTTTCCGAATTTTTCCGAAAAATCGAGACCGCTTTTGTCAAGATAACTGACGCGTCAGATTGCAACTGACAGCGTCGGGAAGGAGTAAAACATCGATTACTTTTCTCGTTTTCGAGTTACTTATAAATTTTGGAATTTTCGGTCTTAATTTTCTTAGAAATTTTGTAAACATCCATTCCACAAGCATTATATCCTAGTTTAAATCGAGTCTTATATATATTATTACCGCCGATTTTACGCCAAGGTTTCGTTTGTTTTCTTCAAGTGTGTGCAGTTTAGTTTGTCAAGAAGAAGTTACATAAGATTGGAGGAGCTTTTCACGCAATAAATCTTCTTGAAAAGGATTTAACCACCACTTTACACGGATCCTACCGAGCTAATCGGGGAGTATTAGTTTCTTTCGTTTTAATTACCTTCTTTTATCATAACTTTGATACTTTCGGGAACATTGGGGACAATGTTCGGTTTAAATGTAGGGAGGAAAAAAAGCGGAACTTTGAAACTATGCTTATCCTTGATTATTTGCTTTGTCCAATTGCACTTTTGTAATAAACCATGAGAAAATGTCGGTTAGGGTAATTTTGGCACCAAATTTAAAATTTTCATGACATATAGGAGTGGGCCATTAGTCTTAACAAAAGCGTCTCACGGATAGGAAGTTATATGACTAGCACAAAACCCTTTACCACCCAAATTCCACCCAAAATGTGAGGATCACCCTTAGATTAGTAGGAATTAAAGCATTCATCTTCAATGCTTAGAGTGTGAACCGGTAGTATATTAGATTCTAGAACTTGTTTTGTGATGCATTCCGAGATCGCAAGTTAGGCTACACTTGTGTAGTTAGGAATAACTAAATGATAAGAGGCATTAGGATAACCCTTGTTTGATACACCGTAATATAATTACTTCTTCCACATCGGTTGAGTAATTCCCCACACCCTTTGCGTTGTACTCATCTTTAGTACACGATACCCTAGTTAAGTCCTCGAGCCTATCCTTTTCGCGGTTCTCGTGATGTTTCGGTTTTCCGGAATATCAATGAAGAGCATTGTTTACACCCCACCCCCAAATATACACCCAAATCGCCTTAGCCTACCCCTTATGCACTCACAATAAGTGCAAATGTTTGTTATTACCCCAAACCCTTAGTTCAATTATCTAGTTGCTTGCATAAGTTGCTAAGTCGAGTCATATCTTTTGTATACAGTTTTGGGATGATTGGGATTCATGGGAAAAGTTAAAGTTTATGAAATGACGGGAAGGGAACATTAAATTCAAATTCCCTTTGTTTGCATAATAATGTACCCCAAGTGTTTTGATCTTTTCAATTCGGGTCAAATTAGTGTTAGAGTAATAAAAACTCAAGTGTAGGGATGTGCCTATAAATCCTAGTATTTTGATGTTATCTTAGAGGATGGTAGAGTAAAGTGTATGAAAAAAAAAAAAAAAAAAAAAAAAACAAAAGAGTGTAAAAAAAAAACATACGGGCTACCATCCTACATCTACCCTTTAAATTTATGTTTGTTTATTTCATTATCTAGAGTTTAGAGTGTCGAGTCTTGGCTTAGCAACGCCATTCTTCATATGCATTTAACATAGAGATTTTTGACTTACCACCACTAAATAGCTTATCCCACCAAACCCTTTATTTCCCTACCGTAAGCCTAACATTACAACCCTTTAAAAGACCTATTTGATAGTCTTTCCTAGGTGCTTACGCCAAAGCGATGGAGGTTTGATCTATTCTCAAGCCTATGGTAATCTATGTACTAGGACCGGTTAATGAGTGTTTATCTTCCATTTCCTATTTTGTTATATTTCATATATACACCGAGAGAGATGTGAGTATCCAAACACCCCATGTGAGGTGCTAGTATGTAATTTTCGTGCTTGTTATGACTTTTATGGGCTTATATGTGTTGTGGACCGTTTTGAATTAATGCTTCATGACCCCTAACTTATAAATTAATTGGCTAAAAGCACATTTGCTTGAGGACAAGCAAATAACAAGTGTAGGGATATTTGATAAGGTTTTAAAAGGTACCATTTTGAGGGTCGTTTAAGTCCTTATTTGATCACTTTTGTATCCGTTATTGCTTAATATCGTTCTTTTTCACTTTTAGGTCTCTTGAAGGCAAAATGTGGAATGGCACTTATTTGGACGAAAAAGCGAATATATGAAGAAAATGGCCAAAGTCAAAATCGAGACACTCACGATTCTTTGAAAGTAGAAGCGACGGCGTCGGTGTTAATGGCGGCCGTCCCAAAATTATTGTGACGATCCGTAACCCAAAACTCGTATTTTCAAGTGACGACGTCTAGTTGTGAAAGAGTAGGCCGTCGCTACTCGAGACGGCCTAGATGCAATCCAGACGACATCGAAAGAAGAAGAGGACGGCGTCACGGACTTAAGGTGACGCCGTCGCAAGGTTAACGTGGCCAAGACGAAACCCTAATGATAGCGACACGACGGCGTCACTAAACATAAGGTGACGACGTCGCAATTGTAAGCTTATATATAGAATCCAATTTTTCGGTCTTTGTGTGGAGAGTCTTTGGGTAAAACCTAAAACCGAACCTAAGGTGTCTTGTACAGTATTTTAGGGTTTTAAACCCTATCTTACACCAAGATAAGTTTTTACTTCATTAATTCAATTATGTCTTTGATTATTTGTGTGTATGCTTGCATGTTCTCCATGTCCGGCTAATTTATTTGTGTGTTTGCTTAGGAAGTATGAAACTTAATTATTAAATATTGATTGGTTGTTTCTTATCTTAGTTGATTAATGATCTAGTAATGCGATAGGTCATTCGTTGTGTACTTAATGCTTGATTCATCTTTGTGAACCTTAGAATATAATTACACGAGTAGTTGTAGGCTAAACCATCCAAAGAGCGCCTTAGAGTAGGAGTTTATCATCCCAGTGGGTTTGTAGACGAGACCCTTTGGTAAGTTCAAAGAGTTAGGGAGAAACGCATACCCTACAACTTTAGACACACAACGCAATTAAGAATAAGACGTGACACTCAACCATCAATAGGAGATAATTAAGGAGTAATACAAACTAAGTAAACACATCTTTTAACTATCATACGAGCACACATTAATTAGACATAGACTCCCACAACCTTGGTTTAGATAATTAGATAATAGTAGAGTAATCGGTAGAAATACCAACCTCCCAAATCCAATACCCGAGATTCGTACCTTTCCATTTCATAAAACATAAAAAGATAAAAAATAATCTTCCTCAACCTTAACCTTAGCGTAGTAACTCCTTACTAGCATTCCTATTCCCCTAGAGAACGATATCAATACCCGTGGCTTACCCTAATTACTACACTACAACGATTAGGTTCACTACCTAGGGTGTTATAAAACTTGCTCGAAGAAAAGGAAGTTTCCTTGACCCCGAACGACGCGTGTAGCGTTATCAGTGCCTGACTTGCTCTAAGGTAAAGGCCGAGCATCAGAAACCCTCGGGACTCTTAGTTCAACCCGAACTCCCAGAATGGAAATGGGAGCGGATAACCATGGACTTTATTACTAAATTACCGAGAACAGTTAGCGTCAATGACGCTATCTGGGTAATCGTTGATCGTTTAACTAAGTCTGCTCACTTTTTAGCCATTAGTAAAACCGATAGTCTCGATAAGCTTGCTCGATTGTATCTTAAGGAGGTAGTATCGCGTCATAGAGTACCGATATCTATCATTTCCGATAGGGATAGTCGTTTTACATCCCACTTTTGGAAATCATTACAAACATCATTAGGAACAAACTTGGATATGAGCACTGCTTACCACCCTCAGACCGATGGTCAGAGCGAGAGAACCATTCAGACTTTAGAGGACATTCTTAGAGCCTGTGTTACTGATTTCGGCAAAGGCTGGGAGAGACACCTCCCTTTGGCTGAATTCTCTTACAACAATAGTTATCATTCTAGCATTAAGGCCGCTCCATTTGAGGCACTATATGGCCGAAAATGTAGTTCTCCTGTTTGTTAGGCTGAAGTTGGCAAGAGTCAACTTACAGGTCCCGAACTTATCCTAGAAACCACTGAGAAGATAGTTCAAATTTGTAACCGGTTGCAAAACGCTCGTGATAGACAAAAGAATTATGCCGATAAGATAAGTAAAACTTTAGAATTTCAGGTTGGAGATCGTGTTATGTTGAAAGTTTATCCTTGGAAAGGAGTGATTCATTTTGGAAAGCGTGGAAAACTCAATCCCCGATATATTGGTCCCTTTCCAATCCTGGAAAGAATCGGACCGGTAGCATACCGCCTGGAGCTACCATCGGAATTGAGAAGTGTACACAATTTCTTTCATGTTAGTAACCTTAAGAAATGTCTTTCGGAGGAAAACATAGTTGTGCCCTTAAGAGATATTCGTATTGATGAGAAATTGAATTTCGTTGAGGAACCGATTGAGAAAATGGATCGTGAGATTAAACGGCTGAAGAATAGACGAATTCCGATTGTCAAAGTTCGTTGGAACTCCCGACATGGACCGGAGTTCACTTGGGAACGTGAGGACATTTTCCGTAGGAAGTATCCTAAACTTTTTATGACACCAAGCAACTCGGAGTGAAACCCGGGACGGGTTTCTCTGAGGCTGGGAGGCTGTGACAACTGGAAATTTAGGGAGTCTATTTTAGGTAACGGCATTACGTTAAACTAAACCGAGCTTTGCCTTTATCACTATTTTTATAAACCATGACTTGATTTTATATCGTCTATTGGTTTTTATGGATTATTTCACTATTAAATGAGTTATCGTATGAGCTTTAACACTATTTGGTAGGCACTATTCGATTCGGCACTAGAAAAGCCTAAAACGAGAAATATTGTAACTTTTAGACCGTAACTCGAAAATTGACAAATAAATAGTCAAAACTCGTGGAAAAACATAAATAACGATGTTAGAAAGTCGAATGAACGTTGTGGGACACTCGGGGGACAATATATGAGTTCGGGGATGGGTAAACGGGACGTTTTACGAAAAATGGCAACCACGGCCCCTCTCTTTTGCTTAGGCCGGCGCCCCCTCCCCTCCCTCTCTTTTATTATTTATTCCCTCATTCCAAAATATAAATACCCTCACTCACCCTCATTTTTACTTCCATTTTCTCTCTCTAAGATACACATACACATTACTTTCTCTCTCTAATATTTCTCTCTCTTCAAAAATAAAAACCCTAGCCACCACCACCACCATTGGCCGCCCATATCCGGCCATATTACGGCCAAAATCCGGCGAGTGGTATCTCACCTCCACCACTATCTTGTATATCTTCTTTTCCTCTTTCTATCCATATAAAATACTCCCACAAAAGCCTTCATTAACACCTTCAAATCTTAAGATTAAGATTCGTACTTTTTGGGTTTTCATCAAATATTGCAATTCGAGCTTGAATAAGGTAAATGGAGCATGGGTAAAGCTTGTTTAAGTTATAATAAGCCACGTATGGCAAATTAGTGTTTCGACCCTATGTAGAAATTTGGGGCTTTTGGTTTAAACGTGGGATTAAGTCTAATTAACATCTAAATAAACATGTAGCTAGTGTTTGGTAAGCATGTGGTGTATCAATTTGATGGGTTTATGCATTTTAGGTCTAGTTTCATATTTTTGGTTAGAATAGATGATGGGTTTTGTGTTTGGTTAATGATTGGAGCTTGAATGATTGTATTTGGATGTCATGGTATTGATTTGGGTGATGTTTGATTGGATTTGGAAGGGTGTACGAGCCACCAAGGCCATGTACGTGAGCCTTGGGTTGCGTACGTGACCCACTTGGGCCACGGGTCCGGGTCTGGTCGTTTTGGTAGCTTGTTGGTTGATGTAGTTGAGGTTTGGATGAGATGCGTGGAGCCAAAAAGCTTCTAGGGCTAATCTCCACGGCATCCAGAAGAAGGATATAACAAGTACGATGGAATAGAAATAGCGCAACCTAATGCATATACGATTATCTTAAAATACGGCTCATATGATAAAGAAGTCGATAAAAGATAATGGTCGTAGTTTTCATGGATTATTCATGTCGTTACTTTCAAAAGTCCATTATCAATATCTCAAAAGTTTAGTTTTAATTTTTCGTGTGGTGGTAAGAAACATAAACTCGACATACAACTCACGGGAAAGAGGATAAGATGTCGACATAGTCGAGACATACTAACTAGAATGCACACCGAAAGGGAAAAGACATCGACAGTGTCAAGAAATACTGACAACACTCAAGCTAGTCAAAGAAGACTAGGAAATGACGACAACTACTTATGACACATCAATAGGTCAATTTGTAAGTTTCGGTAATTTCCCCATAATACCAAACCTACATGTTTATAAAAGATAAGTTTCCATTTGTCGCTTAATTAATAAAGGTTTCACAATTGTTATTCGTACTTAGACGAGTTTATAATAAAGTAGTCTTTATAAGATATAACTATTTAGTATTTTATAAATGGCACGTTTGTTTATACCATGTTTCCAAAATATTATGACTTTAATAAATTGTCTTCTCAAAACAACCTTTTCCAACAAGTTTATAGAAGTTAACTTGTATTTACAAAACACGAGTTACTATCTTAATTGATAAATGTTTACAATTAAATAAAACCGTATCTGTCGACAATATATAAATAAATATCTCGTTATTAGTTTAATAAATTTCGATTGAACATTTAAGTCCGTTACGAATCAAACATATTAAATTCGGTTCGAGTAAAATATGTTGTACTCGTCTCTAGTCTTAAATATCCGATTCGTCCAATATATTCAGATAACCATGATTCAATAGACTCAATATGTTCAGATAGACATATATCCCGTTTAGGTCCGATATTATTTAATCCGATAGTTTTTAGTCCGATACCGATATATAATTAGTTCGTTACATATTTCAAATAGCCCATTGTCTTATACCATTTGCCATTTTACTAGTTTCGATACTCCATGTTACAACCTGTGGAAACGTAGAGGGGGGGTGAATACGTTACCGTTTAAAAACTTTAGATCTTTAGTATCAAATCTTATATGAAGCTTGTTATAATATGAAAGTTCCAATTATTGTTTGTGACTAATGTAAAGCATAGTAAACCATGTTGTCACACAAGCATTCACATCAAACCACATCACAAGCAATAGTATAGTGCAACTATAAAAGTAAAGAGATAAAGAAAGGAAAGTGCAAACCGAACACGATGATTTATAGTGGTTCGCAACGGATCTCCTTTCCGCCTACTCCACTCCCGAGTACCCAACTCGAGAGTTACTTCACTAAATCAACAAGCTCCCTTCTCGGCAGAGAAAACCTTACAATCGCCGCTACACTTTTTCGGTACAAAGCTAAATACCGGGTTCTAGTTCGAGGTAGAACCAACCTAACGTCGCCTATACAATATTTCCGACACTAAGCTAGATGTCGAGTTTTTTTACAAGGGTACAACCACTCCCAATATGTTTTATGGCCCAACATAACAAACCTTGTGTTTTATGGCACAAACACATAAACCATCTAATCTAGTTTGGTGAGAATTTTGTGATGATGCAATAATGTTATACTAATGATACATGACACAAATGTCCAATGGATATGAATAACTACTTCTAAATGAACTTCCATTTATAGGAAGCCTTCATGATGAAGATCACAAGTTCCCTAAACTTGTTGTGATAGATCTTCAGCTTGTGGTGAGTGGGGATGGCTAGATCTCCAAGCTTTCCTTGGTTGATCAAGATGTAGAGTTTGCTTACAACAAAGATGAATGTTAGAAGCATTATGATCATGTGATGGTGAGGGTGATTAATGTATGTTTCTACATTGTTATCTACAGATCTAAATGATGCAAGAAGGGTAGAGAGAAAGAGTGTTGAAGGGATGAAGAAACAACTTGGTTTGGCTTGCTATTTAGAGCCAAAATGGACAGGAGCATCCACGGACCACGGAACCCTTAAAAGGGTTCCGCCCGTGTACCATTTTGGTACCGTGGGGCACGACAAACAAAAAAGATTACCAAAATCTTACCAAAGTCAACCAAATCCATCCAAGATTGTGTAAGCTATGTAGAGTCCAAATCTAAACAAAGTATTCTATGAAATCTTCTAGATATTACAAAGATGATGCATGCCATGATGCAATATGTATTTCTATTTTAGATTAAAAAGTTTATCAAAGTAAACTTGTAAAATGTAATATGTAACTAGTTAATAAAATGTCTAGTTACCTATTGTACAATAAAATACCTAGTTGAGTGCTTGTCAAAATAAAATATATTTTGTCAAGTGTAAGTAAACTTTAGTATTTGTATGAAATACTTGTGAATGCAAAATGTAAAATGAGGTTCGAAATAGAATGGTTAACCTATTAAAATACTTAGTTACTCTAAACGTATTTTAAACATTCTAAATGATTTGTTAATGGGTTTGATCATAATGCCACATAACAAACATGTACGAACATGTGTTGTAACATACGAGGACTTGAGACATCGAGAGGTGTTGAATGTATGTTGAGACAAAATGTGATTACAAGTAACTTGTACATTTTACGTTATGTATTACAAGTTACATGTTTGTCATCAATCAAAACAAACGAGAATGTATAGATTAAATATCGTAATATTTGCACTAACAAACTCCCCCTTTTGATGATGACAAATATATGTAAACGTAATAGAAAGTAAAATGTAAAAGGTTACTTGTATCCTTACTACCTTTACATTACCTTCTCCGTTTACACTCTTCACCCCCTTTTGTCGAAACAAAAATGGCGTGTCCTTAGAGTTTAACTTTATTTCTCCCCAAAAAGGCGAGCTTGCATCATCCCTAGTGAAGTTAAACCGTCCACTTCAATCCGTCCCTTGTTTGGTAGCGGATCCATGGATCAAATAAAGAGGCTTAACCTACATCAAGGTTAGTTTTATGTAACAAAAATTGTGAGAAATATATGAAAAAGAAAAATGCATAGCAAATGTTAGCCTATTTTCTCCACTTTTTATCGAAGCACAAATGCTTGTTTGAAAAGTGAGAATGATGCTAAATGCGTGCATGCTCCCCCTTGACGGTTTCTCCCCCTTGTTTGAGGCGTCAGGGTATGATTAAAAACCTACAAAACAAATATTAGTGCAAAACTATATTCGTCATTGGACGAGTAAGTGTTATACAACAATGTGTGTATAAGATGCATTCAGTAAATTCTTGACGGAAGCTCCCCTTGCTCTAGGGCGTCAAGATGAACCTTCAAAATAAATATTAGTATAATAGAAGCTTTTTCTTTAGACAAATATGTCATATACAACCAAGTGTATAGACGATGCGATATGAGTGCTTAAAGGATATTCCTCCTTGTTCTAGGGTGTCAAGAAGCACCTAAAATAAGAAAAATAATTGATGCAAACTTCATCCTTAGATGAGTAAGTTATATACAATCGAGTGTATATGATGATGAACCTACAATGAAAAACATTAGTGCAATATATTTCATCTTTTTCACAAAGAAAAATAAGATGTATATATGTGATAAATGATATAATCAAATATCTCATGAAGTGTAGTCTCCTAATTACAATCATAAAAAAAGTGAGAATATAATATGATAAAAGCCTACAAAATAGTTCCTAGAAAGAGGATATGGAGTCTCCCACCGGGTGTGCCACTAGTGGTGCTAGTGTTGGTGTCGGTTTACTAGTAGGATTCATGTGGTGATGGTAGATGACTCGAGATTTACAAAAGTAAGTTTTCGCTAATCCATGGTGGTGATGATTAATGAAAGTGGTGGTGGAAAGTGGTGGTGATTAGGTAGGAAGCTATTAATGAGTTAGAAACTCGTATGTATAGCAAATATAAAAATATAGATTCATGCAATCCTTTCGTCATGTCAAGTGACCAAAGCTAAGAGAAAAAATGAATGGACATTGCATTTCTATGATGCATAAGGGTTATGATTTGAATAATTTATTGATGCTAACAACCTATTGTTTTGAGCAAGTTCTCATATGCTTCAACCCAAGAGTAGCCAATAATGCGTTCTATCTAAGAATATATAAAAGTGATAACATGAAGATAAATTCGTTCATTGATTGACACGAATTATAAAAATGATCTATTCTAGGTGACAATGGGAAAGGTAGTATTAGCATGGTTTTGACCGACATGGATGATTATCACTTTGAAAAGAAGTGAAGACAATATGGAAAATACTTATAATGAGTACCTATATGAGGATGAGAATGACATCATATAAGTGAGAGTTGGATGGACCAACGTGTTGGAAATGGCTGTTTTGATTAATATATCGTTTGCACTGACAATGACATGCATGATATATGTTAAGCGAGAAAAGGATAAGATCCTATGATGGTGTTCTAGATAGTGAAGTTGTAAGGTGCTAGTTTAAGGAAAACCCTAGATTCATTGATTGTGGAGATGAAGAAGTTTGTAAAACAAATGATGTGTTTTTCACTTGATGAGGTATTGGTGCAAACTTGTGATATAAGGTTAAAAAGGTTGAACTAGTTGTGGTTTTGTGAATCGGTTTTAGCTAAGTGGTGTTTGCCTATGTGTTGGTATTTTAGAGTCTAAGAGACATAAAATTTGACAAAAGACAATTATGTGAATGGATTTATCTCCCCCTTAATTGGTGGACATCTAACATAATGTGTAATGTATCAATTAACGAATGACAACAAAGTGTTTAGGAGGTTATTCGGGTTAACGAAAGAGATGAGCTTAGTGATGTTTTTCTGGATGATGGTTGGCATACAATGACCTTCATCCTTAAAGTCACGTACCTCTTCTCGATTAATACGAGATGATCGTATGATGAGGCATGTGGTTTCCTAATAGGAAGTGAAGAGGATTAGAGTATTGTTATAACTAAATAATGATGGAGGTGATTTTTGGAAAGCGGAAGCAAAAATGAAATTTGCAAAGAGGTTGGTTGAAATACAAAAATGCAAAGCCAACCCGCTAGAACATAATTCTATATGCTTTTAAACTATATGTAAGTGTGGGGGTCCCATTAAGAATATTACTAATCTATGTAGCAATAAAGGGGATTATGCAAAATGAGCATATAAAAGTTAAAACCAAGTGAGATAACAAATAATTTGTTATCAACCTACAAAACAGATTTGTTAGTGACAAAAGATGTTAACATGATAGAAATCAAATGATAACATATTATATAAGCAAAAACAACACATTGCACTTTGTTGACAAGAAATCACCACACAAGATAGCATCAAAACAATCATATTATGCAAGAATACGACTTTATTCAAGACATTTCATTATGAGATTGTTTTTGTCGTTAGACTTAGACACTTAAGCATACTTGGATATACAAATCTATGTGATTAATTTGTAAGATAAAAAGGCTTCTAAAAGTTTGTCATACCAAAAGCACTTTGACAGATTATATGTGCACATGTAGCAAACAAGTAGTGTGACAAAAAGCAAAAGAAACAAAATGAAAGATTCATGCAAGCCATGTTTAAGACATAACAATTTGGAGCATGTATCATTTGGATCGTACTACACATAGATGTAATGAATGCCAACTAATAGCTTTCAAACACAAATATATCATATCAAAATTATCACGTATCAAAATGGCATATTAAAGTTTAGGTTTAAACATTTAGTAGCATGAAACAAGAATACAAGCATTATGAAGATAAAACCATACCAAGGTTTATACATTATGACTTGTTATCAAACACTAAGATAATGTCAAATCAACTTATCGTATTAAACAAGAACATGTAATCAACACATGTAAGTGCAATGCAAGTGGTTTTACTAAGGTTTACACATTTGACTAGTTATCAAACACTAAGATAATGTCAAATCAACTTATCGTATCAAACAAGAACATGTAATCAACACATCTAAGTGCAATGCAAGTGGTTTTGAAAGAAAAGTCATATATACTACTTGTTTGATTAGTATTCCTTAGGCGAGGCAAACTATCAATGTTTTAACACTTACTTTAGGCAAGTATAGGAAAACATATTTTCAAGTTGGAGAATGAATATGAGACTATTACTAGCGGTGCTCAATTAAGGCTAAACACGACCATTTTACGGTGATTCCACATACCCAACTTCTCAAGGAAGCAATTCAACCGTTAGGTCAAATTGAGTTTCTAGTGCAATAGGTTCTCCAGTATTCATTCTCATGTTAGAAAGATGGGAACTCCTACTTTTGCCTATTAAAGTGCATAAAAGATGATAGTTTACCAATACTTGGCTTAATGTGACACAACTAATATGCAATATAACTAAGGTGATGAAGATGTCATGTTATACACATGAATTTCAACAATGGTGTGTTGATAAACAATATGTTTTAATCTTGTGTTTAGAATCTAAGGTTGTTCAAATAGCTTAGCTAATTGTAAAATCTAATGGATGACATCTTTTTCGTTGAGTTGAAATGGATACTTTAAATGTGATTTGATTATCTAAGACTAGGGAATGGAATATGTTAAATTAAGAATGTTCTCAAGAAAGCTCTTTGGAACTTTATTTGACAAGAATCTAAATAAGGTTACCAACTTCAATAGATCATGTGTATGCTCTAAAGATGTGTAGTTTTAACCTTGGATGTGCACAAGGTTTGTGCAAGGTTAAGTTATGATCTATGCTTGAAAGGAAATGGATACAAATAGTATCTTTCAACAAATGAGATTACCGCATGGGATAATAAGTATGACAAGATGAATTGGATATGCTAGTTCATAGAACTTGCGGATGTTCGTTTCAAGATCATTTAGCCAATGAGGTGTAATGAAATCTCTTGTAACAAAACCATTTATGTCACAAGGAGAGAATGGTGCATAGGATATACAATATCCTTTTAACAAAATGAATATATGAAGCCAAAGTGTTTGAATCGGATAGCCCTATGTAAATATACTTGGTCTCAAGATTATATTCACTAGATGATGACAAGATGAATTCACTTGAGTTTCTTATGTATACTCCTCAAGAGTCATTGTTGCTTGGGGTGTATGATGTTGGCTTTGAGATTGCATTTGAACATATGTTGTTAAAATGTTGATTTGAGGCTTAACGAAATTTATGCAGAAGTTTAACAGCAAAGTATTACTAATACTTTGATAATTTGTGAAGGTAGTACTAATTATACCTAGTGGAAATTGACAACAATTACCAAAAGCACCATGCTTATTTGATAGTTGAGGTTCTAGCCATAATGAATTATCTAAGTCCTTATATGTTGGAAAGGATGTTTGAGTTTGTTCAAACGTGCATTTGATTCAGTACAAGTGTTGGACAGAAGGGCTTTTTTAGCAATACACTCAACGAATTCAAATGACGGTAAGGATGGTGGATTGGTTGATCTAGGTGGTAGGTCTTCTAGTGTGTCTACATAAGGATGTGGTGATGTAGGGGTTTGTTGTGCTATGGGAGTACTTAGGTTGATTATTTGTCCATAGATGTTGAACACAAAAAGTACGGATACTAATTCTTATGGTTCATTGGTTGCTACAACTAGTGGGTGAAGTGCTTGAAGTTTTGGTTATGTCTATGAAGCTTAGGGGCTGACGTATAGGTTCACCTTGAAAGGGCACGTTTGATTTAAAGGATACTCTTGGAATTTCATGAGCAATACGCTTAATGGTGCCAAAAGATGGAAGAGGGATAGTAGGTGTCAAAGAGGGATAAGAGGCACAATGGGTTGTTTGCTTTTGATAAGTGTTTCAACATGTGTTGTTAAAATACTTGGGTGTTGATTTTTCGGATATGACTTTTAATGACTACAATCGTAAGTCGTATATACTTGAATATTTTGGATGAAATACTTAAGTTGTCAATCCTAATTTGTTGAGATTATAAAGCTTAGATTGAACTCAAGGATAACAAGACTTGATAGTATGTCTTTAACATACATGTGAGTTATGACTCTATGTAAATACTTACCGTCTTGAAGGATGACACATTATTTTCATGTTAACCAAGTGAGGCAATACATGTAGATACAAAACAATATCAATAGTCATATGATAGACTTGTGTATGATATCTTTTGCAAATAATGAGTTCAGATTTGTTAGTCTCGGTAAGTCATCTAAGTCATCCGCAAACGGGTGAGAGATGTTGGTGGTGTTTGCACAAAGTACAAGTTTGATAGGTACAAGCTTTGGAGACTTTGGTAGTGAAGGTGTTTTGGATGATGGTGGGTGATTTTGGTGGTGGAGTTGGAGTACTCAAATTTAGAAAGTTCACATCTTGAATGGGTGATGAGATGTTGAGAGGTAATGAGTCTTGAGGATGAAGAGTTCAAGTTAATGAAGCAACCAGATCAATTGCTAATCCTAGTGGTTTTCTTAAGCAGCTTATTTGAGGTTGAGGATTTAGTCATTTTGACTTTGCTTTAAGAAAAGCTAAGATTGAGGAAAAGTAACAGTGAAGGTGTGAAAATGACCATCTTGAATGTGTCGATTTATGGAACTAAGGATTCACGGATTTAATCCATACAAAGATGGTAGTTTTTAATGAGATGTGTTAGGAATTTGAAAATTCCAAGTATAAAAGAGTCGGTCACCTCAAGTATATGTAATCGTTAGAAAGCTCGTAGTCGTAGTTCTTTTAAGTTAAGAAGTATTTAGTTAAGTAACACCGTGGAGGACGGACGGGTCTTTGCCCACTATATGCCTGATCCACAGCCCGTTGTGTGGCATTTTATTGTAAGACCATAAATACTCTCTACCTTCCAAGGTAGAGAGTTGGAGCTCATAATAAGAATTTTCTTTCTCTCACTAAAGTTCCTAACCTCTAACTCTTTCTCTCTCTAAAATATCATCTTATACGCCACCTTGTGCTTATGGTTTGATGTGTTTGTGAAATCCAATATCCTACAATTGGTATCAAGAGCCATGGTTTGATCATCTCTTATATATCTTTGGATTTCTTGTGGTTTTTAGGTGGTTTTAGAGTTTGAAAAAGCTTAGTGGTTTTTGTATCATTTGGGTGATTTCTAGTGTTAAAGTTTGGATTTTGATAGTACTTTTGTGTTTAGAATCATCTCAAGTGTTTAGGTTTTGATTTTGAAGGTTTGAATCATTGTGGTTGGGTTGTTTTGGATTGAAAAGTGGTATTCTTGTGTTTTTCTTGCTAGCGACTTGAGCCTCGGATAGATTTTCTTGCTAGCGACTTGCTTTACAATTTGGTAGCGAGTTGCAGTTTGAGTTCGTAGCGAGTTAGTCTTAGCGACTTGTCTAGTGAGACAAGCCGACAAACAGTACAACTAGTGGATTCTCCACTACGGGTAGCAATTTGGTGTTAGCGACTTGGTACATAGTGAGTTGCTATTTAGCGACTTGACTCATTAGCGACTTGGTACTTAGCGAATTGCTGCCAAAATTTTGTTAGCGACTTGGGTTGTAGCGAGTTGCTATTTAGCGACTTGACTCATTAGCGACTTGGTACTTAGCGAATTGCTGCCAAAGTTTTGTTAGCGACTTGGGTTGTAGCGAGTTGGATTGTAGCGAATTGTAATATAGCGACTTGGAACATTAGCGACTTGGCACGTAGCGACTTGGTTCACAGTCTTCCTAGCGACTTGGGTGATTTCCTTTAAATACGGTTTTCTCTTGATTCAGTAAAATCCCGTGAAAGAATCTATTTCCCGGTTTAATCATAGAGTTTTAAAATCCCGTTTAATCTGTTAACATGTCTTCCAACGTTCCTACAATCATTTCCACTGTTGCCGAGGATGTTCAAGCGGTGGCTCGGATACTCGTCCACCCATGCTTGATGAATCGACTACGACTCTTGGGCTCAACGATCGATTGTATTGTCTTGGAAAGGAAAATGGGGTCAACATTCTCAAATCCATTGATGAAGGACCTTATCTAGTTGAGACTACTAGAGACATAATTGATACAAATGAAGATGGAACAATGATCTATGGAATGGATAGACCTAAGATGTATGATGAGCTCAATGATAAGGAGAAAAGAGATTCGATCTCGACATCGTGGCTTCTAATATTATTCTTCAAGGTCTTCCAAAAGACATCTACAAGCTTATCAATCACAACACCAAGCAAAAGTCAGTATGGGATAATGTCAAGATGCTTCTCTCGCTCGAGCTAACTGTTAAAGATCGAGAATCACAAATGTATGATGAATTTGAGCACTTCAAGATGAAACCGATGAGAGTGTCTATGAGTACTATGTAAGGTTTCACAAGCTTGTGAATGACATGAGAAATATTAAGATGACAATGCCTAACATTCAATTTGAACTCAAAGTTTGTGAACAATATGAATCCGAATGGCACAAGTTCGTTACTTCGTGAAGCTTACCAAAGGTTTGAAGAATACCAACTATGAGCAACTCTATGCCTTCCTTCTTCAAAATGAGAGACATGCCATGTTTGAAAAAGGATTCTTGATCGCCTTCAAAGCTCGGGGAGAAACAAGCTCAACAAATGATTCGACTGCCTTTTACTCAAAAGTTGGGATTACCACCAAAGCTTCTCAAGTTGTACCTATGGGTAATGGTAACCATAAACTTATTCCGATCCAATGTTCAAACAAGTCGATGCGATGCGTCATGGAAAACTTCATCAATCAACTGGCTCTCATGATAAGTCAAAACATGAATTCTCTCCCACAAACCAACAATAACCTCGTAATGACCTCTAACCTCACAATCAAGCTACCGCTTTGATGGGAGGATTGTGGTGCAACCAGATTCGGAGAAAGACAGTATGATCGGGAAAGAGGTGGAGGCGTAGAGGTATGTTGCAAATCGAATCGGGAAGGAATGGAAATCAAGGACAAGCTAAGCCGATCAAATGCTATAATTGTGGTGGTGAGGACACATTGCAAGGAACGCACATCTCCAAAACGTACATAGAATCTTGAGTACTTGAGGATAAGATGTCACGTACAAGCTCAGGACAATGGAGCAGCTTTGGATGAAGAGGAGTTACTATTTCTTGCTGAAGGGAATGCCAAGACCTATGATGCTGACGTTGATGAACAACCGATTCAAGAGATAGGTCATAATCATCAGAATGCCTTTCAAGTAGCTGATTGTGATGCTTTCGACTCTGATGTAGATGATGAACCTACTGCTCAATCAATCTTCATGGCCAGCATCTCACCTATGGTGTCTCCAAAGGTCTCTCCCCCACAACAAACTGGCCCATCCAAAGACAAGATAATCTCAGAGGTACTAAAATTATATGATATTGTTGATGAGCAAAAGATGCATAATGAAGTACAATCTCTTGAGACTTATGAATCAGATGTTGATGATGTGGACAATAACAATATTGTCTCGTATGATCAACATGTGAGGCAAAGTGATAGTGAGGCTGTACCAAGTAATGCATCTTCCGCAGTCAATAATGACTATGTCTTTGATGAATTCACTGCATGTGCTCCTAATGATTCTATTGACTCTGAACTAAATGCCTATAAAGAACGTGTTGCGATTTATGAACAACATGCTAAGTTTGAGTTGACCACTCGTGAGCAGGAAATGGATGACCAAATGCGTACAATCATTAGAAAAGGTAAGTTTAAAGAAGAAGTATTAATACAAGAGTTAAATTCCTTACAAGAAAAGCTTTCAAAAACTGCTAAGCGAAAACAAGAACTTCAAGAAAATGTGAAAATGCTTAAGCAAGAATTTAATGCTAAGGAATCAAAACTTTTGAAAGATTTTTCTAATCTGAAAACTTGAAAAACAAGCTTGAAAACAAGTTGTACGTACAAGGAAACACCATTCAGACTGCTCACATGATCAATAAGCATAGAGTCTTAAGCGACAAGCATAGTATCCCCATTATTAAGGAATCCAATCCTGAGTATGTTAAGAAAGCTAAAGAAGCCCAAAAGGTAATCTATGATGGCAATGAGATTCTTAAGCCTAGACAAAACCTAGTTTCACCGAGAGCAATCAAGAAGATAAGCAATTAGAAGATGTCACTAAAAGTAAATTAGATGAAAACTTAAGAGCCCTTCTTGCATAGAGAAAAGAATCGGTTATAAAGCACCCAACTATTCTAAGGAAAATTGGATTGCCTTTAACAAGTTTAAGCCTCAAACATTGTTAACACCGAACAAGTGTTCGGAAAATGGACTTAGATAAGCGTAGCGGAAAATATTGTTAAAACAAACCCTCCCTTAGGAAAATGCCAAAAGCAACTGTGTATCCTCCCAATACACCAATGCATCTAGTTCCTAGAACCATTGCCACTAAAAGCAAGACCTTAATCACCAATATGTTATCTTTCAACTATTTGTTGATTTTGAAAAACTTGCAAGAAAAGGATCACACCCACTGGTATAATCAAGGAGAAAGGGTTTTGAGCAAACCAAAGAATGTTATTTAATCAAGTCATGCCTTTCTTTAAACAATTAAAAGATCAATTTGAGAGTCTTAAAAAGGAATGATTTCGACATTAAAGAAATGGAAAAGGAATTTGATGCAATGATAGTTGAGGTTAGTGATTATGAGCGAGCATTAAAATATAATGAGATTGAGAGGAAGAACTTGCATACACCGAATGAGAATCGATTTCGAATGTATTGCTCAAGATGTGTTTTCATCGCTACAAATTGTTCCATTAATGCTTCTCAATTTCATGAATTATCTGTTGCTCTGAAAGTCTCCCATGATCGTGTCATTGAGCTTGAAAAGACTAATGCTAAACTAAACGAGAAAATTGAACTGGATGATCATGATAATTTGGTGAAACATTTTTCTAAACTAGAAGTTGATCATTTTGATCTACAACTAAAATATCAACATCTTAAAGAAAATGTTAAAACCTCAAACATCAAGACATCTTCAGATGCTCCTGAGTTTGATGCAGTTTTTCAATTAAACAAACGTGATGAACAGATTCAGGCTCATTGTAACACGATCAGAAAGTTGAAAGCTCAAATCGCTCAATTAAAGGGCGAAAAGAACAATGTGACTGGTTCCCAAGTGCCTCCTCCTTTAGATTCTCAGAATTCTCAAACGTTTCATCTTCAAAACTTAGTAAATGCATTACAAAAGGAAAATGAAAGTTTTCTAGAAGAAAATGAAAAGGTTAAACGTCATTTCAATGAGTTATTTGAATCAATAAAGGTTACTCGTAACAAAAACAACGAACAAATAGCTTCATTGCAAAAGGAAATTGAGAATCTGAAGAGTCAGGTAAAAGGGAAAATGCCAATGACCAATGGGGAGAATAGTGTACCAAGAGCTCACTTTAGTAATAAATATGCTTTGTCTGTGAAATATGTTCCCCCTCATCTCAGGAATAACAAACTTGCTATTCAAACATACTTCTCATCCCTTAAGGATTGTCTAGAATGTCTACGTGATATTGTTGAAGAGGATAAATTAGAAAAACCACTTGATAATGCAATTGGACATGCATGCTCATATGCCAAACGATCTCAAGAAATTCTAGAATGTTTAATCACAAGATGTCCAAAGTCTTTAGGTGAGAGAGTAAATCCTTTGATTCCAAGTTCTATGCCTAGTGCCAAGTATGATATTCATTCGATGCCCGATGTTTTGAATATGAACCTTAGTGTGCCTTCAAGAAGTTCGATTACAGATCTGTTAATGCTAAGATAGTGAACTCATGTGTGCCTTCTAGAAGTACAAATCCCAAGACTTCCAATGTTAAGAAATTAAAACTTGGTGTGCTTGCATGTAATTCGGATCTTAGCACATCCAAACAGAGATGCAAAGAGTAGCAAAACCAACTAATGTTCCCATTCCTCTACAGAGTAATCGGTGACATTAAAGCGAGCGGGTCAAAGTCTCAAGACAATACAAGGAATGATAGGACCTCAAGCTAATAATGTGCATTGGAAAAGAGTAGAAGACCAACCTAGGAACTTTAAGTTTGAGCCGAATAAAACGAATCGTGTTGATTCTAGTATTAGCCATAGGCGTACTGTAATTAATTCGAATTCTGATACTACTTGCAAACCTTGTAATGATGTCTGCTTGAATTCTATTTCTAATCATGAATGTGGAGTGAGTGTTTTGTCTAATGCTATCAAATCCCCAGTTAATGCTGTTAGTGCAAAAAATCATGCTAAAAAGGCTAAAAGGCATAAGCGAAAGAGAGTTAGAAAACAGTGGAAACCCACAGGAAGAACATTTATTAAGATAGGTTATCAATGGATACCTTTTGGTCATAAGGTTAATGAGGTAACGCCCACTAGAAAATGGATGCCTACTGGTAGAACTATTCCCTTAAGAAGTGAACACACTTTGAATAGGGCAAATACAGACACAAGTACTGCATCTATTCATAATGATTCCATTGCCTCAATTTCTGATATGAATGCTTCTATTTCTGATGTGGGTGTTCCAACCATTGTTACTAACCAAATGGAACCCATTCTTGCATGGGGATCCCAATTATCCAGTTATCCACTCTTGTCTGTGTTCAACCGCACATCGCTCAAATCGCTCGGTGGTACCTAGACTCAGTCGTTCCAAGCAAATGATCGGGCGACGGTCACGGCTCATGAACTTCGTGAGCAAATTCATCGAGACGCTTAGATTCGAAATGATCATTTCGGTGCAATTATGGGTTATGGTGATTATGTTGTTGGTGATAGTGTTATCTCTAGAGTATACTATGTGGAAGGTCTTGGTCATAACTGCTTTCTCGTTGGTCAATTCGTGATTCGATCTAGAAGTAGCCTTGAAAACATACTTGTTTTGTTAGAGAACTTGATGGTAAGGAACTTTTACGAGGAACTCGTGGTTCAAATCTTTACACCATCTCTATCGATGATATGATGAAGTCTTCTCCAATTTGCTTGTTGTCAAAGGCCTCGAAAACAAAGTCATGGTTATGGCATCGTCGTCTCAATCACTTGAACTTCGCACCATCAATGATCTCTCCGTAAAGGACTTAGTTGTAGGTTTACCTAGACTAAAGTATGAAAAGGATCATCTTTGTTCAAGATGCCAATTGGGAAAGAGCAAAAGTATGCCCATAAACCCAAACCTACAAACTCTATTATCGAAATTCTTCATACCCTTCATATGGATTTATGTGGACCAATGAGAGTGCGAATATCTTTGGAAAGAAATATGTGTTAGTTGTGGTTGATGATTACTCTAGATTCACCGGGTCAAGTTCTTAAGGACAAAGGATGAAACTCGATATCATCATCAAACTCATCAAACAAATTGCAGTTCGACTTAACAAAACCATCAAAATTATCCGAGCAGACAATGGTACCGAGTTTGTTAACAAACAACTCGATGAATTTTATGAAAGCATTGAATCACCATCAAAGAAGTGTTCCACGAACTCCTCAACGAATGGTGTAGTTGAAAGACGAAATCGAACTCTTGTGGAAGCCGCTAGAACAATGTTGATTTACTCAAAGGTTCCAATGTTTCTCCGGGTGAAGCTATTGCCGCATGCTACACACAAAATCGTTCCCCGATTCACACTATTCATGGAAAAACTCCATATGAACTTGTCCACAACAGAAAACCTAATCTCTTTCCTTCGTGTGTTTGGTGCATTGTGTTATCCAACTAATGAGGTCAAGACTTAGGCAAACCGAGAGCTAAAGCGAGACATTGGAGTTTTGTAGGTTATGCACCAAACAAAAGGGATACCGAATCTACAACAAAAGAACCCGAAATATCATGGAAACAATTCATGTTACGTTTGATGAGTCGACCGGTCAAACGGCTCTGGACAATCCAGCTCAGACCCACACTTCAAGAAAGTCCCATTGGTTCATCCCTTGTTCCAAACTCTTCTCAAGAAACTCCATATGTACCTCCATCCAAGATGATTTAAAGAAATTGTTTGATCCTATGTTTGATGAACAAGATGAGCCAAGTGCAAATGAACTAACGACTCCTACAAAGAGAGGTCGCTCATATTCCTATGAATGAAGTCAATCCTTCGCCTCAATATCATTAAGCCAAGAGGCACCGCTCACGATCATTCTATCTCATCGACAAATCATCAATCTTCAAATGTACATCATGGAACTGTTTCGACATCAATGATGAAGACAATCCTTTGCTACTCCTCAAGATGCCCCATTTGAGAACATATTTGCTCCTCGAATCTTCATCGAACCATCTTCTTCGAAGACATCAACTCCGCTACTTGATTACCCCAACCACTACCACATGAACACCTCGGAAAATGGACTCATGATCATCCATTAGATAACATCATTGGAAATCCTTCTCGTCCAGTATCCACACGTAAACAACTTGCAACCGATGCCTTGTGGTGCTTCTTCAACTCCGTACTCTCTAAGATCGAACCAAAAGATGTTAAAACCGCCATGAATGAAGACAGTTGGTTCAATGCCATGCAAGAAGAAATTCATGAGTTTGATCGACTTGATGTATGGGAGTTAGTACCTGCTCCAGATTGTGCAATGATTATTGCTCTAAAATGGATTTTCAAAGTGAAACTTGATGAGCATGGTGATGTGTTGAAAAACAAGGCTCGATTAGTTGCTAAAGGATACCGTCAAGAGGAGGGTATAGACTTTGAAGAATCTTTTGCTCCGCTTGCTCGAATTGAGGCAATCGTAATCTTTTGGCTAATGCTACTAGTAAGAACATGGTAGTCTATCGATGGACGTGAAGACAGCATTCCCGAACGGAGATCTTAAAGAAGTCGTCTATGTCGCCCAACCTGAAGGTTTTGTGAATCCGAGCATCCTACTCACGTTTATCGCTTGAATAAGGCTCAGATGGTTTAAAGCAAGCTCCAAGGGCATGGTATGATACGCAATCAAAGTTTCTTCTATCTACCGGATTCAAAGAAAGGAGTAGTTGATCCTACATTGTTCACCGTGAAGTCGTGCAAACACTTAATTCACGCTCAAATTTATGTTGATGATATCATTTTGCCTCGACCGACCCCAATGAGTGTGACCGTTTTCAAACGAAATGAGTTCTAAATTTCAAATGTCAATGATGGGACAAATGTCATTTTTCTTGGGATTACAAATTTCACAAAGTCCCGGAGGCATTTTCATAAATCAATCTAAATATGCAACTGGGATCTTAAAGAAATTTAGATTTGATTCAAGTGACCCTGTTGACACTCCCATGATTGATCGAACCAAACTAGATGAGGACCTCTCAGGGATCATGGTAGACCAAACAAAATATGGTAGTATGATTGGATCCCTGATGTACCTCACAGCTAGTAGACCAGACATCTTGTTCGTTGTTTGCATGTGTGCTAGATACCAGGCAAAGCCTACTAAAAAGCACCTTGAAGCGCTTAAACGGGTCTTCGGTATCTCCAAGGAACCATCAATATGGGACTTTGGTACCCAAAGACACCGGTATGTCACTAACGAAGATATGCAGATGCAGATCATGCAGGTGTCAAGATACTCGTCAAGCACGTCCGGAGGTGCTCGGTTTTGGGTGATAAGCTTGTGAGTCGGTCTTCAAAGAAGCAAATGAGTACTTCTATTTCCTCTACAAAGGTTGAATACATAGCCATGTCATCTTGTTGTGCTCAAATCCTATGGATGAGATCCCAATTATCGACTATGGCTTTGAATTTAACAAAATCCTCTCATCGTGATAATAAAGTGCTATTGCTCTCTCATGCAACAACGCACAACACTCAAGAGCAAAGCACATCGACATTCGTCATCATTTCATCGGGAACAAGTGGAAAAGGTGTGGTGGAACTCTATTTTGTGAGGACCGAATATCGCTTAGCAAACATCTTCACCAAAGCTCTTCCAAGAGAACGTTGAGTTTATTCTTCCACGCCTTGGCTTGAAAAGCCTTCAACCGAACACTCAAACGCCTTCGTGGAGGAAGACGAGGAGTAAAGGTCTATCTTCATCTATCTCTTGTAAATATTTATTCGAAAACAAAACACAAAATTATAAAACCTTCAAAATCCATAAAAATCAAAAAAAAATTCAAAAATCTTCAAAAAAAATATATTGTCAATTTGTCATGTTTTTCTCGGTTCGATAATATCTACGGTCTTTGTGCTGTCATTCAAAGAATGACACGGGACTTTAGATGTTGTTCGAATTCTTTAAAAAAATCAAAAAATCAAAAATCAAAAAATATTTTTAGGAGAAAGAGAAACATTGGTTTATTGTCATTTCAGGCAGTAACCCGCTTTTCAAAAAAAGAACAAAGCCATGCTTTATCATGTTTTTCAAATTTCATGCTCTAATTCTATAAAAAGTTATCTGCTGAAAACTAATTGTTTTGAAAAATAACTCGGACTCTATTTTTTGATAATCATCTGGACTTATTTGTCAAAATATCTAACTCTCAATCAACAACCTATGTCATTGATTGAGGGGGGAATGATTTCAATTAAATTAAAATGTTAGTTGTCATTCAATTGTTTTCAAAAGATAATCATGCATGTTCAATCAATGGAGTTTAAAGTCTTTATATCCGATCCATATCAGTTAAAACGTTTTCATAATCAAGTCACAATTCTCCTTAAAAGCTTTCAAAATCAATTTAAATCTAAAGAGATCACAAATCTCAAATGATTTGATAATTGTGATCGGGTGAGAATTTGTGATTTAAATTGGATTGATACTGATAAATCGGTAAATGGTTTTATAAGGATGTACAAGCTCTCCTTCCCACATGTGACAAACGATTTCAAATTTTCCATGCACATGTTGAGGGGGAGCATCTATCTTAAACCTATGATTTGAAACGTGATCACTTATCTCAATGTGCGTGTTCCTCTAGTATGTGCAAAACTCTTTTCAAATCTCGAGGCACATATTGAGGGGAGCAAAATCATGAAAACCTCATCCTTCCCAAAATGCTTTATCTACTTGATTCGATTAGGGAAGTGATGTTGATATCTTTAGAAAATGGTAATCAAAAAGTAAATTCTTTCTCTTGCCTCCGTATGCAAAACTATTTCAAATACTTGATGCACATGTTGAGGGGAGTTCTTCTTCTAAAATATCAAAACAATTCAGTGCAAAATGCTTTGATAATATATCACATGCACCGGATTGATTTTCAAATGGTTTTCAATTGGTTCCATATGGCGATGAACAATACCAAATAGACCGACCAACTTTACTTTATGTACGGTGATATAAGGATGATAAGGTTAGGTATTTGTTCCCATGATCCGCCGAACCGGAGGGATCTACCCAGGACTATCCACTAGTGAGTGTAGAGTTCTTAGGTATGATGATAAAAGGAGAAAATGAGATATGGGAAGGGTGCGGATGAGATCGAGCTAGTCTTGGAATAAACCCAACAAGGTTCTTGCTATGAAGTCTCGGTAAGCACTAAAGGGGTTGAAGAATGAAAAGAATTGAATGAGAAAGGGTGAAAACAAATAGCCCTCCATATATTCAACCTTAGGCGTAAACCGGGTTCAATTCATATGCTACCGATGGTAACATCGGTATTGAAGACAAGACGTCATGGACCCAAAGGACGCACCGCACTTCAACTTTCCAAACCACTCAAGTTCCTCTTAAAAGGACTTGTTTCATTCTCACCGGGAACCGACATTATCTATCGACTTTCTCTTAGAGGTTGTTGATATTGAAGAAGGAGACCCTCTCCCTAGTCTCCGACATAGGATCCAAATATGCACAAAATTGAGTCTAGAGCCACGAGATCATCGATAAATCTCATTAGGACACTTTCAATGAAGACTCTCTGTTTCACACAATGTGGAAAGAGAAATTATATCTTGAGTCCTACGCATTATCCTTGTGGTACTGCCAGAACATCTGAGTGATGTGTTAACATATTCACAATGAAGATGGAAAGCCTTCTGGAGCCAACATCAAACAAGCTCCTGGTAGGTGGCATGTGAGATCTATTATATAGATCAACCATGTGACAACTGAACATAAACAATGGGGTGATTCAATCTCTTGAATCAATCCAGGTTCAGGTAATGGATTGACGGATACCTTTGAAAAACCGGTCTTTGTGCTTAAAAACTCTTTTCTTTATCACGTCGACCGTTTACTAATTTTTCAAATCAAAAGGTGTTTTTATGATTGATAATTGATTTTTCAATAAAACCTTCGTTGTATTGCAAAAACAATTTCTATTGAGCAATACACGATTGTTTTTCAAATCTCTTTTCATCAATCAGTGGTCTTAAATTCGCTGGTTCACTCACTCCGTGTTGTCTTCTTTGAGAAGTTCCGGTTTGAGAACGACTAGAGCATTGCGAAACCTCACAAGGAAATTCTTGAATTTTACCGATCACAGTGCATTACATGTACTAATCAACGGGAACCGTGGGCGTGTACCTCAATTCAACGAAAGTGTTCAAAGACACTTTCGTATGTTTTATTGCTAATCGTTGTATGCAGTACGCCCGACGTTTGCGGTGATCGAATGATGCGGTCATTCCTTAGCCGCATGCTCACACCACACATTCATCTCGAAAGAAATCATGATATGTGCTTCATTGACTATGATATTTTCACTCCATGCTTCGCTACGCCGCCAATATCATGAATTAACGAAAGCTTCCGCTACTCTGATGAGAAGATATCATGATCCAGAATGTGAGCATGTCAGTCTGAAAGTCACAACATCACAAAATTCCAACACCACAATGGATGTCTCAGAGATTTTTGTTAGCTGATGATCTCAAAGGCTGGCTTAAAATGAATTATCACGTGAATCAGTAAAAGACCTCCACTTGGATTAACCAAACATGCAATGAGAAGAATCAATGTCTACGAGCTTCGGAGCAAAGTACTACATCATGAATGCAAGAACAATTCTTTTGTAATATCTGTTTGTATTCAATGTAATTTTAGTACATGATTGAGGTGTTAGGAATTAGAAAATTCCAAGTATAAAAGAGTCGGTCACCTCAAGTATATGTAATCGTTAGAAAGCTCGTAGTCGTAGTTCTTTTAAGTTAAGAAGTATTTAGTTAAGTAACACCGTGGAGGACGGACGGGTCTTTACCCACTATATGCCTGATCCATAGCCCGTTGTGTGGCGTTTTATTGTAAGACTATAAATACTCTCTACCTTCCAAGGTACAGAGTTGGAGCTCATAATAAGATTTTTCTTTCTCTCACTAAAGTTCCCAACCTCTAACTCTTTCTCTCTTTAAAATATCATCTTATACGCCACCTTGTGCTTATGGTTTGATGTGTTTGTGAAATCCAATATCCTACAAGATGGAAGTGTCTAAGATCATGTCAAACATCCTAAGTTAATCCATTGAGGATGTGTTGAATGAGATATGAAAGATAAGCATTAACAACTATCCTAGAAACGAAATTTGGTAAATTAGATTGCGGGATTTAGTAAAATTCAACAACTTATCTGTAGGATCCACGGCACCATTTCTTTACACAGCCGGAACCCTTAAATTGGTGCCGTCTGGTCCGCTTATACAGGTATGGTGGTACCAAAAGCTATAACGTGCGGAACCAAATATTTGGTGCCGTCTTGTCCGTGGTGACCAGAAATCTTCACAGACCCATATTTTAACTATCGGGGACTTTTCGGAAATCTGAAATTTTTCTCAAAACATATGGCATTAACTATTTCTAGTTAGCAACAGTCAATAACGCATACACAAACATAGTGGATTGATTTTGAACAAGGGCTAACGATTTTCATATATAAGTGAAAATGGGTAAAATTTGATAACACCCGTGTGCTATTCCCCTGCATGAACCAGTTAGCATACATCAATGTTTTAAGTTAGTTTATCATCCTACGAAATAAAAACAACTAAATAGTATCATACATCATTGTTTTCGTCTTGTCCCAAACACTCCTTAAAACCTTCATTTTTCAAAGTACTTGACTAATTTACTTAGTACTCATTGCTAAGTGAGTTATGACATTTCATAAGTTATGTGAGATTTTACACTACAAGAAAAGAGGTCTTATAGGACGCCCGTTAGAGTCCTATAAAAATAGTTTATAGGACCTTTAACCTAATAGGACCAAAATATAAGTGTCCCGTAGGAAGGGGTTGTAATAGATATTTAGGACATTAATTGGCGTCCTAATAAACTTGAACCTTTTTAAACTAATTCTTTGGTCTCATAAATATGTTTATGCGACCAAAATGGTGTCCTAATAAACCACATTATAGGATGCTATCCGGTGTTCTAATATATGCTTACCCATTTGTTATGTTTTGAGACACTTTCACGGGTCCTAACACACATTTTCATAGGACCAAGACATAATGAATAAAGTCTTATTGTAGTACCAAGAAAAGGGTCCTAATACATAGGTGCTTTGTTAGGACCAAATTTAGTGTTATAAAAGACATTTTGTCCCATGTTTTGTAATAGCATTAGTGTCCTAATAAGTGACATCATAAAACACTTTGTATCTATGGAACATATTAAACACTACTCAATTCAAAAGCAAAAACAAAAAACAGTCAACTAAACTAAATTTGAAACAAGTAAACAAAAGAAATACAATTCATTAAGTAAGAAAATATTTCATTTCCATAAGAGAATTTTTCAACAAAGTTATAATATCCAAGATAAAAGTCTTACAAAATTCAACATAAATACGAGGAAATAAAAGTAGCATGAACAAGTAGAGATAGTCTTTGCAAAGTCACATGGAACGCGGTTCGCTTTGGTACGGGAACGCGATTCGTTAGGTCCCTAAATTTTGGTACGAGGGGTAGGCTCATTGCGGAATGCTACGGTTCGCTTGTTACCCACTACTTGTATATATATATATATATATATATATATATATATATATATATATATATATATATATATATATATATATATATATATATATATATATCTTGAGGTCCGTGCTCATCCAATTCATGTTCGAAAGTTGAGAAGTTAATTCATCCATTTTTTCCTGATAAAAAGTACTAAATATGTTAATGTGATACCTTAAAACTACTTGACAATAATTCAACATAAATGAACATATGGATGTAGTACATACAATGGCATTTGCAGCTTCTACATTTTGTGTAATTACGTCTTTAGAAAAGCAAGCACGAAACAACTCCTTTCTAGTTGGTTCACGTCCTAAGATTACCTGTTTCAACAACCAAAAAAGATTATATATGCAAAAAAGTGTGAATTCCCGATAGCCCAAAAAAGAGTATATTTCCGTCCCTGCCGCAAATACATCTCGACAAGTACACCTCAACACTAAAAATTTACCTAAGTTCTGTATAACTGTTACATTATCAATCATACATCAATAATTTTGACATATTAACAGCTAGCTTATAATCTCTAATACTTGACGCATTAATAAAAAACACCAAATCAAACTCAAATACATCTCTATAACTAGTGCATTATCGATCGAAATCAAAACTTTAATACAAGCTAAATTGACAATTCGTCGTACTTGACAGAAACCGCTAAATCGAACGCAAATACATCTCAACTAGCATATACCTTAACTGCTCAACAAGATCAAAACAACATCAGCAAAAGCATCATCTATAGATGCAATCTGCAGGAGTTTATTTCAGATGACAACATTGTACAAATGTATGGACAATCTTGTAACTTCGTCTACCACCCAAATTTAGAAATGGGTCGATGAGTTAGTAGAAGAATCTGTCAAATTCTTGGATATGTGTGTCAATGTAAGAGATATCTTGTCTGAAATAAAAGATCACATTAGAGATCTTTATTATGCTCTAAGAAGGAGAAAGAAAGACTCAAATATCGAAACTAGTATCACAAAATACAATTGTTTTAGAAAGAAAATGGAAAAATATCTTAAAGGGTTGGTTGCAAATTTGAAGCAAGTTGATAACATGGTCACAAGTTTTGGGGTCCGTGGTAGTTGATTCAGACAACCACCAGCTTGCAGCAGTGATCAGGGCGGTAGTAGGTAGTAGGAGGCTACGAAGTAACTATTATAGTTTTAGAGTCTTTGTTAACGTTTTTTTTTTCTATGCCTGTTTCAAAGCCAAATAGGTGGTGTCAAAGTTGACACAAAAAGGGAGGGTGGCATGTGAAGAGTAACCGGAACAGGGGGTTCTGAATGAACTTGAAAGCATTGATCATGCACTAAAAGTTCTATGTAAATATGAATCGTTATGTGACATGAGAAATTTGCAGATTGCACAATGTAGATTGGATTGATTGGGAGCTGAGATTTAAAGCATGGAGAATGGGATGGAGTGCGTGTTTAGGTGTTTGGTCCGAACCAGAATATCATCTCCCAGTAAAAATCAAGTCACTGAAATTTGCAGTTGAGAATCAAAGTCATGCATAGGCATCAAACATTTTAGTTGATATGTTTATGCTTTCAAGTACTTATTCAATATCGCATATACATTGACAGGAATTTGTAGCTTTGCAAGTATATTTGAGCATATATGTTTAAATCTGTTTAGTCAATCTTAGTATACGAAGCTTTCTGAACTTAAAGAATCATCTTTATCAAGACGTTTTTACAATGATGGTACGATTTCAACATTTACAAGTATGTATATGAGAATACTTGTTAGTATCATCTATGTGTACATAAAAAAGCAATCCATTTTATCCTACACTCACTGATGTCTTGGGTTGTAATCATTTTTAATATTACATGCATATTTCATTCTTTAAAGACAAAATCAGGTCAAGAAAACAATGTATCATTATATCATATTATCTCCTAGTGTCTGTTGCATCTCTATTATTTACAAGTAGTAGTATAAGGTCAAAAAAGCCTCCTACAAAAAGGTCCTGTAAGCCCTCTTTTTTTGTAGTGTTAGTATAACCTATGCAAAGAAAGTTATCTAATTCTACAAGTGATGGTAAAACCATTTTCCAACTTATTGCACAAAATCTAGTAAAGATCCCAAATAGTACTATATTAATCCCAAGGTCATGAATCGGGTACACAAGGGCGGGGGCTACCCGACTTATAGTACTATCAATACCTCTCCGACAGCATAGAGTATTGTCGCACGTTTGTAAATACAATTCATGTATTTAGGCAAGTATTTCCAAGCATGTAAAACGAAATCAAGTGTAACGTAATCAAGTATAATGCAACCAAGTATAATGTGATCAAGTATAATGCAATCAAGTATAATACAATCAAGTATAATGTTTTGAGTATTTGTAAAAGTAAAAGAAATAGTTGAGCATGTATCTCCCCCAAAGATTTGGTAAAACAAGTATTAAAAGAGTAGAAATGGGGCTACGAACTCACGATAATCCTTAAAAGTTTAGAGTACTTGTGAAAGTAAATGAAAATAGTTGAGCATGTATCTCCCCCAAAGAGTTTCAAACGTATATAAAAACGGGGCTAAGAACTCACAGTAATTCTTAAAAGTTTAAAGTACTTATGAAAGTAAATGAAAATAGTTTGAGCATGTATCTCCCCCAAAAGTAATTCAAAACGTATAAAAGTAGGGGCTATGAAGCTCACGATAATTAGTAAAAGTTTAGAGTACTTGTGAAAGTAAAATCAAGTATTTGAGCATTTATCTCCCCCAAAGAGTTTGTAAAACAATTAAACGAGTAAAAGTGGGGCTACGAACTCACCTTAAAAATGATATCAGAACGTATAACGGAATCGATGGATAAGCCTGGAAGTCTCTACGTATAACCTAGAATATGATGTCAACTCTTAGGTTCAGTATAATGCCTAAGAAAAGATGAACGAGCTTATATATGCCATTATATTGATCAAGACGTAGTATTTGTATGTTTGTTTATAGAAATGGTTTTAGTTTGTATATCTCGTACTACCGTTCGGGCCATCATAATTCGAGAGGTCATGCGATAACGTTCAAGGAGCTAGGACACTTTAATTGTAAATCCAAAGAACTCGTCAATCCGTTTACCCAAATGAACCCCTCACATGAAGTTCCCTAGTGTTGTAGTGCTCAATCGTAAAACATGTATTTTGATTACTTGATTATATTATATATTAAGAGTTTATAAATACAATAAATAAACTAACAAAGTTTATAAGTATTTAAATAAGTTTGAGTTATATATACTTACCTTAAAATAGAATGCTTGAGTATTATGGAAAAATAAAATATTAACTGACTTGACGTAGAATTTGCGATCTTGAAAACCCACGGCTATTAGAAGATTATAACAACGCCTTCTTGAGAACCGAAGAAGAAAAGAAGATTATAACGACGTCTTTTGGAGACTTGAAGATATTTGAAGATTATAACGACTCTTTCTTGAAAACTTCCAAGAACGAAGATCAAACGCTAGTTTTCTTCAAGAACACATGAATGTTCTTACAAGATCTATAAAAATGCCTTAGGGTTTAGGACTTTTGATGATAAGAAGGGTGGTGCAAGAAATTATGAAGGTTTATGTTTGGTATTTATAGGCTAGAGATTTTAGTTAACTATATATTGGGTTAAAAACTAACCATGGTTAAATTTACACATGTAATGATCTAAAGGTAGCATGCTTAGGATTTTGACACCAAGGTGATGACTCCCCCCCCTAAATTTCGTTCATGATAAGATAGGATGACTTTGGTGGATAGTTTTGGTATTATCTTGGTTACGGAGTGAGTTTTGGTTCCGTTAAATGCTAATCGAAGCCATAAAATGTAAAACCGGGTATCGTAAAAATATGAAACTTGAAGGAATGATGAAACTCATCATTATACTCCATATAAAAATATAAAATGGGTGATAAGTCTTATTGGGTGCAAAAACGCTTAAAAGCTGGAAATACGGTCAAAACGCGTAATTGCAGCTTATCGAAAAAAACGAAATTTCGGGAAGCGACCGTGAATTTATTTAAAGTAGACTAAAATTAGTCTAAAAGTGATATGAGATGTCAAACTTTGGTTTTCTTCTCACGCGGGATAACTTAACAGTTATTCGTGAAGTTTAAAAATTACGCGATTTAATAAAAGGTAGAGCGTTACAAGGTTAATTTCTTTATAGTCAAAGGAGGAGGAAATATGTTTGACTTTTCCAAAATGTAAAGTTTCTAAAAATCTTAGGAAATACAAATCAGGAATCGTTAAGTCCGGATGTAAGTAGAATTGTTTAAAACGTAAGTTTAGTTTCGTCTTCTTATTTGGGCTTATTTGGTAACATAAAATAAATCTTAAAATTCTCAAATTAGTCATGAGTGATAAAAATTAATCTAATGCGGGAAAATTGTCGAGGCGTTTTAGTTATGCGAGGATGTTTAAACGGTGGACCGTCCAAAACGAAACTTTAAAACGGTGTTTTCTTAATAACTTTATGAAAATGATCTAACGATTGTCGAACTCTCGTGTCATTACTAAAATAGTTTATCCTACGAGAATGTGAAATAAAATTTACGGGATGAATAGTGAAAAGTGAATAGTAACATTGAATAGTAAAAATGAATAGTGACCCGAAAATGCGAATTGTTACAGTAAAGACCTATTGTGCATAAACAAGAAGTTGTCAAACAAGCGAATAAATAACATGGCAAGATTGACACTTATATTATGCAAACAAAAAGGTGAAAACAACAATTTGAAAATAAGCAAGCAACATATATGCAAACAACATAAACAAGTGGTCATTTAGCATAATATGACAAGAAAAACACTTTTCGTCATTTAGCGTTTAAATATGACGATGTATACCAAGCTTGATTAGTTTCCTTTAAACATATTACCAAATTAATTAGTTTCAAAAGAATTTGTATCAAAGTTCTATGAATACCAACTTAAATTGTTTGATTCAAAAATTTGAGTTTTTATGTTAAAGCGAAACTTAATATTTTAGACATACTGTAGTATTTGGTCTATTTTACTTATTTAAAATTAGACTCAGGCCATGAAAGTATTTTTAAATGAAAGTAGACTCAATTCTCTTTAAAATGATAGGTGGCTCGACTCGACGGACTTACAAAGAAATTAGTTATGATTTTTGAAGTTGCCCAAAATCGCGACATCGCATGCACGGATTCCACGAACCAAATAAAGGGATCCGCCTTTATAAGATTTTGTGTCGTGGTCCTCGAGATGATTCATCAAAACTAGTATTTGACATAGAGAAAACGTGTGTGACTTACTAGATTTCATAGTAAACATATAATACGATATTTAACAACATATCTACTTATGTAACTTATCTTAAACATTTACGGAGGTGATTTTTCAACTAGATTTATAGTTATCCCAAACACTCCTTTAAAATCATATTTCTTCGTAAATTTTCTATAAGCACACAATACAATACTTACTAGTTCTTTCAACAAACTTTTATTTTATTTTTCAAGAAAACCTTCAAGCTTGTATACAAAGTTACACTTAGCAACAAAATTTCTAAGTATAACAAGCAAAACATTTTTCATATTATTTTTCACTTCAATGGTAATTTGATACATGGATCGTACTCTATTTTAAAAACCATTTGTTTTGAAAATACGAGCTACGTGGCTCTGATACCAATTGTGGAAACGTAGAGGGGTAAATACGTTACCATTTAAAAACTTTAGATCTTTAGTATCAAATCTCTTATGAAGCTTGATATAATATGAAAGTTCCAATTATTGTTTGTGACTAATGTAAAGCATAGTAAACCATGTTGTCACACAAGCATTAACATCAAACCACATCACAAGCAATAGTAAGTGCAACTATAAAAGTAAAGAGATAAAGAAAGGAAAGTGCAAACCGAACACGATGATTTATAGTGGTTTGGTCACGGATCTCCTTTTCGCCCTACTCCACTCCCCGAATACCCAACTCGAGAGGTACTTCACTAAATAAACAAGCTCCCTTCTCGGCAGAGAAAACCTTACAATCGTCGCTTACACTTTTTCCGGTACAAAGCTAAATACCGGGTTCTAGTTCGAGGTAGAACCAACCTAACGTCGCCTATACAATATTTCCAACACTAAGCTAGATGTCGAGTTCTTTTACAAGGGTACAACCACTCCCAATATGTTTTATGGCCCAACATAACAAACCTTGTGTTTTATGGCACAAACACATAAACCATCTAATCTAGTTTGGTGAGAATGTTGTGATTATGCAATAATGTTTATACTAATGATCCATGACACAAATGTCCAATGGATATTAATAACTACTTCTAAATGAACTTCCATTGATAGGAAACCTTCATGATGAAGATCACAAGTTCCTTAAACTTGTTGTGATAGATCTTCAGCTTGTGGTGAGTGGGGATGGCTAGATCTCTAAGCTTTCCTTGGTTGGTCAAGATGTAGAGTATGCTTACAATAAAGATGAATGTTAGAATCATTATGATCATGTGATGGTGAGGGTGATTAATGTATGTTTCTACATTGTTATCTACAGATCTAAATGATGCAAGAAGGGTAGAGATAAAGTGTGTTGAAGGGATGAAGAAACAACTTGGTTTGGCTTGCTATTTATAGCCAAAATGGACAGGAGCGTCCACGGACCACGGAACCCTTAAAAGGGTTCCGCCCGTGTACCATTTTGGTACCGTGGGGGTCTGACAGCAAGATTACCAAAATCTTACCAAAGTCAACCAAATCCATCCAAGATTGTGTAAGCTATGTAGAGTCCAAATCTAAACAAAGTATTCTATGAAATCTTCTAGAGATTACAAAGATGATGCATGCCATGATGCAATATGTATTTCTATTTTAGATTAAAAAGTTTATCAAAGTAAACTTGTAAAATGTAATATGTAACTAGTTAATAAAATGTCTAGTTACCTTTTGTACAATAAAATACCTAGTTGAGTGCTTGTCAAAATAAAATATATTTTGTCAAGTGTAAGTAAACTTTAGTATTTGTATGAAATACTTGTGAATGCAAAATGTAAAATGAGGTTCGAAATAGAATGGTTAACCTATTAAAATACTTAGTTACTCTAAACATATTTTAAACATTCTAAATGATTTGTTAATGGGTTTGATCATAATGCCACATAACAAACATGTACGAACCTGTGTTGTAACATACGAGGACTTGAGACATCGAGAGGTGTTGAATGTATGTTGAGACAAAGTGTGATTACAAGTAACTTGTACATTTTACGTTATATATTACAAGTTACATGTTTGTCATCAATCAAAACAAACGAGACTGTATAGATTAAATATCGTAATATTTGCACTAACACAACCATTTATGACTTATCAACCAATTATTGAGTCTTAACCGAATCGAACCCGCAACCAATTTAACTCATACCATATATCCAATTTACAAACTAAGACCAACAACCCTTGATAACATCAAATTATCCTGAATATTAAATGTCAATTTCCTCCGATAATGCTTGTAATTTATCTCATTTATATGGATTTACACTTGTATTCCATTATATTTCACTTTCAGGTAAATTACGAGGATTGGAGCTAAAGAGACACGGAATTAGAGAGTTTATTGAAGATTTATCATAGTATGCTCACTTTGAAGAAGTTACGGTGTAACTCCTCTCTCACATTACGCCGTAACTAAAGCGTAGCTCAGAAAACCAACTTAACAGAAGATTGCGGCGTAACTCTATCCAAGATTACGACGTAACCATATTAGGTCAAATGAGGTTCCGCGCCGCTACTAATTACGCTGTAACTCATGCAACAACTACGGCGTAACCAAGATTTATTGAAGATACGGCGTAACTCCTTCCAGAGGTTATGCCGTAACCAACATTATTAGTGCAAAATACGAAGAATTGTATGTTACGGCGAACTCTTATAATTAGTTACGCCAGTAACGGATCCGCCTATAAATACCCCACGATTTCCAAAGATTTCAAAATATCCCATTTCACACACAACATTCAGAGAACGTGAGAAGAAGTCAAGGCGGATCTAGAGGAGCATACGGAGCTATCTCCAAGGAGAAATCACTCCCCACGATAAGCATTAACTTTTATCTTTTCTTTACTTTCAATTCATGTATTTCGTAACATTAAACATTGAATTGATTGTTATAGTTAATATGAGCGGCTAAGCACCTCTTGGTGCAGGCCTAGTTATGATTCCTTAATTGTTTTGTTTGCATTTACATTACTTCCGTATAATTATTTCTAAGTGTATGCATGCATAGTTTATTGGTAGCCACCCTTGTTTCGGTAGTTTTGAATGGCGGTAGAGGCTAGTTGCTTAGGAGATATGACCATTTGACTCTAAGTAGTTGACTGAGACGGGAAGGGTAAGATATGACCAACTGGCGACCAGTACGATTTGCGAACTGATCACCTACCGTTTGGATGAACTTAAGAAGTAAGGGGTGAGTGTTTAAGTTGCTAGCGCCCGGGCACTCACTATTATAAATCTAGCATGTAGCGGTACTTAATGACTTGGCTTAGGGGATCAGGAACAACTGGACTTATGAGGGGACACCTGACTTCTCCAGTGGTACCCTTTGCTGATAGGTTAGGACGAGCTGACCAAATGTTGTCCTAGCCAATTTGACCCCACCTGAAGTAATTGGAAGTAATTAGACGTAAACACTACTAATTAGGATGAGTAACTAGGTTAGCGCCTCTCTCCTCTATTGATCACAACCCTCACCTTTATCTTCTTTAGTAATTAATTAGTTAATTCCATATCGAAATCATATTAAAATCTGTGACACCTAGACTTAGTATAAATCCACTCACATAGCTCTTGGGACGACCTTGGTTTTACAAATTACTACACTACACACGATCGGGTACACTGCCCGTTAGTGCATTAGGGTAGACCATAGGTATAACGAGTAATTATAAATATTAAAACCTAGTCAGTAAAACCTGCATCAACCCTAAAGTGAACATTCGGGTCAAACCTGACCCGACTCCACTGAGTTGAGTTTTACCGTGAGAGAAAGAGAGGAAGACGAGGAGGAGCGGTTATGGTGTCTTTTACGAGTACAACTCGTAACCAGACCAAGCTAGAACCCCTGGAATTCGTTAACAATAAAAACCCTAGAATTCGAAACACCAAACTTTAGATCTATAGAGCGTAGATAAGATTTATGGCACGCGTGGTACGAAAACATAACCACAAGGACCGGATCTATCTTTTGGGATAGGCGGTGTTATTGGTGGTGGTAGCCGGAATTTGGCCGAACTCCGGTGATAGCGCTGGAACCCTAAGTGGGTGGCCGGATATTTAGAGAGAGTGGAGAGAGTTTTTAAGAGAGAGAAAGTGGTATGTGTAAAATGAAGAGTGTGGGAAGGTTAGGGGTATTTATATTCCCAGAAGGGACCAAAAGGATAATTAGGCCAAAGAGGGAGGATGGTGGATAAACTACCACAGGGACCTAATATGTAACTTTTGTTAATCTTTTTAATATTAGATTCGGGACTCGTTTAGACTAGCAAACGATGGATTCATGACTCGGGAATTACACCAACGTTCTCATAATAATATTTCCGATAAAAATGATTATAAATACGTCTCATATCTCAAATTAGAGGGAAAGATCACTCTAATTGTCGTTTCTCCATTTATGGTGCATCGGGAGAATTACGGGTTGTCATAGCCCCACCTCCTTAAAGGAATCGCGTCCTCACGATTCAATTCAAGTTACCCGTTAAGGTCTAAAAGAGGTGAGTGTATACACACGAGGATTTAGCTTCACGTTCCCTACGTGAATTTAGGATTTCTTTGAGAGTTTCTATGAACTTCGATGATAGGGATGCGACTTACTAAAGTCACTTGACTTCATGTTCTACGATTTTGATAGGTCAACAAGGTTTAAACGTTCGAAGAATTGGATTTCTCAGAGGGATAACAACTGCCTTATCAGCGAGTCATTTCTTCCTATTATGCACTAAATGTCTAGAATACTGCTGAGCATTAACGCTAGCTCAAGGCTCTGAGCTATTGGTCTAACTCGAACAAGGATTTTGAAAAGAGCGATATAGCGAGGATTAAGCTTTCACGTTTACTAAACGCTTCACACATTCTCATGGTGAATCCTTACGCTTAACCTAGGCCATATTCGGGGAGTCAAGAGATTTACGTCATTTATGTTTTCTAATGAATCGCGAGCAGCTTGCGTATCCGTCTCGTCTTTGAACGATATCCTCGTAATCTTCTCGAGTAGGTTCGAGGTTAGTAAGTTGGGTAATTCCATTTCTACCCAACAATCGGGATCGGCACTCATGACCATAGAGGGTGTCTTACGGTGTCATTGAGGTACTAAAGTGATTGGTATGTTGATTGGAGAATTTGGCCAACGGAAGGTATCTATCCCAACCATTGCCAAACTCGAGAGAGGTCTATAAGGGAATTTAGCCAACGAAAGGTGTATATCCCAACCATTGCCAAACTCGATAGGCACGCGGCGTGTCTACTAACGCTCGAATGATTTCTTCACATCGGCCATCAGTCTGGAGATGATACACTGTAAGCATATCTAGATCTATTCTCTCGGCTCTAGAAAGTGATAGACAAAATCTGGGTGTGTGGTGATTGCCACGATCTGAAAAGATAGAAATCAGCACTTCCTGATGCACACGAGCTTCTTTACGTACAAAGAAATCTATTTGCTTAACTCAGACCTTCATATCGCACTTCCTGCTAAAAGTGGATCAGAAGAGTTGAAGGTTAGGAAAGAAGGATCAGATGTATACGAACAGAATGAATCCCATATAGAGAAAGCGAACCAAGGGGAGATTCCCCTTTCTTTTGGAGTTCTACAGTGGAAAAGAAAGTAAGGAGCTAGAGTTCGAAAGTGAGGACTAGCTCATAGGAGCGAAGCCACTCTACCAGAAGGAGAGGAATGAGTACTCTCTCACCTCCTTAAAAGAAGATAGAGAGATTCCCCAGTACTGCTATAACTATAGGGGAATAGACGAGCAAGGTTGTCCATACTTTCCATTTTGCTGAATAGCGGGAGGTGAACAGGTTGGGTAGGACTACCAACAACCACTCAGGTAAAGGCGCGTGATCTTCTTCTGAGGTTTCATCTACGGCGTAGCTTATCGATCGGTAAGAGGGTAGTAAGGATAGCAGGTATACTCGAAAGATGAAGGAGGAATTAGTCGTCAAATCCAAGGATCGCGGTTTAGGTTACTCCTTAAGATTTCAAGATTTTCGTTGAGCACGGAATCTTTACTGGACGGGAAGTTTAGCAAGTTCAGAGTACGACTCTGTTAGAAAGCGTTGATTGCTACTAGCAATCAGTCGGTTGACTTAGCACGATAATTAGGTTAAAGGCGGAAAGTACGACTACGAAGGAGAGTATTAATTAATTACAACAATCAATCGATTGACTCATTAGTGCACTTAATACTTAACGCAAAAAGGTACAATATTCGAATCCAAAGTCATAATTTCCAAAAGAAATTCGACTACCAATCGATATCAATTCAAATTCTAAATACGAGTAAACGTCAATGGCTCTAAGTAGGTATACTAAATAATTTCACATCGATGGAGTGTAAGGTACAACACCGATAGGATAGCGTAGGTAGTACAACAATCGGGAGTATGACGTCAGCAGGCTATCATTGATAAAACAACGTCGTGAGTTCAATGTTGTTAGAGCAACATCGATGGAATAACATCAGCATGATAACCTCGGTAAAAAACTTTAATCAAAAAGCGTCGTTAGAACGTTATCGATAGGAATACCTCATTAGAGGAGAAGGTACAGCGCCAACAACACGTAAGGTACAACCTTAACTGAGAGTTGTTGACGACACAACGTCGACAAAACATTAACGGTTTAGAAAATGAAAAACGTCGACTAAATGACGTCGTTTGAATCAACATCGAGTGAATGGTAAGGTTTCACAAGATTAAACAATATTCGATTCGAGATGAGGCTTGAGGTAGAAGTGTCTGTAACAGGATTACCAACGAAGTGAGGCTGAATGACAATTCCAACAAGATTACTAACGAAACGAGGCGAAATGATAATTCCAACAAGATTACTAACGAAACGAGGCAGAATGACAATTCCAACAAGATTACTAACGAAACGAGTCGGAATGACGATTCAAGGCCAAATGATGATTTGAGGTCGAATGGCGGTTCAAGGTCGAATGACGGTTCAAGGTAGAATGATGATTCAAGTTTGAATGACGAATCCAAATTTGGAAAGAGGTCCAAAATCACAAAATCAAACAATCTAAAAACATAATCAAAACCAAATCCAAACATAGTCAAGACCAAATCCAAAAAATAGCCGAAAACAATTCCAAACGCTCTAATAAGATCGGTGAGGCTTATGACGATAAGAAACTCGGATTTAAACGGTGCCAATCGGGTCTAACTCGACCCGAGGCGAACTACGCTCGGCGGCGACAAACAGGAATTCCATATGAGCAGAGACGTATAGCGGCGCCCGAAGCATTACGACTCGTGAGGTGTTGCGATGCCAGTGTGTCGTGTGTGAGTGCAGGCTTCCTTGATATTCATTCTCTGTGTTTGTGTTCACCTAAAGCTCATCGTTCCTAAAACCAATCTCTAATCCGGACATAATTCTGTTGTAACTACTCCAGTATCGCAAAATTCACCTCTGAGTCAGATATAGGTGATCAGTCCATGTCCCACTGTCCCTGGCTGAATATAGGTGATCAGTCTATATTCACCCGAGGTTCAATGAATTTTGATATACTCGACTTAGTTATACTAGCACCATGTCCTCTACATCCCAAATCATTCCCAAGGCTACTACTAGTGTGCAAGCTCTAAGCTGGCTAATGAGATTACGCTAGGGAATTGCGTAACTCTGTGAAAGGCATAGTGCGTAAATAAGCATGAGGGCATGCTTATAGTGCGTACATAAGCATGAGGACATGCTTACTCTGCGTGCATAAGCAAGAGGACATTCTTATAATGCGTGCATAAGCATGAGGACATACTTATAGTGAACTACTAAAATAGGCGGACTTAAATCGTCTACTAATAGGGCATACATTCAACAAGTGTCCCATCAAACAATTCATCAAATAAGCCATAAACATATCATCAATTATCTCATTAATCAATTTGTCTAATGTGTTATCAATCATCTAAATCCTTAAACAAGTCATACGCGAGGCGTCAGCTTGGCAGGCAGGCACGTGGCGGTCATAGGGTTAAGTTTTTTCAAAAGTTGTTATAGTCTAGGTTTTGAAAATACCCAGTTCTCTATAACCTAGGCTCTGATACCAATCTGTAACACCCCCAAAATAGGTTCCAGGTGAAGCATGTGAACCTTGGGGTGCTACTATCATGGTATCACAACATAAGGTACAAAGAATGGTTTTTATTCCATTCATTTAAAATAAGATTCATTATTTGAAAACGTTAAGTTTACATTAATGAAAGTAGTGCGGAAATAGGCCCAAAAAGAAGTTTAAAGCGGTCCCGGTTATTCATCAGAGTCGCCTATGACCATGCCCCTTGCCAAGCGTCTTCCATTAGTGAGTTATTGCCTTAAACCTGAGAACACATGCTAAAACGGGTCAACTTACGCTGGTGAGTTCATAGAGTTTAATTACAACATTAGTAGTGAATGTGATAAAGTTTAATTGCTATGTGCGACTAAGGCCGATATATAATAAACGTTCCAACAATAATCCAACAACACAATTGAGATCTCCGCAGGGCCCCGGGAAAGTCTAGTCATGCATAGTTGTAGCAAGGCCTAAAACTAATGCTACCCTGGTCTAGCTCGGATACAAATGTCTATTTTTAGCTAGGCATCACGTTATAGCAAAGGTTGCTACCCTAGTCTAAGTCAACATATGTCGCATGTCTAAACTTTCCTAGTCAACACATTAGCAATTCAAAAGAGTAGTGGCAGGTCCAAGAAATAGTTTGCACTCACATTTACTTCTTCAATCACCAAATCCAATATTCCAAACAACAGTCATTCTCAAATAATGTTCACATTTCCAATTATGGTTAGTTAAAAGCAGCATGTATTCTCCCCCAAAATAGTTATGAAAACGTTTGAAAATAGGGGTTATGAAACTCACCTTAGCCACGGCAATGCACTATTCACAACTAACACGACTGGCATCTAAAGCTAATCTCCATGGCATCCAAAATAAGGATCTAATGAGTACGATAGAATAGAAATGGGGCAACCTAATGCGTATACGATTGTCTTAAAATATGGCTCATATGATAAAGAATTCGATAAAAGATAATGTGTCGAAATTTTCGTGGATTATTCATGTCGTTACTTTCAAAAGTCCATTATCAATATCTCAAAAGTTTAGTTTTAATATTTTGTGTGGTGGTAAGAAACATAGACTCGACATACAGCTCATGGGAAAGAGGAGAAGATGTCGACATAGTCGAGACATACTAACTAGAACGCACGCCAAAAAGGAAAGACATCGACAATGTCAAGAAATACTGATAATACTCAAGCTAGTCAAAGAATACTAGGAAATGACGACAACTACTTATGACACATAAATAGGTCAAATTGTAAGTTTCGGTAATTTCCCCATAATCCCAAACGTATGTTTATAAAATATAAGTTTCCATTTATCGCTTAATTAATAAAGGTTTCACAATTGTTACTCGTACTTAGACGAGTTTATAATAAAGTAGTCTTTTTAAGATATAACTATGTAGTATTTTATAAATGGCGCGTTTGTTTATACAGTGTTTCCTAAACATTATGACTTTAATAAATTGTCTTCTCAAAACAACCTTTCCCAACAAGTTTATTGAAGTTAACTTGTATTTACAAAACACGAGTTACTATCTTAATTAATAAAGGTTTATAATTAAATAAAACTGTATATGTCAACAATATATAGATAAATATCTCGTTATTAGTTTAATAATTGTTGATTGAACATTTAAGTCCGTTACGAATTAAACATATTAAATTCAGTTCGAGTCAAATGTGTTGAATTCGTCTCTAGTCTTAAATATCCGATTCGTCCAATATGTTCATATAGACATATATCCCGTTTAGGTCCGATATTATTTAATCCGATAGTTTTTAGTCCGATACCGATATATAATTAGTTCGTTACATATTTCAAATAGCCCATTGTCTTATACCATTTGCCATTTTACTAGTTTCGATACTCCATGTTACAACCATTTACGACTTATCAACCAATTACCGAGTCTTAATCGAATCGAACCCGCAACCAATTTAACTCATACCATATATCCAATTTACAAACTAAGCCCAACAACCCTAAAGTGAACATCCGGGTCAAACCCGACCTGACTCAACTGAGTCGACCCAACTCAGTTTCCGAGTCAACCCCAATCGGGGCAACAACATCAACTAAACAACAACCCTTTTTACGCTCAAACGAAACAATACCAACTCCAAACCTAAATCAGTTTCTGCTCAACACTTAATTGGGTCAATACTCGACCCGGATTCATATTGCAACAACCAATCTCACTTTACAACAGATCTTATCATGACATGATTCAAACCCGAGTCAACTCAACTCACTGAGTTGACTCGGCCGAGTTGACTCATACACCAAGATGACTCGAACAAAACAGAAAACATACGAACACCACATTTACTTGTTTCTTATCACACGAAACCTTCAAAAACATGTTTAATTAATTCTTTATTATATAACCATTGTCAACACTTTTTAATTCGTATTAAATTGTTAACCCACGAAAACCTAACACAACAATATATAATCGGTCCAAAATAGAAAATACAAATAATATGGAACGGGTTACGTTTTACCGTGAGACAAAGAGAGGAAGACGAGGAGGAGCGGTTATGGTGTCTTTTACGAGTACAACTCGTAACCAAACCAAGCTAGAACCCCTGGAATTCGTTAACAATAAAAACCCTAGAATTCGAAACACCAAACTTTAGATCTAGAGAGCATGGATAAGATTTATGATGCGTGTGGTACGAAAACATAACCACAAGGACCGGATCTATCTTTTGGGATAGGCGGTGTTGTTGGGATCTAGCAGGAGAAACTTCATTTCCTTCACCTCTAACACCCTTACTTCCTTCTCCCTCCTCGCCTCGTAACAAGCCATTTGAACGTCGGTTTTTTGCGAATATTTTTCGGATAATTGTCCCGAAAAAGTACTCGTTTGACTCCCACCGAGCTCGCCGCACTCGACGTTGAAGTCGACTTTTGTTTCTTTGCAACTCGACTCTTTCTGCCGCCGTCTCTTTCAAGACGAGGTCGTTTGTCTGAGCCGAATATATCTTCGAGACATGTAATGCCTATCAGATCCTCGGCATCCCATTTCGGTAATTTTTCAAGATCTCCCAATCGTGAATTGAGGAGGTTCGTGAAATAGCCTAATTCATTCAGCTTTTGAGACATTGTTTTTTTTTTTGGACTAGAGATATAGAGAGTAATGAAATATGTTGGTTGAATCGTAGTGAGAAAAATGTTGGTTTATGGTTTGGTATTTATACGGTGTGTTAAGTTTATTTAAAAAATGTTTGAAAACGGTAGTATTTTTTCAAAATTCAATTTACTCCAACTTATACAATGTTAGATGTGAACCTTGTTGTGCAGACGGCGAGGCTCACGACGGCGAGCCACAACGAAGAAGCCACGTGGCACGGTAAGCCACAGCGAAGACGACACCGAGTGCTTTTATTGACATTATTTTTATATAATTAACATTTTGTGATTAAATAAAATTGTGACGTGGAAATTTATTAGACTGTGCAAAGTTTAATGCATCATGAGGGTTTTACATGAAAAGTTGAATGATGATATGGTAGTGACGATGTATTATACTTTTTATATGAAAAGGTGAGGGAATACACGTACACAATAATTTTCATGGAAGATGACATAATGATAGTTAACTTTTAGCTTTTAACGCGTATTTTATGAAGCAAAGTCGAAATGTGATATGTACCAAAAGACCTTCAAGTTAAATTGGACACGTGTCAGCTCCTGATGAATCTTGATTTGAAATAACTAACTTTGGCGCCCAAAGTTAGTTAATCAATTTCTAAACTTGTGTATAAGTAGTCATTTGGTAGATTCAGTTGTAATCATTCTTGTAATAAATCAATTACCTTTCTCTCTCATTCATTGTAACAAACTTTCACAATTCTTGATTAATCAACTACCATTTCCATTTCTATCATGTTGGATATCTAGTTGTTAATCTCCATTGATATTCGGTTAACATTTCTTAAGTGAAATCTAATTGAGTCTATCAATTGGTATCAAAGCCTCTTTTCTGGCATTATTGTCTTCAAGAGTATTACACTGATATTCTTGATTTCCGGTCATCTTCTCCGGTTGAAAACCGGCCAAAAACAGAGAATTTCCGGCAAGAGATTAGGCACCACTAATTTCACCTGTTCTATTACATTAGATTAGCGCCAAACATCTGTACGGTCACAAAGCTAGCCCATTAGTGGTTAAATTCTCTAGCTTTGAACAAGTTGATCAGCAGCAGTTGGTTTAGGTAATCAAGAACAGGATCAGTAGTCATTATTCCATTGTTGATGAGAAATGGTGATACTGATACAATGGTGACCACAAGAACTGCTTCTAACAACTCTCAACCTGAAGCAACTCTTGAATCTTTACAACAATCCATGACTGACATGAACACCATCATCCAAACTTTAATGGCTGAAGTCCAAAGATTGAAGTCTGGAGAAGGGACTAGTCACAATAGAGGAAATCAAATGGTGTCTAGTAACTATGGCAGATTATCCAAGATTGAGTTTCCAAGATTCCATGGGGATGATGTGAAGGGATGGGTTTACAGGTGTAACCAATTCTTTAAGATTGATGGGGTACCAGATGATAGGAAAGTGGAGTTAGCTTCAATGCATGTGTATGATAAGGCTTTGATTTGGCACCAGCAGTATGTGAAGAGGTATGGTGAAGAAATTCCATGGGTGATGTATGAAGAAGCAGTCCTTAAGAGGTTTGGGGTACTCTATGATGATCCAATTGTGGATTTGAAGAATTTGAAGCAAGATGGTTCAGTTCAGCAATATCAAGAAGAGTTTGAATCTTTGTTAAGTAAGGTGGAATTGCTGGAGGCCTATGCATTCAGTTTGTTTTTGGGAGTATTGAAGAAGGAGATTAGTATGCCATTAAGAATGTTTAGACTAAGCACTTTGCTTGAAGTTTATGCCATGGCCAAAATGCAAGAAGCTTCTAATGCTGCACTTAAGCCAAGGTATAACCCTCTTTTATTTTCAACTCCAAGATTTGTGCCTAATAATAGCTTAGTGAATAAAAATGTTAATATGGCTCAAAAGACTGGTGGTAATCAAATAGTGGCAAAAAATGGTGGTAATAGACCTTATAGACTCACTCAGAAGGAATTGGAAGAAAAAAGAGCCAAAAATCAATGTTTTTATTGTGACCAAAAGTACACACCTGGTCACAAGTGTAGTGGTCAATTGAATTGTTTGGAGGTTGTGGTGGAGAGTGAGGAACAAGGGAAATGTGAGGAGGAAGGCATTGTGGTGATTGGGGAGGTAGAAAATGAGGAGGAAATGGGTGGTCAGGAGTATGAATTTACTGAACAATGCCCACAAATATCTTTGAATGCTTTATCAGGTATTAATTCATACCAGACTATGAGAGTAAGAGGTATGGTGGGGAAACAATTGTTGCACATATTGGCTGATTCTGGGAGTACACATAACTTTTTGGATGTTCAAACTGCAAAAAAGTTGGGGTGTAACCGTGTAAGTTGAGAAGTACTACTCCTTTGAAAGTCTCAGTGGCAAATGGACAAGAAATCTATAGCACTTATGAATGTCTCAGTTTTAAGTGGAGTATCAATGGGCATCAGTTTGAGACTGATGTAATGCTTTTGCCATTAGGAGGGTGTGAAATGGTATTGGGTGTTCAATGGTTGTCTACCTTGGGGAGATAAGGTGGAATTTCAGGACACTGGTTATGAAGTTTGAATATGGGAACAAGCAAATTGTGTTGAGGGGAACACATAATTCTAGCCTACAATGGATGTAAGGTAAGAAAGCTCTTAAGGAACCTGAATCAAAACAAGCTGAGTTGTATTCCATGATGCTCTGTGTTTATCCAGTGACTTGCTGCCAATTGGAAGGACAAGGGGACAAAGTAACAGAGGTAGATGCAGTGGTGAATAAGTTTGAAGATGTGTTTGCAGTACCTAATGAACTACCACCTCAGAGGTCCCATGACCACAAAATACCACTTGTCCCAAACACCCCTCCAATTAACATCAGACCTTACAGGCATCCACCTCATCAGAAGGATGCAATTGAAACCATGGTCAAGGAATTGATGGATTCAGGAGTGATTAGATCAAGTCAAAGTTCATTCTCTTCTCCTATAGTCATGGTTAAGAAAAAGGATGGTACATGGAGGATGTGTGTAGACTATAGGCAATTGAACAAGTACACAGTTAAAGATAAATTTCCAATACCTGTTATTGAGGAGTTAATTGATGAATTGGGAGGAGCTAAAGTGTTTTCTAAATTGGATTTGAGGGCTGGATATCACCAAATTAGAATGTATGATGGTGACATTGAGAAAACTGCTTTTAGGACTCATGAAGGCCACTATGAGTTCTTGGTTATGCCATTTGGGTTGACAAATGCTCCTTCAACCTTCCAATCATTGATGAATACAGTATTCAAGCCATTTTTGAGGAAGTTTGTGCTAGTTTTCTTTGATGATATATTGGTATATAGCAAATCAGAGGAAGAACATGGCAAACATTTACAGTTGGTTTTGCAAATTTTGAGAGATCATAAGTTGTTTGATAAAAAGAGCAAATGCTTGTTTGCTGTTCCAAAGGTGGAATATTTGGGACACATCATTAGTGGTGAAGGTGTGGCAACTAATCCATCAAAGATTGAAGTGATGAAAAACTGGCATGTTCCAACTACAGTTAAGCAACTAAGAGGATTTTTGGGATTGACTGGCTATTATAGAAGATTCATAAAGAATTACTCCATGATCAGTCAACCTTTGACTTCATTACTCAAGAAAAATGCATTTCAGTGGAATGAATCAGCTGAAAGGGCTTTTGAGAAATTGAAGATAGCAATGATTGAAGCACCAGTTCTTGGTCTTCCAAACTTTAGCCAGGAATTCATTGTGGAAACGATGCTTGTCTTGGAATTGAGCGATGCTTTGTCAAAATGGTCACCCATTGGCTTATTTGAGCAAAGCTTTATCTGTGAAGCACCAAAGTCTATCCACTTATGAGAAGGAGTTTTATCTCATTATTGCGCTCGGAAAATGGAAGGGTATTTGCTTGATGCATTTTAAAATTAGAACTGACCACTTCAGTCTCAAGTATTTGCAGGACCAGAAGTTAACTACTCCATTCCAGCTTAAGTGGTTACCTAAGTTGCTTGGTTTTGATTATAAAATAGCATACAAGAAGGAGAATGAGAATGCAGCAGCAGATGCTTTGTCAAGGGTTAACCATAGTGGTGAATTTTTACAAATGGTGGTGAGTTCTGTGGCAAGTGATGTGTTGGATAAGATTAAGACTGGATGGGAAACTGATGATACTATGAAGAATTTGATTCAATCAATAAAAAACAAAAGCTATAAATTAGACAAAATAACTTTTGATGATGATTTGTTAAGGAGGAAGGGCAAAATCATGGTTGCTAATGATCCAGCAATGAAACTTCAACTCATAACACACTTCCATACTGAAGCCATTGGAGGACATTCAGGGGTCCAAGTTACTACTAAGAAGATCAGTTCTCTTTTTTACTGGAAGGGAATGAAAAGAATGGTGAAACAATTTGTAAGAGATTGTGACATTTGCCAAAGACAGAAACCTGATCTTAGTGCTTATCCAGGATTATTGCAACCATTGCCTATTCCTGACAAGGTATGGACTGAGATTAGCATGGATTTCATTGAAAAACTACCTAATTCACATGGCAAAACTGTTATTATGGTAGTGGTGGACAATCTCAGCAAGTATGCTCATTTTATGGCTTTATCTCACCCTTTTACTGCTAGTCAAGTGGCTCAAACTTTCTTGGATGGGGTATACAGATTACATGGGTTACCAGAATCAATCATCAGTGATAGAGATAAGGTGTTTGTAAGTAATTTCTGGAAAGCTCTATTTGAGACATTAAAGGTTAAACTAAAGTTGTCAACAGCCTATCACCCTCAAACAGATGGACAAACTGAAGTTGTCAATAGAAGTTTGGGATGTTATTTGAGGTGCATGTGTGGAGAGAAGCCAAAGGAATGGCTGCAATGGTTACCTTTGGCAGAGTTTTGGTATAATACTAATTTTCACCCTGCCATACAAACAACTCCTTATGAAGTCATGTATGGTCAGACTCCACCAGTCCATATTCCCTATGTATCAGGAGATAGCAGGGTAGAAAAGGTAGACAGAACATTGGCAGCTAGAGAACAAGCTATACAGATGTTGAAGTTTCATCTAAAAAGGGCTCAAGATAGGATGCAAAATCAGGCTAACAAGGGCAGAACTGATAGAGAGTTTCAGGTGGGTGACTGGGTGTATCTTAAACTTCAACCTCATAGACAGGTCACAGTTAGACAAGGACAACAACATAAGCTCTCAGCTAAATACCATGGTCCTTTCAAAGTGGAAGAAAGAATTGGAAAGGTTGCTTACAAGCTCACATTGCCTAGTCACAGTCTAATTCATCCTGTTTTTCACATTTCACAACTTAAAAAGTGTAGTGGAAATAACCATCAGATGGGAAGTTTGCCACGCTTAGAGAAGATGGACTATTGTCTTCGTGCCTCAAGCAATTTTGGAGAGAAGGCTAGGAAAACTTAACAATAAGCTGTGATGTATGTTCAGTGCGGTGGTCTAATGAAGTGTGGAAGAAGCCACATGGGAAGTATATGCATTTGATCCACGTGTTTCCGGACTTTGATGTTCCAACTATTTTTTGAGACAAGAAATTTTCTAAGGAGGATGGAGTTGATATGTACCAAAAGACCTTCAAGTTAAATTGGACACGTGTGAGCTCCTGATGAATCTTGATTTGAAATAACTAACTTTGGCGCCCAAAGTTAGTTAATCAATTTCTAAACTTGTGTATAAGTAGTCATTTGGTAGATTCAGTTGTAATCATTCTTGTAATAAATCAATTACCTTTCTCTCTCATTCATTGTAACAAACTTTCACAATTCTTGATTAATCAACTACCATTTCCATTTCTATCATGTTGGATATCTAGTTGTTAATCTCCATTGATATTCGGTTAACATTTCTTAAGTGAAATCTAATTGAGTCTATCAAAATGACAACTTATGAATCATGAGCTTTAATCAACGAGCTGTGTTTCTATTAGTACACTAGGGCTACGAAGAATGGACCATGATCTTCTAATCTAACTAAGATTGTGTCTACCCAAAAAAAGACATTTTTTGACAGGATTACAAACATGGAATATCAAAAGACAATAACCGGGCATCGTATAATATGGAAGACGGATGAGGGCTCTATATCACATGCATCGTATTAGTTTCTTCATATTAGCGAAGAAACATATACCTATAATGTCTCTTGGCCACATATTGATACATAAGTACATAACTATATGATTCAAACTAGAGGCATCTTGGCTAATATACTCCTGCTTTCGTTACACAAATGCATCCTTGATTCCAAGATTATCCAACGAGAGATTATTTGCAGTCATCAGCTTCAGCTTCTGCAAAACAGTTATAATCAAACCAACGTTTCATTTATTTCGGGCAACATCTATTTTTTACTACATGTAGAGACATTTCATCTGCATATGAAGAAGCTACTGACCGTGATGAATTGTTGAGGATCATCGAGTCTAGATGAACCTAAAACAACTTCTCTCTTCAATTTAGTCGTCAACTTGTGACAAACCCGCAGCTGAGAGGAATGGGATGTAGGTTCTCAGTGATTACATATAAATATTACCCATTTTACGGAAAAACATACTACACTATACTTACCTCTGATCTAGTTGCTCCGCCAATAATAAACACAAAAATACGTTGACCCATCTTCTTAAAATCACTGGACGCGTGCCTCAGAATGGAATGATCACTGCACAAAGGAGAAAAGGGCTCAAGGCTATGAATAACTTATGTGTGTACATACGATGCTTCCTTTTTATACAAGGCAACAGCTATGCTGCTGAATGAGCAGGTGGAAGAGGTTCAACCATCTCTGCTGACTTGGACTGTGTTCTCTCATGAAAAGTGGGACTTGAATCATTTATGCAAGGGTAATCATTCTTTGGTAGTTCATAATTGCTAAGCTTTTCGATTAGTTCCTGAAATACAATGTGCATTTTAGTTCCTCACACAAGCTAGAAACACGGCTTTTCTTGTGTATGCATCTGTGGTACCATACCTCAATTATAGGATAAAACCGTGATAACTGCCAAGTTGATTCTTCACTGGTACGATCTTTCGTATACCTTAAGCCATGCTTCTTTTGGCTGAATTGATATAAATTACCTCCATTAACTTTGCAAGCTTGTCAAAGGTCTAAATGGAGACAGTGGGGTTCTTTAAAAGCAAAGGGTTTAAGGCAAGGAGATCCAATATCTCCCTACCTATTCACTCTTGTTATGGAGGTATTTTCATTGATCATGGCAAAAAAAGTAAGTGAGAATAAGAACTTTAAGTACCATAAAGGATGTAAGGAGTTGAAAATTACCCATTTATCTTTTGCTGATGACTTGCTAGTACTGAGCCATGGTGATTTGCAATCTGTCTCTGTAATCAAAGATGCTTTGGAAGAATTCAGTAGTGTGTCTGGTTTGATTCCAAGTATTGGGAAAAGTTCAGTTATGGAAGTTACAAAAAAGTGAAAGACTTCATACAACAAAATTATGGGTCCATTCTAGACTACAAAACTCGTAATATGATAGAGGAAAATAAGTGGAAGTGGCACGATAATTGGTCCGTACCTTATAAGGGAGAAAAAAAGTAAAGTGGACGAGCATCCATTTAATAAGATATGGAAAAGGTTATTACCAAAGAACTTGGAACGATATTGTCAAAGAAGTGGGAAACAATTGTAATAATTCTTGATTTCTTTTGGCTCCTAAAAAGTAATTGCATTCTAGTGATCGGCTCCAGAAATTTCATGTTGTATACAGCCTTCATATGATCAGAGGAAAGTCTTGCTAACTGGAAAACAAATAGGAAAAAAAGTAAACTACAGAACTAAAAGAAAGTATTTAACAATATACTTAAAAGCTTTAATTACCTCCATTAACTTTGCAAGCTTGTCACTCTCAAACTTTTCTGGATGAGTTGCTACATAGATCATTAAAAATCGCAATTTAATTTCACTAGAAGCATCCTGCATGCAGAGACAGCTCATAAACATAGGAATGAAGGCATACGGACAACACATATGTGCATTGACTTTCATCGAAGTTGGTGGTTTTGATTCCAATAGATAACGTTCACTCACCGATTTTGTTTTAAGAAAGTTGATAACTTCTTTAGTTCCTGCATCTCCAAATACAAGGTCATGTTCTAGTTGTCCGACTAGTTTTCAGACATTATAGCAAGAGTTGATGAAAATGATGGAGAAGAGAAGGATAATTTATACCACTCATTTTCCGTAATAATTGTTTCAAGTAGTAAATTCAAAATGGTAAGTCATTAATTGATAATTGTCGGTTAACAAATTTCTTCTCTCAGCCCATTATAAGACCATATAGAAAATTGTAACACACTAATTGAAAAATTAATTGTAAGACTTTCCATGATTTTCACCATTTGCAATATTTTTAAATTGATTTCGAGGTTTTTGAAATATTCAAACAAAGTTGACTATTTTTCAAACGCATGGCTAGTTAATAGTTGTCTGCAATAGTAGTTGAGTGCAATGCATTTCAACATTTCATTTTTCAACTTTTCAACATTAATAGTTTATAGCCGACTACTCGCGCCTAGCGACGGCGGTGCCTAGTTGCAGACACAATTTCGGTGGTAGCAATTTAGTTTTCAACATAAGTTTGATGCGTTGATTTGTGTTTGGTGCGACGGTTCATGTGAGTTCTGCTACTGTGGTTTATGCATAGTTTCTAGTCGTTGTTATAAATTATCGATCTTACAAAATTAGTCGTGGTTAAAAATTATCGACGTATACAAAATACTAAATTGAAATAAATTCAATATTTTAGCGGACGTCACATATTGCAACATCACAAATGAGATTATATATTCCAATCCAACCTACCAACTTTCTTTTAAATAAATTCCCGTATGAAAAATATTTGGCTATCAATTCCCATATGGAAGATATGCCAAGCACAAAACAAATTATTGATGGAAGATATATTATGTATGAGTTTCAACATTTCATTGAATATGAGTTTCAACATTTCATTCTTTTCTTTTTAAACATTCAATCAATACGTATAGCATTTAGCATATTGAATCGTTTCACAGTAATGTTTATGTTTATATATATGGTATTGATTATGTGTTGCCATGCATGTTTCGTGAACCATAACTCATTCAAGAATTTAATTTTTTCAACATTCAACAAAGTCAACTATTCACCTTTTGACCATTTTTCTTTTTTATATAGTTAATATTTTTATTTTTAACATTTTAAAAGGTTTCAAAAATTTTGACTTTCAATATTCAACTTTTCCCCTTTGAAAAAATAAAGTAAAGTAACTCCCAATGCCGTCTTCCACGGGTTATGTGTACCCAATACCGTTTTCGGTATTTGGGGGAGGTTAAGTAGAGACGACCTTACCCTACCTAAAGTAGAGAGTTGCTTCCAGTTCTACCAAAGGTAGAAAGGACCTCCGGCCTTTTGTAGGGAGTGAGGATCGAACTCTTGACCTCTCGGTTGAGAGGCAAGGGGTTTTCCAACTGATCCAACCCTACTTGTTACTTTTCCCCTTTGACCATTTTTCAATTTTAGATAGCAAATATGCAAGTTTTGGTGGATATATATGCAATTCCATCTTTTTTTATCTATACTACTTTATAATGCATTTAGGCCTTTTAAAATTAGAAGGCTTAAAAATTGATTTTTATTTGCTGGATATATATAATGCATGTAAAATTAAGATAAGGAGCTCCAATTCCATCTTTTTAACTCCTAACCACCAAATATAAGATAAGTAGCTCCAATATAAAACGAAACAAACTATTAAAACTCAATCTTAGTATAAATATAACATATTTTTAAGATTGATTTTTTTTTACTAAAAACCTCTATAATCAATATAATCTTGATTAAATGAAAAATAAAATTATGTAATTGTCGTGAAAGTTATGGGTAACCCAAACAAACACTTACAAAACATATACATTCGAAGAAACGAATTCACTAAACGGGTAAGCAAACACATATAATTATATTTATCGTCATTGACCATTCAACATTCACCACCTCAAAACATTTGTTTTAGATTTTACTCAATACATATAGAAACAAACTATTAAAACTCAATCTTAGTATAAATATAACATATTTTTAAGATTGATTTTTTTTTTACTAAAAATCTATATAGTTAAATGAAAAAATAAAAATTATGTAATTCGTGTTAACCCGAAAATTGAACCGAATTCAAATTCAGTTTTTGATTTTACTCAAGAAAAAAATTTTAACCTAACTAACTGAACCGAATAAACCAATCAATCTCATAACCGAACCGATAAACACTCCTAGGGTAAATGACAAATTTAGTCTTGTGCTTTTGAGTTTCTACACTCGAGCCGCTCTCAAACTTTAATTATATTGTATGTCACGTGACACATGTTTTCGTAACACAATGTCTTTTTCTGGTCAACAATTGGTCAAAGGGCAGTGAAGTGACAAACAAATACCCTCGTTTTCTTCCCTTTTGAATACCCTCGTCTCCTTCTTTATTATTAATCATGTGTGATTGGTTGAATAAAATGTAAAGAAATCGATGAGGAAAAAATTGAAGTTATCCTAGTATTGATGATCATAAGAAATTTGTTTTTAGTATAGTGGTGGTTAAGGTTGCGTTTGTTTATTTAGATATTTTTTTATCTGGTATGCAAAATCACGTTTGAGAAAAAGAGGTAGATCTAAAATCTTTAAGATAAACAAATACATTTCTTTCATTTCATCTTCCGCTTACACACATAATAGGAAAAACAAATGCATTTTTTTTTTCATTTTCTCTTCCCACCTGCAGACATAAGAGGAAAAAACAATCACACTTCTTCTAATTTTTTTTTGGCGCTTATAATATAAGTGAAAAGAATTGTTTTTTTGAAAGAAGAAAAACACCGCCTAGAAAAGTCTTTTATATATTTATGCTATTAAAATTACTAGTTATGATCACATTTTATACTACTTGTGATCACTAGTAATAGCTCAATGACAAACAAAATGTTGACAAACAAAATGTGGCTCTAAGTTTTGCTGTTTGACCAAATGAAGATTTAGGCAATCACTAGAACAAAGGGTTTTCTGATAAATGTATTACTCAAAAAAAGCGTTTAAATACATAGGATGCGGGTGAACTCCCACATCTCAGCCTGTTTACACTAGAACATGTTATAAAAGGTGCAGGGGCTTGCATATATTTTTAGTATAGAATAAACATACACAATACTTTTCATGGAAGATGACATAATGATAGTTAACTTTTAACGCGTATTTAATGTAGCAAAGTCGAGACGACAACTAATGAAAATCATGAGCATAAAGCGACGAGCTGTGTTTCTATTAGCACTAGGGCTACGAAGAATGGACTATGGTCTTCTAACTAAAATATTACGTTTGGCCATACACACACTGATACATAAGTACATAACTACATGACACAAACTAGAAGCATATAGGCTAATATACTCCTGCTTTCGTTACACAAATGCATCCTAAATTCCAGGATTATCCAACGAGAGATCATTTGCAGTCATCAGCTTCAGCATTTATTTGGGGCAAACATCTATTTTTACTACATTTAGAGACATTTCATCCGCATATGGTTCAGTATATGAGGATCATCGTTATCATCAAACCAACGTTTCATTTATTTGGGGCAAACATCTATTTTTTACTACATTTAGAGACATTTCATCTGCATATGAAGAAGCTACTGACCGTGATGAATTGTTGAGGATCATCGAGACTAGATGAACCTAAAACAACTTCTCTCTTCAATTTATTCGTCAACTTGTGACAAACCCGCAGCTGAGAGGAATGGGATGTAAGGTTCTCAGTGATTACATATAAATATTACTACCCATTTTACGGAAAAAATTACTACACCATACTTACCTCTGATCTAGTTGCTCCGCCAATAATAAACACAAAAATACGTCGACCCATCTTCTTAAAATCACTGGAAGCGTGCCTCAGAATGGAATGATCACTGCACAAAGGAGAAAAGGGCTCAAGGCTATGAATAACTTTTGTGTGTACATACGATGCTTCCTTTTTATACAAGGCAACAGCTATGATGATACATACCTTGAATTCCCATCTTCAGAATCTCGAGGCCGGGCCCATGTTGGTGTAAGTCTAGATCTCACTGAATGAGCAGGTGGAGGAGGTTCAACCATCTCTGCTGACTTGGACTGTGTTCTCTCATGAAAAATGGGACTTGAATCATTTATGCAAGGGTAATCATTCTTTGGTAGTTCATTATTGCTAAGCTTTTCGATTAGTTCCTGAAATACAATGTGTATTTTAGTTCCTCACACAAGCTAGAAACACGGTTTTTCTTGTGTATGTATCTGTGGTACCATACCTCAATTATCGGATAAAACCGTGATAACTGCCAAGTTGATTCTTCACTGGTATGATCTTTTCTTAAGCCGTGCTTCTTCTGATCGAATTGATATAAAAAAAAGGGACCAGTTATGGAAGTTACAAAAAGTGAAAGACTTAATACAACAGAACCATGCATATACCTTGCGAGCATCCATTTTCAAAGAAAACACACAACTTGATTTCTTTTTGGCTTCAGATGATCCCTCCAGAAATTTCATGTTGTATACAGCCTTCATATCATCAGAGGAAAGTCTTGCTAACTGGAAAACAGATAGGAAAAAAAGTAAGCTACAGAACTAAAGGAGCTAACTTATATTGACAAAATACTTAAAAGCTTAATTAATTACCTCCATTAACTTTGTAAGCTTGTCACTCTCGAACTTTTCTGGATGAGTTGCTATATAGATCATTAATAATCGCAATTTAATTTCACTAGAAGCATCCTGCATGGAGAGACAGCTCATAAACACATGCATGAAGGCATATGGACAAGACAACACACACATGTGCATTAACTTTCATCAAAGTTGGTGGTTTTGATTCCAATAGATAACGTTCACTCACCGATTTTGTTTTAAGAAAGTTGATAACTTCTTTAGTTCCTGCATCTCCAAATACAAGGTCCTGTTCTAGTTGTCCGACTTGTTTGAGACCCAACTCCCTAATTATCTTGTTAATATTTGCTGCAACCTGAGTCAAGCATATCAGTACACGGTCACAAGAGTTGCACTAGAGAATTTATTATGCAATCTATGAAACTTTCACATTTCCAAGCGGTTTTATATTAGTTAGCCATGACATAAGTTAATAGATAAACTTTATATCAAAAGTATCGGTTTTGGTAATTATAGTAGATATCGATTAATGAAAAGAAGTAAAAAATTATGTCAACTTACATCAACATGGAGGGATAGCTTGTCGATTTGTTCACTATATTGCTGCAATGCCTGGGCTATCTTTTGGATGTCTCGATCAGACAACTCACCACCACCTCTGCACACAAAAGTAAAAGATTTGTAATCCACTTATTTAGAACTGCAGTACAAACATGTGTATCGTAGGAAGTTTGAGAGATGCAAACCATCTTTTAAATTATTTACTAAAATAGAAAGTTTCATGATAATATTCCACATAGCTTGAAACAATTAAATTTCTTCTATGAGCTAATAAGAAAAGAAATCTTACATTAAAATATCAATAAATTAAACAGACCTTGAACGCATCTGTGCAGCTTTATTATTTAACACGAAGCTCGACATTCTCTCATGATGATGTAATCGCTCGCTAGCCTGACATGGCACAATTGATCAAAATTCATTCGAATGCATCTTTTGAGAACTAAGAAGTAAAAAAGAGCCAGTGAGACATACATCTGCAATATGTGCATGACAAAGCTCTAACCATACAGGATCATATTCTTCTAGCAGGGCCTCTTTCTTTTCAGAAACACCACCTGTTTTGCTTGCAACCTAAGTATTATGTATAATTACATGATGCATGTATAATATACAGAAGGAATACATCACTTCATAAAAAATCCATCCCCATAGAAGCGTACACTAACCTCTTGAACATATTTGTTTCCATCTATATTAAGTAAGTCATGACACATGGCATCGTATGTCCATTCATGAATGATAGGGGCAATCTACAAGATAAAATCTGACCATTAGAGGAAAATAAACTGAAATAATAAACTTAATATCTATGAATTACTCTATCCATCCCAAAATTATCGTCCAACATGCAAAAACACACAATTTAAATAAATGCAATTTTTACGCTTTGAATTTGACAAAATGACATTTTAACCCGTTTGACAAATAAGCAAACATTACCTTAAGTTTTATAGTAACACTTCTGATAGGGTAATATGCTAAAACTTAATCAACTGTACATATCCATTTTATCTTGGGACATTTCAAAACTGGAAAGATATCTAATAAGTGTGAGACAAAGGGAGTAAGATAAAAAACCTGGTCTATTGATCTATCCAAAATGAGCAACTCGCATGTTTCTGTCTGAGGAAAGTTGAAGTTTTTGAGAGATTTATACTTCATAAGACAATCCCATACAGCTGCAGCAAGCATTGTAGGTATCATATCACTAACTGTTGTCGTTGTGGTAAGGTCAAGGGATTTGGCAGCACGGTAACGTACATATGGAAACTCCTGAAAAGAGTTGATATATGCTATATCTATTTAAAATGAAAGATTGATAAAATAAAAAGAATAATCACAAGATGGCAAACCAATAATGATGCAAAGACGGTTGCGATACGACTGGCCATCAAATTCAGACATTCGTATCCTTTTTTGGTCATTACTTCATTCCCATAAAATTCTTCCAAGGCCATCGCATTATCAGTTATAAAACACTGTATGTTAAAGAGAAAGCTACTTAAAACCACAAAGAATTGAAGCACATATACCAGTATTGTTATTTTAACCAACACATGGTTACAAACAGAATACGGCACAAGATATTCTTTTACATGACTTTATATGAGCAGAAATCAAGCATTTCTTATAATTTGGTATTGTATCATAATTCATAAGTATTCAACCTTGAAAGCGAGTAGACTTCTTACAGAAAGATACTATCATAAGTATATCAGATGTACACCAAAATGCACACGTAGTCACATACAGTCAAGTAAACTACCGGAAAATAGATGGTTCAAAACTACCACAGGCCGAACCAAAAATAATTTTTTAGGTGCTTGCGTTTTACTTGAACTGAGTAGAAATTTATAACTATTATTCAATTTCTGGAATTGATGGTGCATCTTAGACTGCGATCAAAATATCATTTCACTATGAGTAATTTTTACTTTAGGGGGGTCAGGACTCAGATACCTGGCTATCAATGGCGAAGTACTCCAAGTTCATCTGCAAATTCCCGTCCAAAGTAAATATAACCTTGAAATACAAATATAATACAAGAGCACAGATGATAAAAGACGAGCTTAAACCTCTTTCATAGCACGTATACGAGATCTTAAACTTTGTTCATTTTTTATGCAGTTAACCAATTTTTTTGGAACTGATGAACTGAAGTAGACGTAGGCACTGAAAAGAGAAAGAAAGCATAGATTAAAGAACCATAAGAAGTACAAGAACCACATTCGGGTGATGAAATGCAAACCAAAAAAGATGAAAGAATTGGAAGGCATATGATATCTCACATACTATCTAAGTATCTATAAAGAGGTGTTCTTCCGGCCATGTCAGACATGAACATAATGACACTGCAATGTAACAAAAAGCGTGTTATCATAGCATAAAATTGAATAAGAGACTCCTAATTTAGATGAATAAGAACTGTATGACAATATACAATCTTAAATCTTGTTTCCTAAAAAAAAATTGTCTCCTAAAACGAATACGGCAATAAACAATCTTAAATCTTGTTTCCTAATAATTAAACAATTCAGTAAGATTTGCGGGCAAGCAGCTGGTGTGACGTTTAGCATAAGCTCTTGAGACAATGAAGAAAAAAACACAAAAAGACAATAAAGAGCTAGGACCCGTGGAGGAAAACATACAAGTTATGCATTACAAATTCAATACTTCTATTTATACATTGCTTGTGAAAATGTATGAAAATGAAGGGATCACGTAAAAAGAAGTAGTAAAAGAGTGTCAACTACTATACTTCTCTAAAGTTGGCTGGATGTAGTACACTGCATCCATAGTGTGCCTTGGTTCCCTTCTTTTGTTTATGTCTTCCACCACTACAAAAAAAAGAGAGTAAAGTAATTGGTTAGGATATCTACTTGCAATGATCAAAATATAGTGAAATATTTGTTGCTTGTATGTCAAAAAGGATAGTTAGGATATATTACAGTTTCTATTCGAATAATATAATTGTTCACAAGATAGGATAAATACGCTAGTTGAAAATCCCGAGGTAGGTGTCCATATACACAAGGGCTGTTAGGATTAGAAATGAGGATATGGAGATGCAACTTTTAATGCTATTTTAGGGCATCAAGCACGTTCTGATTCTATCATTTTTTTGTGACATCTACATTCATATATATGTGGTGTATAACTAACCAGCATATAATTGTTTCACAAGAAAATATGTCTAAGAAAAATGAAAAAAGAAATAAAAATAAAATAAAATAAAATAAAATAAAAAATAAGTTAATGGAATTACTAATCCAATACTTATGTTGATTGAGTTCAAAGTAGTCAAAGCATTATTCATGGTCATCTATAATTAACATCTTGGTTCTCGACATATACAGATGTTCAGTCCAAAATCAAGCCTCAAAAGAGATCCTCTTAAATATGTTAACATAAATAATTTTCAAATATTAATGTCATTATAAGATTATTTTTATATAATTAAATAAAGAGCATAAACAGTTGTGAATTGTGATAACTTGAATGTAAGTATAGATTAATGTGAATGAAATGTCACAGTTATGATTATATGGGATAAAAAAGTATTTTTAGAAGTCTGTTGTATCTCACGACCCGTGTGTTAAGAGTTAACTTTTAGTAAGGCATAAATCCTCAGATCAATGACTACAAGGTTGCATACCCTCCAATCTGATATTGAATCAGGTCTTTTTGCCGATCCGAGCATTTCAAACAATAATCCTGCACATGTAAATTAGTCATTGAATCATGATATAATCTTGAAAAGACATATGCACGTAACTCTAGAAGTAACTTGTTGCATCTGATAACAAATATGGTAATATAAGTGTATCCTAATGAGAAACAAAGAGTGAATACATTAATGAGATTGACCGGGATTTAGGCTAAAACTCATTGCGTTGTCAATTATCAGTAATGATGACACTAATTTTCATATTTTTGTAAGGTCATCCCAAAGATGGCATATTTGGCTATACGTCTGCTGTCAAAGATATGCCATCCACATTTCATATCACATTCAGGCATTGTTCAATTTCTCGATCTCTATATAGCAATACTTTTCATATTTCTCGATCTCTATTGCTAAGATTCTAAAATTAAAAATTGAAAGACGCCTCTAACCTTCCTTCAGAACAAAAGAACTAGAGTATATGCATAAGCTATATCTAGTATTCTAGTAATGTAGTGTGACTTCATAAATAATTAAAAAAATTATAAGCTCTCGCGGCGTGGGTGAGTTATAGGTTGGCTAGCGGCCTATAACTCAGCTCTATAACACCAGTCCCACACCTATCCGTCCTCGCGCCAAGCTTAACAGGCAATGCTATAGTTTTTTGTTTTTTATATTATTTTTTATTTTTTTATTTTCGGGTGTTGTATTTGTGTTTTATTGGGTTATGTGTGGGTCAGGGCCAAGGGGTGTCCTACAACTTGAGTTATGGAGCGAGATCAGAGTGTTTTTTGTTTAAGTTATAGGTTATCAGTTATATAGAAAAGGAAAAAAAAACTGCTAACACTTTTTGCTATAACGCGACCCCTATGGCTCTTGCACACCCGGTGCCCTAATAACAATTCAAACATTCACTATTCAAGTATCAATTTACAAACGGTTATTTTCCTTAACTTTTAAGTCGATTTAGAACAGATCGAGTATATGCATTAGCAATTTCAATACCTGAACTAAGAAAATAAATACACAACTTCAGGAGTTTCATGCATGATTAGTTGAAACAGAAAACATACACAACAATGATCATAAACTTGATACCAAAAAATTCATAGTTACAAAAGGTATAGAAACTAACGATCACGCGTAACTTGTCTGAAGTTCTTATATTCGCTGCCTCCTCGAGAAGACATATTAATTTACTGTATAGCCAGTGCCTGTGAAAAAACTCAAAGTTGAACAGAAAACATAAAAAGCATGTATGTTGTTTTTTGAAATTAGGCGATACTTTTTCTTAATCATGTCAATAACGTTTTCCTCCCGTTATACTAGGTAACAATATCTTTCAAATATGAAAACATAATCTTGTCTAAAACGTCAGCACACAAAATTTTAAAAAATAAATAAATGATACTACATAAAATTTTAAATACATAGGTGAAAATCCTGTCAAAATCTTTTTATTTAGAGTTGCCATATGATGTAGTATTTTCGTATAACGGATAGTTGTATAATGTATATTTACATAAAACTATAAAAGTACATAACATCTCAAGATATTTAAAAATAAAGTATATATCTGTATCTATCTATCTATATATTACATATAAAGAGTGTATAGTCAAATCTTGAAAAGTGAAATTTTGAAAGTCAAATGTGAGAGAAATGATAGTATAATTAATACTCTTATTAAAACACTCCGTTACTTAAAAGTACAATAATTTATTCACATTGTACAACCAATTAAGAACATATCTACCAACATAAAAACAACCAATTAAAACACCCCTTATTAAAAAGTACAATAAAAATTTCACAATGTACAATTTAAAAAAGCTACAACATAATCCAAAATATAAAATAATTAAAAACACTAATTAATGTTATTTTTAAAACACCCTAAAATGAAAAGTACATATTATTATACACATTATACAAATTAATAAAACACACAAAGCTTTATACAAGCTAACAAGTTGATAGTATATATAGTTTTGAAAACCGGACCAAAGTGTTCAACCAGTTCGGCTAACTAATAAAAGCCATCCGAAAACAAACAGAGAGGACCCATTGAAAACGATACAAACTGGTGGAATAAGGTCTCATCGACATTTATTTATCCGGTTAATCGTCACAGGGTACCAGCCGTTGAAACGTGCGGGCACCCTGCTATATTATATATAAAAGAAAAACCAAAAAGTAAAAAGTGAAAAGTTGAAAATAAAAAAAACAAATGTTGAAAACATATATTTCAAAAGGAAACAATTAATACACATTGCAAACCGGGTTAACCCGGGATGCTTCAAACCCGGCGGTTGAACCGGTTTAATTTGACTCGTTTTCGACCCAATTCATTGGGTTGACTCGGTTTAAATCGACCCGTTTTTCGACCGGAACGGTTCAACCGGTTGAACCACCCTGGTCGAACCTGTTAATACAAATAAACCGTAAAACCGTTTATTAATATTTTGCGATCTCTTTGTGTTTTGTTGATAACAAATATAATGTTATCTTAAGTATAATTATAAATGATACATGTTAGTTTTGTAAAGCATTTACATATAGCCATTTAAATACAAAAATGTAGTAATTAAGCATTTGTTGTAATAGTTTATTAGGATGGCTAAAAATCATAACCCATGGATCTTAACCCATACCCAAGAAGACTTGATACAATGTATACTTAGATACACTGAATCTAAAGATAACCCATGGACCAACCCATAACCCATGACCATAACCAAAAAACCCATGGGCAAAGATGTGACAACCCGTACTTTCAGGTCATTTCTCGACACAATTCATGTCTCATTATTTCAACATTTATAGTGAACTTGGTTTACTTGTTTCAAATTCGCGTAACCTTGAAGGTTTAGCGGCGAATTCATGATCATGACATCACGTACATTTCATATGGACTAAGATTAGTCTACATTTCATTGACATCATGTGCATCTCATTAGTACATTCACGACATTTCATTTCACTTTCAACGCGTAATTTTTATATTTAATAAACGTTATTCGTGAGTTATTATTGTATATTTAATCCGTTACTTTCAAAATGATCCGGTATTTTTAAACTTACATTTAGTTCATAAAACTATATTTTAGTTTTCTTAGTGTTTCAAATTTATTTGGTATATTAATCGATAAAGTTAAAATTATTACGTCGTTTTTCTTAAAATTATACGATAATTATTTTATCACCCAATTTTCACAAGGAATGTATTTTTACAATTTTATTATCTCAATACATTCTATTTTGACTTATTAAAAACTTCTTGGTACCAAAATTTTCAATTACATTCACTTGTACATTTCCTACACTTTACTTACACTTTATTTTATAATTATACATATATATATTCAAGATTTTAAAAAAAAAAAAAAAATATATCTACATACCCCCTTGGCGACCAGGGGAAGGGAGAATTAATGTGCATGGTTTTATGTTTTCTCATAATTCACTCAACCTTAAAAGTCTTGCACCTCAAATTATTTCTCATACATTTCATTTTATCAAAGTGTTAGAACAAAGTTTTCTCTCTTTTCTTTGGGTTCTCATAACCGGTCATAACATCAAGACACAAGGGATCAAAAGTTTTGCAAGATCAAGTCATTTACAATCTAGTGTATACTCTTTATTGGTTTTGAAATAAAAACCAAGGGTATTTAAGTTTAATCCTTGTTACTTTCACCTCATCATATTCATTTGTAAGCTTTTCTTTCATTTTCATGTTTCCTTTTCATTTCATATGTTTCCTTTCATTTTGGAGATAATATGCATGATATGTGATTTATACCATTTTCATGATTTATTGAGTTATATATATACATATTGGTCATCCTATAAATATTCCCATGGTATTCTTTGGTCTTGATGGTGATTAGGAACCCATGACACCCTAAGAAGGTGTATGGTAGGATTAGATTAGTTTTGGAGTTGATTTGAAGGGATTAGAATAGGTTTTGTCCGAGAAAACTATTTTCAATACGTATTAAAAGGTTCTGTCCTTGTTTCAATTTCGGAAAAACCTACTGTTGATGCGAAACTTTGGCCTTGATATTTAGAAAATATACTTTAAAACGAATCCGTGGCCTTTTGAGCGGATAAAACGGACTTATAACGAAGAAGTTATGGATTTTAAAGTTTGTGACGAAATAAAATGTTTTCGAAATTTCAAAGATGCGCTTTTACGGTGTTCGGGTCAAAACGAGCCTTAAGCTTCACAAATTATTTCGACTAGTCAAAATATATTAGTTTACTTGATCGGAGCTAAGGACATATTATACGTGAAAGCAGTTTAAAACGACAAAGATATGCACGTTTTCATAAAGTTGCCGTAACTATTATTTTACGAAAAACTATATTATTTTTACGTTACGAGTGTTACATTAGCTGTAACGACCATGTTTGCGGTTTTTAACCATGATGTGAAACTTTTTGGAACGAATTGTCTTCTAGTAAAAATCAAGTTCATCGGCCATATTTTTCAAAACAACAAGCTGTTTGTAAAGCGGATTTATAGTGAATTAATTACGGATGTTCAAACTTGGCCGAAACTCATTTTCTGCACACAATTAGCAAAAATCACTATCTTTAACCCTTAATATCTTTATGATCGAGACCTTTTGGACGAAAACTCCTGAACTGAAACTTCTAGATATCAATACAAACTTTCCAAAACCGTCGAGTTCGTTCTCTAACGATCGACGTACACCATTTTACGACTACTTTTCCGGAGCCATTTTTGTTAATTTCATGATTTTTCCGACGACATTGTTTTGCGACGAAAAGTGGTAATTTCACCAAAAATCATTATAAAACCATTGTAGGATGACATTTTGACGTAAAACTTGTAAAGACATTTTTGAAGGGTCAAGACGTCAAAAGAGTATTTTTCGACGACGAGTAATATTTTCAAAACCCGTAAATGGTATAAATAACATACGAAGTGCATGCATAACATTACATTACAACTCATGACATATCATATCATTGATAATAGGTCCCGGTTGACGCATCACATTACACCTCAGTGTACTCACTTTTGCCGTTATTCCGGTTTATCCAAGTGAGTTTTCATAGCCCGTTTACATGCTTTCGATTATTTTCAAACCCACGGGAGAATACATTGCACTACATTTTTTGTACGATACCAAGTATGTTAAATTCATTACATTGCTTAAGTTACCGCATTTGCCAATTTGAAAGTCCCATTACCGAACATGAACCGTTAATCTTTGAAGCGAGGATGAGTGGATAGATCTATCGAGGGTGACGCCTCCATCCGGGTTGGTGAATCCCAACCGAGCAAACGGATGCATTTCATTTGATAACATTACGGAGTTGTCGGCAAACACTCTGCGGGCATACATTATTGAACAGTCTAGTTTCGGGGTCATGGGCTTAGAGCAATTGTAACATTATTTTTACGTGACTGGATTGTCATGCATGGTCTATACTTGTGTAGTCGTATAAAACATTTACATAAACCTATGATTTCTCACCAACATTATTGTTGACCGCTTTTAGCAATGTATTTTCGTGTGGCGAGGCACTATCATCATGACATGGTTTAGGGACCTACATTTTGAGTCGCAAGGTCGACTTACATTATGTACATTATGGCACTTTATTTCAAAACATCGTTTGGATTTGTAACATATTTGTATTTCCATAAACGCCGTAAACCTTTGGGACCGATGTTGTACTCGATTGTTTTATGAAATATCCAACGATGTGTTTTAAACGACACTTTAGGTCGTTCAATATAACTGTGATGTGGTGCTATGACGATCAATCCCGAGAATTCCATTCCGCGCAAAACAGTAATTGGGGTGTGACAAAGAGGAGCGTTCCACGGATCCCTAGGTTTACACTAGACGGATCCCAAGTGGAAGGGATCATGGGATCCGGGAACAGTGAAGAAGTTTGCCTATAAATAGAGAGTCATTTCTTCATTCTAACCCACCCATCTTCTTACTAAATCTCTCAAACACTCTCATTCTCTTCTAACATATAGATCACTTGATCTAGAGTTGTTCTTCTTTCTTTCTATTGTGATCCTCATATAGGTCCTTCTAAGGCGAGATCACGAGCATTCTACAAGTCATCCAAGCAAGGGGTCCTTGATTGATTTGTCACTCCGCAAGATTTCTGTAGCGAAGATCTTGTATTTGATATTTCACATATTTGTTGTGTAATAGTCGTGTTGGTTTGGTCCATTGTGTTACGGACTCGGTATCTAGCTTTGTACCGGAAAAAGTGTAAGCAACGTTGTGAAGGCTTCTCCGCCAAGTGAAGGAGTTTGTTGACATAGTGCTTGAACTCTCGAGTAGGTGACTCGGGGAATGGAGTAGGGCGAGGAAGGTGTCCTTGTAGCCGAACCACTATACATCGGTTGTGTCTTTTCTTTCCCTTCGCTTTACTTTATTTACTTGCTTTATAATTAGATCTATACTTTCTCTACATCCACAAGATCTCACATATTAACGAACCTAAAAGTTTTTGAAACTAACGTAAAATCGGCAAAACTATTCAACCCCCCCCCCCTTCTAGTTTTTCACAATTGGTATCAAGAGCTAAGTTTATAAAAGTTTTAAAATAAAATTGTATTTTAAAAACTTTTCGATCACTATGGGTTCTGAAAATTATAAGGAAGGGCAATCTATGCAACGACCATCACTACTTGAAACTAATGGTTTTATATATTGGAAAAATAGATTCAAACATATGTGAAGTCTAAAATATTGATCTTTGGTACATTATTGTTGAAGGTGATTTTGAGGCTACCTCGAATGATGATAAAGAAAATTTAGTTCACATACCTCATGATAAACTAAACGATGAAATGAAGAAAAATTTTCTAAAAATAGTGAAGCAAAAATGGTTTTATATAATGTTTTACCGAAAAGGAATTCGAAGAATTTCTATGCTTAAAACCTCTAAAGAAATTTGGAATTCTTTAGTTGTAACTCATCAAGGCAACCAACAAGTTAAAAATAATAAAATTGATTTATTTGTTCAACAATATGAACAATTTTCAATATCGGATGAGGAAACTATAGATCATTCATTTGCTAACTTTAATACTATTATTACATCTTTACAAGCACTTGATGAATCTTTTCTAGCCGTAATCATGTTAGGAGATATCTAAGGGCACTTCCATCAAGTGGAGATCCAAGGTGACGGCGATCGAAGAGTCAAAAGATTTGACAATTCTCACCTCGATGAACTCATAGGCAACCCGAAAGTCTACGAGCTTGTCCTTGCTAAAGATTCCGAAGCTTCAAAGGTGAAAGAGAACACAAATCTCTTGCCCTTAAAGCCAAAAAGGCTACGAGCGATGAGGAGAACTCCTCTTCGAGTAGTGACGACGAAGAGTACGCTATGGTGGTAAGGGACTTTAAAAGTTCTTTAGAAGAAAGGAAGATCGTCAAACAACCGTATGACGATAAGAAAACTTCGGAAAAGCAAAGAGGACGAAAGCCAAAGGATGATCGTGCTTGCTTTAAATGTGGGGACCCAAACCACTTTATTAGTAAGTGTCCCAAACGGGATGATCAAAAGCGTTCGTGAGCGGCACATGGGGAATGAGCGACGAGGAGGATGAAGAAATTTGTCTCATGGCAAATGACGAGGTATGTCACGAATACTATAGTAGTTCATCACTCGATGACGACTCATTGCATAATGAATATGACAAACTATGCAATATTAGCTTAAAACTAATTAACAAAAACAAGCTTTTAAAGAGTCAAAATCAACGTTTAGATAAAGCCATAGAATTAAAAGCAAAACTAAAACGTTTAGAAAAGGGTAAAATAGCAAGTGGTGAATGTGAACTTTGTGTTCAACTTCAAACACTAGTGGATAACTTAGATTCTAAAATTGCTAGAATGAGTACGAACACTTTAGATACAATACTCGAAGGTGTTAAAACCGGTAACAATCAAAAGGGTCTAGGTAGTCAACAACTTGATCCATCAACTAGTGAAAGTAAAGAAACAAAATTTGTTAAGGAACTAGAAAAACCAGCCACTGTTGTGGCGGATCCCACGGATCCCTTAAAAAGGGAACCGGCTAGTGTACAGAAAGGGATCCGTGGATCTGCTGTAGCAAACAGTAGCAATAACGTGGCTTCTTCATCTAGAACCGAGTTTGTTATAGTTAATAGGAAGAAACCAACTCATGTCACCACTAGACAACCACCTCCAAAATATAATCCTACTTTTGCAAGAAACAAAGCTCCATCTTTTCAAAACCTAATTCATTTAGGAGACCTAATAACGTTACCCAAAAGTAACCATCAAATGGGATGGAATCCAAACATGCAAAACGGTTTTCATTTTCAAAACTTTGCTCCATGGAATGCATACTCATCTTATCCATACATGTCTAACATGAATGGAATGTTTAACACTAATGGACCCATGAACAAATGGCGACCAAACTTTTGAGTTTATTATTGTTTTAGGTGTGCTTAAAGGTCGATCTAGACCCCGATGAATGGGTCAAGGATAGCGGGTGCACGAGGCACATGACCGACAATAGGGATCTATTCTGCACATATGAATCCTTCAATGGAGGTAATGTGGTGTTTGGAAATAGCAAAAGTAGAATCATCGGTAAAGGTACGATTTCTAACAAATTTCTAACCATTAACGATGTGTGTCACGTAGAAAGCCTAAACTTTAACCTCTTAAGTATAGGACAAATATGTGATAAAAAGTGCAATGTACTTTTTAACGAAACCGGTAGTAAGATACTAAAAAATGGCATTACCATAGGAAAAGGAATTAGGAAACATGGAGTCTATGTCATTAAAATCGGTAATGAACCTAAGGACAAACTATGTCTACCTCTATGGATGATACTTCGACCTTATGGCATCGGAGATTGGGTCACGCCAACATGCGACTTCTTCATCGCTATCATCCAAAGATCTAGTAAGAGATCTACCTAAGTTGAAATATGAACATCACTTTTGTGATGCTTGTAATGTAGGAAAACAAGCTCATTCTAGTCATAAAGCTAAAAACATGGTGTCTACAACTAGGTGTCTAGAATTACTACATATGGATTTTTTTCGGTCCATCCGTTATCCAAAGTTATGGAGGCAACTACTATACTTTGGTCATAGTGGATGACTATTCTAGGTATACATGGACAAAATTTTTAAAGAACAAAACGGAAACCTTTAAGTATTTTGAAATATTAAGCAAAAAGATCCAAAGACAACTAGGAAGTCCCATAGTGTCTATTAGGACGGATCATGGTAGGAATTCGATAATGAAGTGCAATTCGGAGCTTTTGTGACGCTAATGGTATTACTCACAACTTCTCGGCTCACGCACTCCACAATCGAATGGGGTAGTAGAAAGAAAGAATAGAACCCTACAAGAAATGAGTAGAACCATGCTTAATGAACAATCCATACCTCAAAAGTTTTGGTGAATGTCGTTGATACTTCAACGTACATACTCAATCGAGTCTTAATTAGATCAATCTTAGGAAAAACTCCATATGAGTTACTTCGAGGCAAAAAGCCTACATTAAATCACTTTAGAGTCTTTGGTAGTAAATGTTTTATTCTTAACACTAAAGATTACCTTACAAAATTTAATCCTAAATCAACCGAAGGTATCTTTTTAGGTTACTCGCCAAATAGCAAAGCTTACGTCATATTAAACAAAGAAACAATGAAGGTAGAAGAGTCATTAAATATAAAATTTGATGAAAGTCCACCCAAACCCTCTCCACCTCTTATAGATGACGAGATTATAGAAAGTGAAGCTATAGTAATAAAGAAAAAGATAAGTGAAGAAGAAGAACCTCTAAGTGATGAAATAATAAACATTAAAGAGTCCAAAGATCACCCCGTAGATAAAGTCATAGGAAAACTAAATGAACGAACATTAAGGTCTCAAGTTCAAAACCAAAGTAACTTGTTTTGTTTCGTTTCAACCTTAGAACCTAAGAATACACATAAAGCCATAAAAGATGAGAGTTGGGTACAACACAATTAGGATTATGGTATCCTAAGGGCACGGGAGTAGAAACAATTGTATATGCAGATTCTGACCATGCAGGTGATTACGTTGATAGAAATAGTACAAGTGGGCTATGTACTTTCATGGGATGTTGTTTAACGTCTTGGTTTTCTAAGAAACAAACGGCACTAGCTATATCAACAACCGAAGCCGAGTACGTCTCCGCCGGCAAAGCATGCCAACAAGCACTATGGATGAAACAAGCGTTAGTCGACTACGACATTCATCTAAGCGACATAGCCATCCTATGTGACAACAAAGGTGCCATCGACTTAAGCAAGAATCCGGTATTGCATTCTCGCACAAAGCATATAGAGATTCGACATCACTTCTTAAGAGACAATGTTCAAAGGGAACATCTCTATTGAGAAGGTAGCATCCGAAGACAACATAGCCGACGTCCTCACCAAACCGTTGAAGCGAGAATAATTCAACCTACTTCGTCTTGGTCTTGGTCTAATGGAACAAACGTCGTAACTTATTTGACTCTACAAGGTATGTAAACACTAGCCTTCTTCTTTCCGAGTCTAGGATTTCTATTTCACGCACAACTCACAAACAATACGGAATTTTCAAAACCAAGAGATAAGTTTTCCACTTATAATTTTTTTTGCAAACACATAACTACATACACATTTTCAAAGAAAATCTCTTTTCAAAATGTTTTCTAAAAGAATGATATCTTCCGTATCAATTTCACAAAAGCAATTTCTCACGTCTAGGACAAATCGCTTTTCATTATTAATACAAAGTAAAACCCGTTTTCATTGCATCTCATGTCTTTTGAATGCTAAAGGAACACATAACTAATATGTGTTTTCGGCACCTTCATTTAAGCAAAATGAATTAGGAGCATTGATAACATAATATTACGTACTTATGTACTAAATGTGTGTTTTCGGGTTATCTCAATAGGATTTTTTCCTCTAGTTATTTTCCTTTTCTTTTTAGAGGTCGAAAACCGCAACTCCAAATAGTTTGCATATAGGCACACACTAGGCAAAAATGTTTCCAAAGGAAAATTTTGTCTTTGCTCGAATCACTGACCCACGGATCTCAAATTTCATGTTGGACGGATCCCTCGAGGAAGGATCTGGGATCCGTGAAATGTAAGCTATTTTACCTTCTATTTTTTCACTTTGGATGAAAAACCAACATTTGTTTTATTTTTAGGAGTATGCTCTTTAATACTTGTGTTCTCATGATCACATGCCTTGAATTCATATCTAATCATTATATTTTAATCCACATTTTGGTTCAAGCATTCATTACAATGCTTTGTTTTTCTATATATAGAACTCCCAAAATGCTTGCATACTCCATCTCCTCCTCACAAACACATTACATCATGTCATCCAACAACCCTTTAGGAGAATCATCTAGTACAAACAATCATGATATCCAAACCTTTGTACTTCCACAATCCAAAATACCACAATCAAACTCTAGGATATCCGCACGGATTAGTATCCGATCTTGTTGCTTAGCAAAAACAACCTTGATGAGTGTGCAAATACTCATCATTTTTGTACTATTTTGAATGCCAAAAACATCTGAAAACACTCAGAAATGCATCAAAATGATGAAAATATCACAAACAAGTGTTTTATGTGTTTTAAATGCAAAATACCAAAATCGGATGAAAACGATATCAAGTTTGCATAATTGGCGCTTTAGTCCCCAAGTTACAAAAGTTGTCAAAACAGTCCACAGTAATTCAAAACTTGTAAATGTCATTTAAGGTCCATAGGATTCAAAAGTTGTCAAAATAAACCCTTTAAAGTTTAAAATTTACAAAATGACAACTTTAGTCCCTGAACTTTGAAAAATGTCATAAATAGTCCTTGGTGAATCTAAAAAGTGAAATAATCAAAAATAAACCTTGTACTATTCAAATATGACAAAATTGGTCCTTATGATAAACTTTGGAGAAATTACAAGTTAGGCCCTTAAAGTTTCAAAATTGGCAGATTTGGTCCTTGGATTTACAAAAAAATGGAAAATAATCAATAATGGTCCTTGTACTAATCATAAATGGCGTGAATGGTCCTTGTGTGTTCTTTGGAAGGATGGCGCTTTGGTCCTCAAGTTTGGCCTAATTACAACTTTGGTCCTTATGTTTCTAAGCTAAAGCCAAACGGACCTATATACTAAACCCAACACCAGTTGGCCCAAATATCTAACCCGCCCAATTTTTAAATTTGAAATACCACGACCACTGCTCACTCCTCTCCTCACCCTGCGTACACGAAACCACCGGTTTTCACCACCTCCTCCACTTTCCACCTCACCTACCTTATCCCCAATTTGGTTAACATCCCTCCTCCACCTCCACAACCTCCCAAGAAGCATTAAATGCTAAAACCTGCTTTAGGACTTTTTGGCGCCAAAATACCATTTGATGGCTAAGATGTATTTGACCCATCCAAAGGCTGATATTATTGATGGGAAAGATCAAGTGGGACCCACAGACTCAGAAAGATCAATATAAATCAAGAAAGAAGGAGAAGAAAGGTGTGGTCGCATGTTTTTAGACCATTTGTAGTGTGAAAGTTACTTAAATGTTTATCTCATTTTAAATTCAAAGTCTTAGTGTAAAATCAAGTTTGTTTCAAGTTAAATGTCACTTTTGTATTATACTTATTCCAAGTTTAATAAGATTTCAAGTTTTCATGTTTCTTGATAATTCGTATAAAGTCAATTATACTTATTATAAGTCACAAAGCTCATTACCTTTCCAACAAGCTCGGATAAGCTTGCTATAGCTTTTCATGAGCTGTTTGATTCCACTAGTTTAAATTTCAAATATAAAGAAAAGTCAACGAAAGTCAATCGATGTTCAAATCGGTTCGAGAGATGGATAATGGGTGATCTTGATGATGACTTGGGTTTAGTTTGATGTTTCTATATGGGTTTTAGTCTTGTCATGCTACCAAAACATTAATTTGGACCAATTGTGAGTTCTAAAATTCCTTTACACTTAATTGTTTGAATTTGCATAATGGTCTCGATTGATGTTAGCTTGTTATAATTGTTTTAATTTGATTTCATTTAGCTTATAGAATAGTGTTTGATCTCTGATAGCATTGGAAACAGTGTTAGTTTGATTCTCTATGTTTAAGATTGTGTAACCATTTCATTAAGCAGTGTTTGGATCTGCTGAATTAGTAGAATTAAGAGTTATTTCAGTTGTTGTCATTACTTGATTCATGTTACTTTAGCACCTATTAGCTCAGTCAAACAATAAAATCTAGTGTTTCATAGTAAAAAGTCAAAATTTGCAAAATCTGCTCTTGATACAGATTTTGTGTGAATCAGTATTACAAATCCTCCATATAAGTTAAATAATGGTTATACTAGCTTGCATTAGGTTCATTTTGTTATAAAACATCAATTTCATTCAGTTGTTGAAGATCAAAACTCACTTAAGTCAACCTTTCATTTCTGTTTTCAAAAGTCAAATATAGAAAAAACAGATTTTTTGCAAAACTTTGTTGATGTCTCAGTTGTTAACCCTTGGTCATGAGCTAGTGATATTTTGGGATTTCTTAGTTAAGTTGGTCTAGTTTAATAATATCAGCTTTGTTTTCCTTTTATTAAGCTCCAATAAGCTTTTTATCAGCTTCCAATAAGCCATGATATGCCTTGTGCACACACTCAGCATTCACAGAGTGTGCACAGGCATATTGCAGCCCTTGCACAAGCTTCATTCAAGCTTGTGAGGAGCTGATTTTTGGTTCTTGTGTAGCCTACCAGGTCTACTTTAGGTCCCAACATCTGTTTTTCCTTTTAGCTTATTAGAATTACTTATGCACTAGCTTAAAGTAGCCACATAATCACTGTTTTGCTTAAATAATCCAATAAGCTCAAATCCATTTAAGCTTCTTTAGTGATCTATAGTACTGTTAAATAGTCAAGATAGACTTAATATAGCATTAGTTAGCTTCTGTGTTCATTTGGTATTAAATTGTGGACTTTGGCTTATTTTGAAAGTCTTATTCATAAGCGCTTCACTGCACCTCATTTTCTCACACACTAGCATATGTTTTATATTTTATTAGACTTAGAATAATATTTTAGTATTTTCCTGAATTTTTCAGATTTTTCCATCACTATTTAGTATTTTTTCTTATTTAAAACAGCTTTTAATCCTTTTAAATAGCTTTTAATACAAATAAATCGAAAAAGCTTAAAAAATATGTTTTCAATTTTCATAGATTAAGATAAATATAAAAGTCATAAAACATATTTTTCCATAATTTTCTTGGTTTAAATAGTATTTTCTAGCATTTTAATTAGTTTTAAATAGTATTAAATTAATAATAAATACATAAAAAGTCTAAAAAATATATTTTCAGTTTAAAATAACTTTTATCATATTTTAGATTTTTCTAAGTTATAATTTCATTTTTCTAGGTTAATTTTGTATTTTCTTATATTTTAGTGCATTTTAAATAGTTAAAAATAGTTTTTAATTAATAATAATTAGATAAATAGTTGTAAAAATAATTTTCTTTTTCTAATATTTTTCTTTTATTATTAGGATTGTAAAAATGTCATTTTTATATTTGTAGGCCTTTTATTTCTTAAAACTCACGTTTTATTTTGTACGTTTACGTAATTTTATTTAAACGTACGTTTTAGGTTTTAAACGTTCATCATTTTAAAAATAGTGATAGCGTTTATTTAATATATTTTAGCTTTTTAATTTTCTTTAATTTGCATTTAAGTCGCTGTAATTTATTAATCCTTTCTTTAGGTATAAATATCTCAAAAACCTTACTGATCACTATCCTTAGTGATTATTCGACATCTGTCTGTGTTAAACACCATTCATCCTCCGTGGGACTTAACGACCCAGGAATCCACTATATTCCTCTGATCTAAATTGCATTTGTTTCTGAGCTATTTTAAGTTTATTACGGTTGGCCATTCACAAGTGGCTAGCTTATCTGATATAACTTGACGGTTCGGGACCAATCAAATTTTGGCGCTGCTTCGGGAGGTCAGTAAGCGTGTTTTAAGCATTTTCGGACCGTACTTGCACATATACCACTTTTGTAAACAGTTTTTTGTAAAGTTAATCAAAATCAAAAGTTCATTAACACTTTTCCTAAAGTGTTAACAACACCAAAAACATTTTCATTCTTTGTTTTACAAAATGTTTATCCAAAAATCCAAAAATATTCATCTTTACCCTCTTACCCTTTTTGATTCTTTATTCCTTTACCCTCATCCATTTGATTCTAACTTCTTCTATTCTCATGGAATCTCTCGACTACGACGAATTCGGAACGGTTGAAAAACTTCCTACTTTATCACAAATGTCAAGAATTCGTGTTGTTCATGATGATCCATTAATTCTGCGTGGGAAATGGAGCGAGAAACCGGTGTGACAAAGGACCGGTACTTCCTCTCGATAATGGAGGTGCTAAATCGTCCAACCTACGGTTATCCAAAGATCTAACCTCGATTGCTCTAAGCCGTCTAAAATTGATCCTACACTTTCACAATTTACGGTTAGAAGAAAACATGCGAATTTAGACCGGTGACTAGCAAGAATGACTTGCCTAATCTTCACATTTCTCAAGAACCGAACCGGAGACCATAACGAAGTGATGGAAATTGCTAGCTCTCGAGCACACCACTTGTCCCACCTCCGGATTTTTCAAAATATTCTTGAATCTTAATAGTCATTCGGATCACCATGTTGGTTTTGTTGATTATTTGAATGAACCGATTCCTTCTCATAACTCTCAAATAGAATCGTTTATTCCTTGTGTCGGTTGTGGTGAGCCTCTTTTGGTTCACCATGTCATTGTGTACGTGTGTATGCAGTGTGGTAATGATATTCATAACGGAGTTGTTTGTTTTGTGGTTCGAGGAATTCATTTGATTATGATCCTAATCCGAACTCATTTAACGACCCTCAAATTTTTCCAATTACCCACCACAACCCGACTCATCTTCATATAATCAACATAACTGCTGTGAATTTTGTGGAGGTCCTCACCAAGGATTTGAGTGTCAATCCGAAACACGTTTGTCTATGAACAGTTTTCGATGATGCTCGAAACTTTGGTTACGACCAATATCCATATGATTCACCAATCCGGGCTCAACAGCTTTCTTGTTGTGAACTGTGGAGGTCCCATTTCACTCGATTGTCAAAAGGGAATCCATTTCCTTGTAACAATTACGACTATCCATATCACAACCAACCTCTACGAGGCCAAATGACTCAAACTCCTCAAAGAAACCCAACAAGACACTTATCTAGAGCTTCGGAGTCGGTGAAAAGAACGAGGAGTTGAGTAAACCGCATTTCATAGTGTTCCCGCTTTTCTTGTGTATATTGTGGGGTCCTCATGATGTTTATCAATGTCAACCTTCCGGTTTTGACAAATCTCCACTCCCACAATGTCCCGTCATTCAAAATTCACATGAGAATCCATGGAAGAATTGCTAGTCAAGAAGTTGTGCTAAAATAAATTCCCAAATTGCTTTTGAAAAATCTATTAGGAATCAATTGCAAAAGAAAAGCGACCGATCTAGCTCCCAATTCGTTTTATTCCCGATGACGGTGATGATGAGGATGCACTTGGTATCCTGCAATTTTATAAAGATTCATCAAGTTCATCGGTTGATATCCCAAAGAGTTGAGATTCATTCTCAAACAAGCGCTATCACACCAAGCTCCCACTCACTCTCCGAACAAGGGGACGAGCATTTTGACACTGTTCTCGAAAAGGAATCGGACAAATTCATAAAGTCTAGTGTTGAGAACCTTGTCCCAATCCCGAGAGAGTCTCGTGGAACTTTTGACCATGTGTGTGATATCCTCCTCCTCTTGTCTTCCAAAATGATCATATTGAGATGTTCTCGATTCGATGAGGACTATTCTTTATCTTGTGAAGACATAAGTTATGTAGGGAATTACCTTCTGAGCTTGTCAGCTTAGGAGAAGAGAATGATGAAGAAATAATCCAAGACGAAGCTCTTTGTCTTACATTATTGAATGTTAATCTTCTCATTTCTAGAATCGAGGCTTTTAATGAAAAGCCTACTTCATATCCTATACCCTTTGAGGATAGTGAACTTTGGTTCGATGATTCTATTCCGGAATTGCAAATATTCCATTTTGATCATATGGGAGAGAAGATTAGTGGTATTACCACTTCTCATTCTCATAATTCTCTCCCCGATTATGAATCATTCACTTTTGAGGAGTTCCCTAGTGAACTCACTCAAATCAATCCCGAATATGAATCATTCTCCTTTGAGGAGTTCTCCTTTGAACTCACTCATATCATATCTCTACCGGAGTATGATAACTTCTACTTTGATCTAGACACACCCGGGATATGTCTAGACCAATTGAGCTTAAAAGATGAAATTCATGCTATCATGAATTCCCCTTCTGATGATGATGAGTTAGTCAAGATTATTATCATGACTTTCTTTCTCTTCTTCACCTATCCTGTTGCTTCTCCTGTTCTTCACTCCTTCGGGAATGAAGACACTATTTTGATCCCGCATTTTCATTTATCATTTGTGAGCGGTTCTATGTATATCTCATCGGTGTGGAACTTTCACGTGCTTCAATGTTTATACAAACATCTTGAATGAAAGTCCGATGGAGATTGTCTCTTCCACTTACTTCCCATGAACATAATTAATTCGGGGTCGAGTCAAGCTAGCGACTCGGTAATCAAAAACAAGTAGTGCAACATGGGTTTTCACCCATTTTGCTTTTTTTTTCACCCGTGTACCACCACCCTAGTGTGGGGAGATGCCCACATGTTGTATATAGATCTAAAAAATGATGAATGAAAATTGTAAATATTAAAAAGAGAATAATTGTTGTGTTTCTACACTTAGCTAGTAATGTTATCTTTTACGTTCTAAGTTTCGGCATAACAGTGGTACTTTGAATATTGAGGACAATATTCATTTCTAAGTGTGGGGAAATTCGCGAATTTGATCATAAATGTACCCTTTAGTCCCTTTTCCCCAAAATGGCCAAATTTTAAATTTTTTTTAGTGGAAGTACTATGTACTAAACACAACAAATGGTAATCATCCGCCATGTCTAACCCACATAAGGATTGGCTAATCCAGAGCAAACGGCTCTTGGTAAAGATATCTCAAATCCGTTTATGGCTTGCAATTTGCCCAAAATTGTATGGTGTTCAACTCACCATATCTTTAACTAGTGAAAAGTTGGCTAGCCCGCAAGTTTATGGCTTGTGGTAAAGGCGATTGAAATCCATAATTGGTAATCGGCTCACCAAAGATAATATTGATAATTTATCTAAGAGTTGGCTAGTCCGAAGCAAACGGCTCGGTAAAGACAAATCAAACCCGTTGAAAGCTTATGATTTGCTCAAAATCATTTGGTTATCATTGTACCAAGGTTCTTACTTGAACTAAAACAATTGGCTACTCCAGAAGTAATGGCTTTTGGTAAAGAGATTAAATCCATTAACTTTTCATAAAACATTGCTAGGGACTAGCAATATCTTAGTGTGGGGGATTGATGAATGTGCAAATACTCATCATTTTTGTACTATTTTGAATGCCAAAAACATCTGAAAACACTCAAAATGCATCAAAATGATGAAAATATCACAAACAAGTGTTTTATGTGTTTTAAATGCAAAATACCAAAATCGGATGAAAACGTATCAAGTTTGCATAATTGGCGCTTTAGTCCCCAAGTTACAAAAGTTGTCAAAAACAGTCCCTGGTAATTCAAAAACTTGTAAAATGTCATTTAAGGTCCATAGGATTCAAAAGTTGTCAAAATAAACCCTTTAAAGTTTAAAATTTACAAAATGACAACTTTAGTCCCTGAACTTTGAAAAATGTCATAAATAGTCCTTGGTGAATTTAAAAAGTGAAATAATCAAAAATAAACCTTGTACTATTCAAATATGACAAAATTGGTCCTTATGATAAACTTTGGATAAATTACAAGTTAGGCCCTTAAAGTTTCAAAATTGGCAGATTTGGTCCTTGGATTTACAAAAAAATGGAAAATAATCAATAATGGTCCTTGTACTAATCATAAATGGCAGGAATGGTCCTTGTGTGTTCTTTGGAAGGATGGCAGTTTTGGTCCTCAAGTTTGGCCTAATTACAACTTTGGTCCTTATGTTTCTAAGCTAAAGCCAAACGCACCTATATACTAAACCCAACACCCAGTTGGCCCAAATATCTAACCCGGCCCAATTTTTAAATTTGAAATACCACGACCACTGTTCACTCCTCTCCCTCACCCCTGCATACCTGAAACCACCTGGTTTTCACCACCTCTCCTCCACTTTCCACCTCACCTACCTTATCCCCCCAGCTGGTTAACATCCCTCCTCCACCTCCACAACCTCCCAAGAAGCATTAAATGCTAAAACCTGCTTTAGGACTTTTTGGCGCCAAAATGCCATTTGATGGCTAAGATGTATGACCCATCCAAAGGCTGATATTATTGATGGGAAAGATCAAGTGGGACCCACAGACTCAGAAAGATCAATATAAATCAAGAAATAAGGAGAAGAAAGGTGTGGTCGCATGTTTTTAGACCATTTGTAGTGTAAAAGTTACTTAAATGTTTATCTCAGTTTAAATTCAAAGTCTTAGTGTAAAATCAAGTTTGTTTCAAGTTAAATGTCACTTTTGTATTATACTTATTCCAAGTTTAATAAGATTTCAAGTTTTCATGTTTCTTGATAATTTGTATAAAGTCAATTATACTTATTATAAGTCACAAAAGCTTTGTTACCTTTCCAACAAGCTCAGATAAGCTTGCTATAGCTTTTCATGAGCCTGTTTCAGATTCCACTAGTTTAAATTTCAAATATAAAGAAAAGTCAACGAAAGTCAACTGATGTTCAAATCTAGTTCAGAGATGGATAATGGGTGATCTTGATGATGACTTGGGTTTAGTTTGATGTTTCTATATGGGTTTTAGTATTGTCATGCTACCAAAACATTAATGGACCAAATAAGTGAGTTCTAAAATTCCTTTACACTTAATTGTTTGAATTTGCATAATGGTCTCGATTGATGTTAGCTTGTTATAATTGTTTTAATTTGATTTCATTTAGCTTATAGAATAGTGTTTGATCTCTGATAGCATTGGAAACAGTGTTAGTTTGATTCTCTATGTTTAAGATTGTGTAACCATTTCATTAAGCAGTGTTTGGATCTGCTGAATTAGTAGAATTAAGATTTATTTCAGTTGTTGTCATTACTTGATTCATGTTACTTTAGCACCTATTAGCTCACCAAACAATAAAATCTAGTGTTTCATAGTAAAAGTCAAAATTTGCATAAATCTGCTCTTGATACAGATTTTGTGTGAATCGATATTACAAATCCTCCATATAAGTTAAATAATGGTTATACTAGCTTGCATTAGGTTCATTTTGTTATAAAACATCAATTTCATTCAGTTGTTGAAGATCAAAACTCACTTAAGTCAACCTTTCATTTCTGTTTTCAAAAGTCAAATATAGAAAAAACAGATTTTTTGCAAAACTTTGTTGATGTCTCAGTTGTTAACCCTTGGTCATGAGCTAGTGATATTTTGGGATTTCTTAGTTAAGTTGGTCTAGTTTAATAATATCAGTTTTGTTTTCCTTTTATTAAGCTCCAATAAGCTTTTTATCAGCTTCCAATAAGCCATGATATGCCCTGTGCACACACTCAGCATTCACAGAGTGTGCACAGGCATATTGCAGCCCTTGCACAAGCTTCATTCAAGCTTGTGAGGAGCTGATTTTTGGTTCTTGTGTAGCCTACCAGGTCTACTTTAGGTCCCAACATCTGTTTTTCCCTTTAGCTTATTAGAATTACTTATGCACTAGCTTAAAGTAGCCACCTAATCATTGTTTTGCTTAAATAATCCAATAAGCTCAAATCCAATTTAAGCTTCTTTAGTGATCTATAGTACTGTTAAATAGTCAAGATAGACTTAATATAGCATTAGTTAGCTTCTGTGTTCATTTGGTATTAAATTGTGGACTTTGGCTTATTTTGAAAGTGCTTATTCATAAGCAGTTTCACTGCAGCCTCATTTTCTCACACACTAGCATATGTTTTTATATTTTTATTAGACTTAGAATAATATTTTAGTATTTTCCTGAATTTTTCAGATTTTACCATCACTATTTAGTATTTTTTTCTTATTTAAAACAGTTTTTAATCCTTTTTAAATAGCTTTTAATACAAATAAATCAGAAAAAGCTTAAAAAAATATGTTTTCAATTTTCATAGATTAAGATAAATATAAAAGTCATAAAAATATTTTTCCATAATTTTCTTGGTTTAAATAGTATTTTCTAGCATTTTAATTAGTTTTAAATAGTATTAAATTAATAATAAATACATAAAAGTCTAAAAATTATATTTTCTGTTTTAAAATAACTTTTATCATATTTTAGATTTTCTAAGTTATAATTTCATTTTCTAGGTTAATTTTGTATTTTCTTATATTTTAGTGCATTTTAAATAGTTAAAATAGTTTTAATTAATAATAATTAGATAAATAGTTGTAAAAATAATTTTCTTTTTCTAATAATTTTCTTTTATTATTAGGATTGTAAAAATGTCATTTTTATATTTGTAGGCCTTTTATTTTTTTTAAACTCACGTTTTATTTTGTACGTTTACGTAATTTTATTTAAACGTACGTTTTAGGTTTTAAACGTCCATCATTTTAAAAATAGTGATAGCGTTTATTTAATATATTTTAGCTTTTTAATTTTCTTTAATTTGCATTTAAGTCGCTGTAATTTATTAATCCTTTCTTTAGGTATAAATATCTCAAAAACCTTACTGATCACTATCCTTAGTGATTATTCGACATCTGTCTGTGTTAAACACCATTCATCCTCCGTGGGACTTAACGACCCAGGAATCCACTATATTCCTCTGATCTAAATTGCATTTGTTTCTGAGCTGTTTTAAGTTTATTACGGTTGGCCATTCACAAGTGGCTAGCTTGTGTGATATAACTTGACGGTTCGGGAGCAATCACCTCAAATGGTTCATCCTCAACAAATAACTCACCACAAGATGCTTCCATAATAGCACCTCCCTCATCTCCAACAAGTACACCAACCTCATCACCACCCAAAGTCACTCTTTTGGAACTTCTTAAGACTCCAACAAGATCTAAACAATCTAAACAAAAAGAAATAGTCTTTTCAACACCACCCACATCTCCAAATAATATCTTTCAAGATCTTGAAACATCACCACCATTAGCTCCCATCACATTACAAGAACATCTAGGTTCTTTTCCACCACCATTCACAAATATTCCGGATGTTGATCTATATTTTCCTATTTTTCCACCACAACTTCCGCATAACTCAAATCAAAACAACCCGGAAAACTTCCGCACTCATTACCCACATCATTTACATTGTGTACATTGCCAATCCACTAGGGAAATCGCGATAGAAGTTAGGGAAGAAATGCGTTTCATACTCAACCTCATCCTTGATCGCATCAATACCATCACTCATCAAAACCTCCATCCATAACCTTATGCAAGCATGGAAGGAATCACTACTACTATTTTCTGATTTTAGTATTTTTTTTTTTTGTTTGTCATTTACAAGAACAAGTCTTGTTCTTATTTTTACATGCTTGAAAGTGGTATAAATACCACTACAATTTGTTGTTTTATTACAAGGCATTGTTTACATACCTTGGCTCCCAATCTAGATTCTCGGCAATCACAAGATTATTTAAGCATGTTACTAACCTTTCTTTTTGTAGGATTTTATTTTTCTCCACTGACGCCCAAACAAGGGGAGCTACCGTCGAGGGGAGTAAAAATCGTGAGACTACTTTTCTTCCAAGGGTTAACTTTTGTTTCGACAAAAGGGAGAAGAAGTAAAACTTAGGGCTTTCGCTTTCAAAATTTACATCTATTCTTAAGTTTTACTCATCATAACATTATGTTTTGTCATCAACAAAAGGGAAGATTGTTAATACAAATAAACCGTAAAACCGCTTATTAATATTTTGCGATCTCTTTGTGTTTTGTTGATAACAAATATAATGTTATCTTAAGTATAATTATAAAGGATAAATGTTAGTTTTGTAAAGCATTTACATATAGCCATTTAAATACAAAATGTAGTAATTAAGCATTTGTTGTAATAGTTTATTAGGATGGGTAAAATCATAACCCATGGACCATAACCCATGTATCTTAACCCATACCAAGAAGACTTGATACAATGTATACTTAGATACATTGAATCTAAAGATAACCCATGGACCAACCCATAACCATGACCCATAACCAAAACCCATGGGCAAAGAAGGCGTTCCACGGATCCCTAGGATTACACTAGACGGATCCCAGTGGAAGGGATCCGTGGGATCCGGGAACAGTGAAGAAGTTTGCCGATAAATGAGAGCCATTTCTTCATTCTAACCCACCCTCTTCTTACTAAATCTCTCAAACACTCTCATTCTCTTCTAACATATAGATCACTGATCTAGAGTTGTTCTTCTTTCTTTCTATTGTGATCCTCATATAGGTCCTTCTAAGGCGAGATCACGAGCATTCTACAAGTCATCCAAGCAAGGGGTCCTTGATTGATTTGTCACTCCGCAAGATTTACATAGCGAAGATCTTGTATTTAATATTTCACATATTTGTTGTGTAATAGTCGTGTTGGTTTGGTCCACCGTGTTACGGACTCGATATCTAGCTTTGTACCGGAAAAAGTGTAAGCAACGTTGTGAAGGCTTCTCCGCCAAGTGAAGGAGTTTGTTGACATAGTGCTTGAACTCGAGTAGGTGACTCGGGAGTGGAGTAGGGCAAGGAAGGTGTCCTTGTAGCGAACCACTATACATCGGTTGTGTCTTTTCTTTCCCTTCACTTTACTTTATTTACTTGCTTTATCATTAGATCTATACTTTCTCTACATCCACAAGATCTCACATATTAACGAATCTAAAAGTTTTTGAAACTAACGTAAAATCGGCAAAACTATTCAACCCCCCCTTCTAGTTTTCCACAGAACCGACTTTTATTATTTTTCGTTTATAACTCATAATTTTTTTTATCACTAAACGATTTGTCGCTATAAAATCCCGTTGCTATGCACGGGTATTCGTCTAGTATCTATAATGCAAAAATGGTCAATTTTGAAAAGTGAAAAAACTTAATTCGGTCAAACTTAAAATATTTTAAGAAGTTCTTACATTATTTTTGGAAAGCATATGCAAAGTTAGAAACTATTAACACACTATTAATACACATCGAAAACTGGGTTGACCCGGGTCGCTTCAAACCCGGTTTAATTTGACCCATTTTTTTTACCCAACCCGGCGGGTTGACCGGATTAATTTGACTTGTCTTTTCGACCGGAACGGTTCAATCGGTTGAACCGCCCGGGTCGAAACAGGTTTCAAAACGTTATGTTTAATCCCCAAATCCTCAAACTTCTATTATTTTTCATTTGTTACCTATAGACTTTTTTTTATCACTACAACTATATGCCGCTATAAATCCCGTCGCTATGCACGGGTACTCGTCAAGTAACTCCTAAATTATTTTTTGAAAGCTACTAATTGAAGATAACTGGTTTATTAGGCCATCCACTATTATAAACCTTTTAAAAGGTTTATACTTGTGATATGACATTAAATTATAAACCTATCCCCACTATGTTATAAACCTTTTCAAGTGATATAAACATTTCACATATGTAATCAAAGGCATTAAATTCTAAAACGATTCAATATCCTAGACCTCTTTATGACACATAGCTTGAAATAGATGCTCACTAAGATTTATAAGCACTTAAACCTCTTCATCATTTTATAAACCTTTTCATAAACCATCATAATGAATGCCCTTAGTGTTAGTGTAAAGAGCGTAACCTAGGCAAACTTTTGGGAATAGGGTATTCCTTTTCGGGAAAAAGCCATCACCTCACCCCATTTTCGAGAAAACAATTTTTTTTCAGCTGGGGAGTTGAGTGACACAGATTTTATTGTGAGTGGGAAGAGAGTGAAATATTCTTTTATTGTGTTGTGAATGGGTACTTATGTTTTCAGTATATTATTAAATGATAAAAAATAGAAAGAAAAAAAATTAATAGAAGAGAGTGAATGTGTTGCAATGGTTGAAAATAAACGTTTTGAAGAGTGAAAAAACTGATGTGAAGCTCATGTGGTGAAGAAAACCTCTCATCACACTCTCCACCCTTACCAAAACATGTGTCACGTGACATGTATAGTGTGATTAAAGTTGAGAGCGGCGTGAGTGCAAAAGCTAAAAGCCACAAGGACTAAAGGTATGTTTAGCGAAATGGGATGGGGCTGAGGTTGGGTCTAGGGTTGGGGTTGGGACTTAGAGCAGAGGGTATGGGTTATAGTTAACATGCCAAATGTAAAAAATATGAATTGTTGGCATGCCAAACCATACCATGCAACATGCCAACCGCAAGCCAAAAATTGTTTTGAGTTGGTTGAGTGGCTCAAGCCAAATGAGAAAGAGGACAAATTTTTGCTATTTTTTTTTATTGTTTTTAGTGTATTGCGAGTGGGGGGTATTTTTAGTGGGGTATTTTGTGGACCCAATAACATGTTATTGGTGTGTTATGAGGGAGGGTGTTTGAGTTATTGGTGAGTTATTGGGAGGTGTATGATGTGGCGATGAGGTGACATGCCAATAACGTGTTATTGGTATCCACGATACCTTGTGCTCTTATATTATAAGCCGAAATTAAAATTTGTATTTTTATAAACTTGTTTGGAAAATGGGCTAGGGCTTATTATTGCAAAATTACTAAAAAGAACATAATTAAATGAGTTTTTTAATATGTTAGATATTTTTATTGGTAAATAAGTAATTTATTCTTCAAAAGCCCCGAGTTAAAGTTTTTAGCCCTTTTTATGAGGCTAAAGTTTTTAGTCGACTTATATAAGCCATTTCATAAGCCCTATGACAAACGACACTTATTTTATTAACCGGCTTATTTAAAAAGGGAGATTTACATGCATCCCCACATACACACCAATATTTACATATTTCCTCAAATGCAAGTTTTTATTACATAATGTACAAGCCTATTAAAGCAAGGTTTGGGAAAATATGTAAATAGTGGTGTGTATGTGAGGATGTATGTAAATGCCCCATTTAAAAAACCCAACAAATAAACCCGGCCCTCGCCTAAATTTGTGCTTTATCCCAAAAACATTTCAGAAAATGGTTTGACTCTAATGGGCTTAGCCCATACCCATTAACCCAATGAAAACCTATATAAACCCATTCATCCCTCCTTTTCCTCATTCGATCCTTCATTCTTCACACTCGTGGTACGTTTCTACACTTTTTAATCTTTATTACAATCTTAATTATTCATATACAGTATTTAGTTCTGATTATTATTTTTCTTCACTTTATCAAAACCCTAGCTGTAACAACTATGGAATGGAACCAACAAACCCTAGCTTTTTTATCCCAATCCTTCCTCGACACTCTTTCGCCTCACCCCGAACCCGTCGCCGTGCAGAAAAAAACCTCTCAGACGCCGCCGATTCACCCAGCTACACTCTCGCCGTCCTCCGTCTCGTCGCCGAGCCCTCCGTTGATGAACATATCCGTCATTCAGCTGCCGTTAACTTCAAAAACCACCTAAAAACACACTGGGGACGTTCCAACCTTGTGCCGATAACGGTTAAGTGAGTTTTTTGAGGATAATGCGGATAAGTGGATGAATGAGTTTAAGAATTATTTGACTGTGAGGTATCCGGTTGTTGAAGATAGTGGTGCTGATGGTTTAGCGCTTGTGGATGGGTTACGTGCGGCTGTTTGTGATAATATCAGTCATTATATGGAGAAAGAGGAAGAGTTGTTTCAGAAGTATTTGAGCGGGTTTGCGGAGGCAGTTTGGAATTTGCTTGTGGTGGCGTCGGGGTCTCCGAGTAGGGAACGATTGACTGTTACTGCTATCAACTTTTTGACTATTGTTAGTACGAGTGTGCACCATGCATTGTTTGCTGGTGATGAGATATTGCAGCAGATTACTCAGAGTATTGTGATTCCAAATGTGATGTTAAAGGAAGAGGACGAGGAGCTATTTGAGATTAATTATATCGAGTTTATGAGGCGAGATATGGAAGGGAGTGATCTCGATACGAGGAGGAGGATTGCTTGTGAGCTTCTTAAGGGGATTGCGGGAAATTACAAAGAGAAGATTAGTGCAAAGGTTTCGGAACAGATTCGTAATTGTTTGGCTTTGTTTGAACAAAATCCCGCTGCTAATTGGAAATATAAGGATTGTGCTATATACTTGGTTGTTTCTCTTGCTACTAAAAAGGCAGGTGGTGCTTCTGTCTCGACTGATCTTGTTGATGTTGATAGTTTCTTTAGAACAGTTATTGTGCCGGAGTTAGGGTCAGGATGTCAATGCTTTCCCAATGTTGAAGGCGGGTGCACTGAAGTTTTTCACCTCGTTTAGTGTTCTGATTCCTAAACCCGTTGCTATGGCTCTTCTTGGTGATGTGGTTCGGTTTCTTAGTTCAGATGTTAATGTGGTTCATTCTTATGCTGCTAGTTGTATCGAGAAGCTTTTGCTAGTGAAGGATAATGGGGTTCAAGCAAGATATACGGCGTTGGACGTTGGTCCGATTCTGCCGGCTTTGTTGACAAATCTTTTTGGTGCGTTGGAGAAGCCTGAGTCGGAGGAGAATCAGTATATCATGAGGTGTATTATGTGTGTTCTTCAGATTGCTGATATTTCACCTGAGGTAGCTTCACCTTGCATTATTGGGCTGACAACGGTTCTAAACAGGGTCTGTGTGAATCCTAAAACCGGGTTTAACCATTGTTTATTTGAGGCAGTTGCTATTCTTGTTCAAAGAGCGTGTGAAAAGAACCCGACTCTTGTGCCAGCCTTTGAACAATGCCTTTTACCGAGCCTCCAGATGATATTGGAGAAAGAAGTTACTGAGTTCTTTCCTTACGCCTTCCAGTTGCTAGCTCAGCTTGTCAATTTGAACAGGCCTCCAGTTCCGCCACATTACATGCAGATATTTGCAAATCTCTCCGCTCAATTCCCTGGGAGATTCCCGTTGATTATAACTAAGTATCTTTCACCAGATAATCAAGCTGCACTTCTTCAGCTTTGCAATTCCTACAATCTCGCCATAGTATGAATAAACAGTTGTCCCATGGCAGTGGTTTATTCATTTGTTTCCTCCAAGGCGGTCGTCAGTGGTCTGTCTGTCCATGTTGCCAAGTCAGTGGTGCGTTTGTCCAAGTCAACGCGCCGGTGGTCTGTCCGTCCAAGTCTTTGAGCCAGTGATGCGTCTGTTCAAGTCGCTTTGTTGGTGGCCTGTCTGTCCAAGTCGTTGTGTCAGTATGTTATCTGTCCATGTCACTTCATCGGTAGTTCTGCCGTTCAAGTTGCAGCACCAATAGTCTGGCCCCTTTGGGTTCAAGCTGAATTCAGTGGTTAAATTCTCTTCTATAGCTGAAGCCGTGTTCTCTGGTTGAAATCTTGTTCAGGTCGAATTCTGCTGATCAGTTATCTTGTATAGCTGAATTCATGTTCAAGACGGGTCCTGATCTGGTCTCATTCTGTAATAGGCCAAGCGCTCATCACAGGTCGATATGTGTTTTCTCATCTCAGGTCAATGTGTTAATTTATGAACCGTTCTTAATAAAGTTCAGTGTCTTCAAGCCGAATCAATTTCAAGTGATGTTCAAAATCTAGTATTTGAGGATTTATTGTTTTTGGTTATGGCGTATTATGGAATAATCATTAGTACTACTTTTATGGTTAAATTGTTGGTTTGAGACTCGGTCTTGTTTTGTTGTTTTTTGGTTTAAGTTGATTCACAGATACAATTCGATGTTATTTCACCTGAATTTACAGGCTGCTTCTTTTGCTATTGCATGTGTCAAACTCAAACTAATTAAAAAACCTTGATTATAACTTACAGTCGCCTAGTGGTATGTATCCATTAGCAACTTATTGTAATATGTAGTTACTAAATTTATGGTTAACTTATGTAAGGTAAAGATATAAAACAAGTATAATGATTATATGAAACCGTGATTCTCTGGATATAGGATTTTCTAAAAGGAAAATGATATGGTAAAGACTAATCATGTCTTCTCGAAATGAGGCAGCGATCCGAAAACTAGATAAAAGTTAGGTCTCATCTTAGTTAGATCGTGATAATGTCATTATACGTAGCTCGAGTGTATCTTTAACACAGCTATGATTTAAGCTCACCAATCACTACTCTTTCTAAAATAGTTATCTTCAACTCGTAGCTTTCAAAAAGCTAAAAGTTAACTATCATTATGTCATCTTCCATAAAAAGTATTGTGTACGTTTATTCTATATTAAAAATATGCAATTAGCCCTGCACCTTTTACAACTTGTTCTAGTGATCGCCTAAATCTTTTTTTGGGTAAAGGGTTATCCTAAATATAATATATATTAAAAAAAAAAAAAAAAAAAAAAAAAGCTTAGAGCCACATCTTCATTTAGTCAAACAGCAAAACTTAGAGGCCCATCTATTTGTCATTGAGCTATATAACTTGTGATCACAAGTACAATAAAATGTGATCATAACTAAGTAATTTTTATAGCATAAAATTATGTAAAAAGCCTTTCTTAACCACCACTATACTAAAACAAAGTTCTTATGATAGGGTAACTTTAGTTTTTTCCTCACCATTGCCTCACATTTTATTCCACCAAGGCACCAATCATACATGATTAATAATAGGGAAGACTGCCCTTTGACTCATTGTTGACGGGAAAAGGATATTTAGGGTGCGTTTGGCAAAAGTAGCAGTAATTGTTTTTTTATAAAAATGTTTGGTTACGTAGTTGTAGGTGTGATGGTAACGTAAAAAACAACTCATAAATGTTCAACGATCTTAAATGCTACTTCATAAAGCGTTGAAAAATGAGCATTCCGAAAAAAATAAAAAATAAATAACTACTTGCTTCTTTCTAAACGAGCATTAAAAATCACAACGTTCAACGCTCACCGTTGATCGCTCTTAAATGCGACTAAAAACTTTGCGCCAAACACACCCTATAACTCTTCTTAGTTAAAGATAACGTAACACTGGATATAAGCTGAATAATATTCACAGGTTTATGATGATTTTGGCTTCCGAGTTTGGAGATGCAGCTGTTTATAATAGGTGCACGTCAAGGTAAAACAGTTTACAACCATATCAGGATTGATATCAACTAATAAAACGATGAGGAAAGCGACATTACAAAGTTTATTTCTTAAAATATACGTAAACAATCTGCCAGGCAATACTCTGGTTATAAACAGATTAAATTAGCAATGGCTATGCTAAATCTAATCACTGAAACAACACGTCTTTGGGATGTAATTCTTTTGTACCATATAGCTCTATTTCATTTTTCATCTTGTGGGTCCAATTCCCTATTTGGGACCCAAAACCATGATGTATCAAACATAACGAAAATGTTGAATGCTAAATGGGTCACTTACAAGTTACAACGTCAGCCATCTCTACGATGGGATCTCCTCAAAGGACAATCCCGTTGTATATGTCCCTCTTTGTGACATCCAAAGCACCTCTTCGGGTCCTTCTTCAAACCATTTTCCCGTTTCTGTTGACTTCTGAAATCTTCTTCATCTTTTAATATGTAAATTAACTTATCAAGCGATAGATGCTCTTCTTGCATCAATTTTGGCCTAACATGCTTCCAAGAAGGAGGAAGCTTTGAAATAATTACACCAACATGAAATCTCTCATCAATGTGTATACCAGAGGCAGTAATAGTACCCGCAATTCTATGAAGCTCGTGAACTTGTTCAAGAACAGAGACCCCGTCAACCATTTGAAACTGAATGTAGTTATTGACATGAGATATATTCGTCCCAAAATCCTCATCATACAATGACTTGAGCTCTTCCCATAATTCTTTCGCATTTAGCATCTTTACTGAGTATTCATCCAAGAGTTGGTCAGATAGAGAGTTTAAGATGGTGTGGCGACAGAGGTAATCATCATTGTTCCACTTCTGTGCATAGGTTTTGGCACGAGTGATCTCTTCAAAAGATGCATGTGGTGAAACAGGAATTTTTGGGCATGGTGTAACGAGAACGTAAGAGATTTTTAGCTGGTTAATAAAGAATTCCATTTGGCGTTTCCAGCAGTAATAATTTTTCCCATTGAAGCGAGTTGTGGCAATGGGGATGAGTGGTTGAGGTGGAAAGGCGGATGTTTCTGCTTCAGTTTGCAGCCTCTCATGAACACGAGGTTGAGAAGCCATGCTAGTTGATGGATTCGAAGCTTCTATTTCGGTTTGCTTCCTTCCATTGCCCTTTTCCTCTCTGAATTAAGTCACATTTGTCAATATCTAAACATTGCATACCATTTTGAACAAACAAGAAGTTAATGAAGTCAGCCAGTGTATATTCATTTCATTTTAGTTATATTGCTATCATTTTTGTTATTTTATTGTTCATGAAATTAGCCATTGTATATTCATAAAATGAATAAAATGTGTCAATTAAAGAAGGATATGATGGGCTGTGTGCCTAACTACTGATTTGCCGAGTATATATTAGAAACTTTTCATAACCTCCTACTTCCAAGGTTTTTTTTTTTTTTTTTTTTTTTTAAATAAGAATGTAATTAGAGTCTAGAGATATGCTTTAATACATGGAGTAATTGACAGCATTATAAAGAAAATTTACCTCATCCTTGATTCCATATTTGTAATGGCTTCTTCTATATCAGGAAAACTTGATTGAAATGCTGACCATTCTTTAGGGTTCAAGGTAATTCCTGAAAATAGCACGGAAAGCAGACAAAGACGAATCATTTTCAAGTAATATGACTGCTTAGGAAATAAATTAGTAACAGAGCACAAGTAGTCAAGTAGCAGGTAACAGTTAACAGAAACAAACATGAGTACCATGGAATGTAATACACACACTTGAATAGTTTAACAGCATAAAAGTTTCAGCAACTTTAAACTGTGCAAATATGCAACGATATTCGTTATATCATAAATGGTTTAGATAGATGTTAGTTGCACGAGCGGTCTAAAATCAAAATTATATTCCAAAAAGAAGCTTCAATATAAAGGAAGACACAAACAACAAGAATGAAAGAACCGAAGTTCTGCAAAGTCCAATACTCTTCAGCGTTTCTCTAATGATTTCTAATTAAATAGCATGCAACAAGCCACCATAGTAACTTTTACATAAGCTAGTTCTATACATTATGTCAGTTAAAAGTAGACAATAATATAAGATGCCTCAAGATTTAGTTTAAATGCGATGCATAATATAGACATGAATCTGGACATAACATTTGGCACATAAGCTATTGCACTCAACATTGTGTTTTAACCTGTTTTATAGATTACTGTATTTTGAAAGATAGTGCAAAAAAAGGCCGATCATCAAATTAAAAAAAAAAAAAAATGGATTTAAAAAGGCAGTAAACCTCAACCTAATAAAGCTGACATAGACTGAAGCTATGAGAAAATTAACAGATTGCTATACCAAAAAGTATCTAATATCAAATATAGAATCGATTATTTTCAATGAATAATGACAGAAAATAAAGAAGCTGCAAATGGTTACCTTGACCCAAAGGAACCACCTTTCCCAGTTTATCGTAGTACTTCCTTATTGACACCAACTTTGACCCTTCAGAATTTTTAACTGAAACTCGGCTCATACCTGGTAGCTACGAAACACGAGGGAAAACATAAAAAGAAAGAAAGAGGAAAAAAAGGTAATACCGAAAAAAAATAAACTCAACAATCACATTCATTCAGTTTCTCTCTTGAACTGATACACACTATTTTTTTTTGGAACGGCAATTGTGGTTACATGGCTCCTAGCCCAGAAGGCGTAGCGAGCCCATACAACCAGGTTGGGTCCAGCCCAGAAGGCAATGACACCCTTCCCTTTACGCACTATTCAAGTGCCCAATACTACATTCGCAATTGGTAATTTGGTATGTTGTCAATAAGGCTCTAAGATTCTAAATGTTTCTCACTGAAACACAATCAGACTGACTCAGTATACAAAAAGGAACTCGTTAACCTCATTAATCATCACAAAGATTTCTAACAGTAAATATCAGAATATAATCCGAATCCTATTTTAATTTAGAAGACCAGATTGCTAAAAGAAGGAGTAGTAGACAAGGCGCAATTCAGCAGACTCTGCAGTGATGATCATCCGAATAATATCACAACTAGTCAGTTAAACTTTAACCAACTTCACAGGAACACCAAATATAATGAATCGTTGCAAATTAATGACAGATTTATATGCAGTGTGGTTATACTTCATGTGAGTGTTTGGCATAGATTTATCATAGATGCTCACAGCATTTGCAAAAGCTACTTACAAAGTGCTTTTACAAAAGAAGAAAAAAAAAACCTCTTTCAAGTCATTAAGCTATTAAGCACCTTTCGGTGAGTGGATAAGTTTGCTGACTTGCTGTAATTTGATAATACAATAAGCTTATAAGCGCCTTAAATAAAAAAGTTTTACCGACTGATTATGGGTGTGTTTTTGGTGTGGAGCGTTTTTTAGCTTTATGGGGCGTTTAGCATTTAGCGTTTGATGTATAGGATACAAAGCTTTTTTGGCAACAAGCGGGTAGTGTTTGCAGAACTTTTTTACGCTACATTTTCTAACAATACTTAAAGAAGCGTTCAAATTTTAATGCTATTTTTGATGTCATTTCCTCCAAAAGGTTATATGGGTGGGGGAAACCCTGACCCGTGCCGACTGACCCTTCCCTTCCCAAGGACCAAGCCCAAAGGCAATGAGCACCTGTTCTTTTACCCCGGAGTTGGGATTGAACCCAAGACCTATTTCTTCAAGAGCCCTCCTTAACTGGCCAACTAGACGTTTGCGGTGAGGTGATACCATCGGGCCAATGCTCCAATGGTATTTTTTACGTCATTTTACGTATTACCAAACACTTATATAAAGCAAACAACTACTACTTAAAGCTATTTAAAGCGCCAAACATAACCTATGGCTTACCTTCCTCTCAAAAAAGGTAAGCCTCTTAAAAAGAATTATTCGCATAATGACTTTAAAAGCTTGATGCCAAACCAGGCGGAGCTATGTGAGGACCGGGACCCCGCCCCTAAAAAACAAGCCGTTAGTGTATTCATTTATTTCATGTGTATTTTGGAAAAATTTATTCCCAATCTCCCATTTAATGTGTTTCTCGAAAAAATTGTTTGACCCTCCCACGGAAATTTGTCTAGCTCCGCTACTGTGCCAAACACTCCCTAAATACTATATAAACCCTAGACTAAAAAACATTTCTCAACATAATCCAACCATACTCGACAAATTAACTTAACACACAATAAAACATACATAAAAAACAAAATCGACAAAACATCCCAACTAATTTCTTTTTTAACATTTCAACTATTTCAATAAACATTAATCAAAGCTAATAAAAAACATTAACCTTCTTTTTTTACAACAAAAAGAAAAAAAGAAAAAGACTCACTCTACATATAACCCTCCCACCACCATCATAATTCACCGGCACTTCCTCCACCGCTTCACTATCTTCATTCTCCGGTGACGTGGACAGCAAATACGACTCGACAGTTCGTCTAACCAGCTGCTTGCTAGCGAGATCCGAAAGATCGACTCCGAGATGCTTTTGGGCGTCGTTTCGGACGGAGAGTTCGGTGGCGGTGTCTAAGTTGGATGATTTGAGGATGTTGATGACTGTTTGTTCAAGGTTTTGATGGTCAGGTGTTGGTAGTGGTGATGATTCCATTGGAGGGAGGGAGGGAAGGGTTTATGTGTTGAAAATGAAAATGGTCAAAGTGTTTTTGTCAGGGTTTTGGGGTTTGCTCTTTGGTCCTTGTGTTTTCGTAAATGGGAATATCAACTAGATTTTTTTAGCGTCAGATAATTATAATCGTGATATTGTATTTAAGTGTTTTGTGTAACGTAAACTTTTAGAAGAAACAAAAATATCAATATGCTACACTATTAATTTTTATTACTTTCACCTTCATCAATTAGACTCTAAATCATTTTTCGTCCAAATATTAATGCTTGATTCTCAACAATTGGCATTGACATGTCTTTATCATTATCTGAAATGTCAATAAAATTATCCCATTTCCAGATTAACAAATTTGGATTGAAAACGGATTGGGATTGAGAGCGAGATAAGGAGCAGGATCGAGAAGGGGATTGGGAGCAGGATGAAGTCATATATAAACAAACAAAAACAGTGCACAAGTAGGTGTTATATAAACGACCATGAACTAAAGCAATGAAACAAAAAATGATAAATAAAATATCACAATGTATTAACCTCATCATCATCATCAACAATTTTTTGATTATTCATTTCCTCAACTTAATTATGAATTACCATAAAAGTAAGAAAAAGGTTATGGTGTTATATAGTAGAGATTATGATTATTATTTTGAAACTATTTATTATAATTTTTTTTGTTATAAAAAAAATAACGGAACCGTGTATGTAAATTAGATAGAAGCATGTAACGCATATTTGTCGTGTTTTTATAAGTTACCATTTTTTATTTTTTGTCATTGTTAAACCATGTTTTTATAAGTTTTTATTTCTTAGTTGACATTGTTTTTATTAGTTGACATTTAAGATAAAAGTTTAAGAAGTATTAAAGGGTATTAAGAGGTAGATTAGGCAAATAACTTTACTTTAAAAAAAATATTTTTAAGTTTCAAGAATAGGCAAATTTGTTTTATAAGTAGTAGAGATATACTCCCTTCGTCCCAAATTAATATTACATATTTCCTTTTTAAGATGTCTCATTTTAATTGTCCACTACTAAATATAGATAAAAAAGTTTGATCTAGTTTACTATATTATCTTTGCATATAATTATTATCACAAACTTTAAAAATATATTAATTAATTGGTTAAAAGTAAAGAGATGATAGGGATGCTTAAAAAAGCATGCTTTTAATTATATCACCTAACACTATGTAAGCAAGAGTTTATTGGTTTGTGAAGAAGTGGTTCCCATTGCTGCAACCAATAAACACTTCATCACATAAATATAATATATAATTAGGCGTGTTTAAGATCCTATCATTTCTCAAAGTAAAATGTCATTCTTCAAAAGTAAGAGAAAGCAATATTACTTATGATTTACTTAAACTGTGTGTTTTTCTGAGCACAATAATGTTGGGATGGAAAGAGTAGTACATATGATAAACTAAATTGGTAATCGAACGAGGTTATTATATTCGGTTAATTCAAGGAGAGTGAGTCTTTAACTCACATGTACGCGGCCTAATTAAGGAATTCTAGTGTTTATTTTCTGACACTTTTCCCGACAAGCTCTAAATATGTATCTAGTGAAATTCTAAACAATAGACATCTTGTAAGAAGGTTAGGTAACTTATATAAACTACATGTTTTTCTCTTAACATAACCTAAATGCGCAACCTCTTTGATTATGTTAATCTCACAACAGATATCGTTGGTCAAACGTGCGTAGTATTTGAATTGTTCTTTATCTCACGAACACACAACGATGTCTTTTTACAACAACAAAGATACGCACACATACAACATGCCCATGTTGAAACTTGATTCCACATACTTTTGGTTAATAGTCGCTTTGATACCATTATGTTACAATATCGTTAGTTTATGTCTCAGTTTTAAGTAAGTTTATCAAATGACTCTATTCACGTTAGTTTGTGTTATGGCTTCCTATAATTGTGGTAACAAGACGTGGGTGGTTAATATTTAAAACCAAAAAAAACTTATAAAAATGTTATGTGTTCACTTCCTCTTCGTATTTTTTTTCTAGTGAAAGTTAGTTTATTTCATAATAATTTGGTGTATTATGCTTTTATGAGTTCAAGAAAATGGTTATAAGATGGTAGTTCTAGATAATCAGTTATGAACCTATGATAGTCTAGTAGTCTGAATGTTTTATTTCTTATATTTGTTATTTATATATATGACCATGAAGACAGTCTATTATTTAAGAATGTTACATTTTTATTTTAAAAATTTTTGGCCCCTCAATCAAGACTGTCAAACTCCGTCACTGCTTTACATGTGATTCCAATCTACAACTTCATTTGCTTTTCATAATTCCAAAAGTGGAGAATACTTGTAGAGTTTTCTTGAACAAAAAGAAAATCGTATATTGGAAACACACCAATATTAGTTATCAAAGGGAAAAAAACAAGTCATAAACAGCACACTTTGTAAAATCAAAGTACAAGGACTGATTGAGAATATATTCAAAAGTAAATTCCATATGAGCAATCTGATCTAAAATTGAAGGACTAAAATCAAATAACTACAGAATAAAAATAAAAATAAAAAAAGTAGGTTCTACCGAGAATTGAACTCGGGTTACTGGATTCAGAGTCCAATGTCCTAACCGCTAGACCATAGAACCAATTTGTTAACATATTCAAAAGTAATCTATTTAAAATCTAAATAACAATATCAAATGCTTAACAAAAGTGGACCGTGCACTTTCCATTTTTCAGTTCAAATTTATCTATTACTCCAACTGATCATACATAATCTACCACTAGGAACTCCACATAACAATTAGTAACAAATCACCTTTCCAAAGATCGTGGTTTAACTAATCCATACCTAAATTCTAAACCCAAAAAATAGTCAACATTTATGCACATGCAAAAAATGTGTAAATTTTCTTTAAATTGCTCTACTTTTTATCTACTCTTAGCAAAGCAAGAAGTTATGGACCTCCAACCTTTAGCATGTATGCTTGTTGTCACATATTTTGTATCAAAAATCATATCGACATGGCTCGGTAGAAGTTCTCAGCAGTCGATAGGCAGACTTCCGCCAGGGCCACCAAGGTGGCCAATCTTCGGTAATCTTCTCCAACTAGGGCCGCTACCTCATAGAGACTTTGCTTCTTTTTGTGAGCGGTATGGACCGTTGGTTTATCTTCGTTTGGGGAAAGTTGACGCGATCACCACTAACGACCCAAAGATCATCCGTGAGATACTTGTCCAACAAGATGATGTGTTTGCATCTCGACCTCAAACCTTAGCCGCTATTCATCTAGCTTACAAATGTGGCGATGTTGCACTAGCACCTTTTGGTCCTAGGTGGAAATGGATGCGAAGAATATGCATGGAGCACCTTCTTACAACAAAGAGACTTGAATCGTTTGCAAAGCAAAGGGCGTCCGAGGCCCAACATTTGGTACAAGATGTATATGCTCTAGCAAAGGGAGATGGCCCTATTAACCTACGAGATGTTTTAGGTGCTTTTTCTATGAACAATGTGACACGAATGTTGCTTGGAAAGCAATACTTCGGGTCAGGCTCAGCCGGGCCAAAAGAAGCTTTGGAGTTTATGCACGTTACCCATGAGTTGTTTTCTCTACTAGGCTTGATCTATTTGGGCGATTATCTACCATTTTGGAGATGGCTTGACCCATACGGTTGTGAAAAGAAAATGAGAGAAGTGGAAAAAAGAGTTGATGATTTTCATATGAATATCATAGAAGAACATAGGCAAAGTAATAAGAATGGAGAACAAAAAGACGATAGGCTCATGGACTTTGTTGATGTTTTATTGTCTTTGCCGGGTGAAGATGGCAAAGAGCATATGGAAGATACACAAATCAAAGCTCTCGTCCAGGTTATTATTAGTACTATTACTACTTTTCTAATTTTTTCAAACTTGGTATTTCATGTTAACAAAGAATCTTGCGTATTCAAATTTAATGGCACATTTACCTTTAAGATTAAAAATCTGTATAATCGATTTCAGGATATGATAGCTGCAGCAACTGATACATCAGCAGTGACTAATGAATGGGCAATGGCTGAAGTAATCAAACATCCACATGTCCTTCGCAAGATCCAATACGAGCTTGACAAAGTTGTTGGCCCCAATCGTATGGTCTCCGAGTCAGACTTGTCACATCTCAACTACCTAAGATGTGTAGTACGAGAAACCTTCAGGATGCATCCAGCTGGACCATTTCTGATCCCACATGAGTCACTACGTGCCACAGAGATCAACGGCTATTACATCCCTGCCAAGACACGAGTCTTTATCAACACTCATGCTCTTGGGAGGAACAAAATGATATGGGATGACATCAATGTGTTTCGTCCAGAGCGACATATGTCTAATGACGGGAGCCGAGTGGAGATAAGCCATGGAGATGACTTCAAAATATTGCCGTTTAGTGCAGGAAGAGGAAATGTCCTGGTGCGCCACTTGGTGTAACATTTGTTTTAATGGGATTGGCTCGGCTTTTTCATTGCTTTGATTGGAGTCCGCCCGATGGAATGAGATGTGAGGATATTGATACACAAGAAATGTATGGTATGACCATGCCGAAAGCCAAACCCTTGATGGCTGTTGCAAGGCCTCGTTTGGCTACTCATATGTATCAATGAAAAAATAAACTATGATTGCATTTCGCACAATACCTTTTGAATTTTGGTACTTTGATATACACACTTGTGTACAAAACGAGAAGACCTATTTATAAAGTACTCGACCTTTTTCTTTTGTTCTGGAGAGTTACTTAGGGGCAACATTTGTCTTGATGGTATCGGCTCAACATTTTCATACTTTGATAAGAGCTCTCAATTCAAGTCGACGCACGTAGATAATGACAAAAGTTTAGTGTATATATAGTATGATGATGTCGAAATCTTGGTCTATGATTACTAACTAACTAACTAACCCAAATGTTGCTTGAGAAACTTACTTGTAAAGATAACCAGAGAAGCTAGATAGAGGGATATAAAGAGATATCACAGACTTAGGAGGAAAAGGAAAGAAAGTGAAAAGGTTTACTCCCAGATTGTGTTCTTGAGTTTTAGTTAAGGAGGAAAAGAAAATGAAATGAAAGTAAAGTTAATATAATTTGTGTGATTTTGGAAGTAAAGTGTTTCCTCCCAAAAGTGGGAGGAAAATGTTTACTCCCACTTTACTTCCCTTTTCTTTAATGAAAAAACTCGAGAACACAGGAGTACCTATATATCCTCTTGGTATCCAAATGAAATATAGTATATTTTACTAGACATGTACAATGTAACTACGTTGTATATAACAGCAAGTTTCTGAATGTTTTGATAATCCAGACTCTTATGCTTATTATAAAGCAGGTTGGTACTTAGTAAAATGATCACTGTGAGTAGTTTGCAACGCAGTGTATACAAGAGCTTATTTGCTATCTATAAAATGTATGCCATTAAGATCACTTAAATAGACACAAAAGAAAAGATAGACAATAGTAAAATGATTGAGATCCTCTAAAGTTCAAATTGAATATGATAGGTCATGTTGATGTTTTGTGAGAAGGAAAAAATGGGGCAAATCGCATAAAAATGTACTCAACTTATACCCGATTTCAATTTTGTTGGTGTTTATTCGTCCCAAAGCGGGTGAAGATAATCAATTCAGTGAAATGTGCAACTCTTCAAAGAAACAAACAAAGCTGTTAGTAATGTGATACTACTTGGTGGTTCTGGATATCACTTGGAATCGTGTGATCACTTTCCAAAGAAACTATTCGACCCTAATGCCTATCATATCACGAATATCTACTTGGGATAAGGCCAAAATCGGTTAGAAATTAGGCACAATTCTATAACCCTTTCGCTAATAAGTGTTTACGTTTTACGTGTGTTCTCATGCATGATCGGATCTCCTATTTATAGGAGGTTACTCTTGAGCTATTCCAATGGAATTATGAGTATTAATCGGCCCATTAATAGCCTCATAATTATCCCCATTATAGCGTTAGTAGTTCGATGACCAATTAAGCGTGGTCATAAAGAAGTTAATTGCCATTTAGCGATTTTTCCATAGCGATCTTTTCCACTAGCGGTACTTTCACTGCGGTGGAAGTGCGCCCTATCGATGGAAACACCTTTCTTATCGATCTTTCATAGCACTATCGGTGGATACACCAACTCGCTGGAAACACTATATCGATGGAAACATCGCTATCGATGGAAACCACAAGCGGTACTTTCATGACGATCTTCGCAAGCGATTTCTTCACCAAGACTACCAATACAAACCACTATAAGAGTCGGGTGTTCATGGGCTTATGGGTGTCACCTCGTCGTACTCTAACCCATTCTGAGGTGTGGTAACTAATCCCAAGTCACTAAATTTTCCAACAAATTTAAGGTACTCTACTTATTTTTCCGATTTAATGTCCAACTTTTGTTTGGTTGCAAATGTAGGCAATCGATAGGTTGTGAGTCACTGCGGTCACCATCTTCTCCACATGATTTTCCGGCGACCTATTTTTCTACAAATTTTTCCGACGTTGATACTCCAAACTGAATAAAGATTTGTTAGTGGAAAGATTTGTTTCTGTATCTAATTGAGTAGATGAACTTTAAAATCGCTTGCATTCCTTAGCATCGGCTTTTCCCCCATCTAGAAATTCTATATACTAACAAGTTGCAACACAGACGTGAAGTTTTTTGATAATATAAAACTAGAAACTTCTTGACATGAAAAATGTGGAATCTAATGATATATGTGCCAATTATTTTTAAACTCCTAAACAACTGAAATTCTCTTCATTTCACCAACACCACCGCATGATGCTTTTTGTTTAATCAACTCCTACAACATGTACAAACAACAAATTAAGTTCTATCTAAAATCAACAATATGAATTAAAACAAAACTGGCCACAAAAACTGGGTCAAAATCCAAGCCCATCAAATCGGCAAACTCCTGCAGCCAGGTCGACACATAAGATGGACACTCTACCATCACAACAGTAACCGAGATAAGATACCAAACTAACAACGAACTCAAGTAAGAAAATAACTTGAGACCCTATGTTAGGTGGAATAGAACATAATATGGTTATTTAAAAATAAACAGACGTCATTTTTTTATAAAAGAAGATGCATATAATTGGTTTGAGAACTAGAAGCTCACTATAGCTTCTTGTTCTGTTTATCTTTGATTGAAGAGAAACATACTAGAACAATATATGGAGTCTGTTATTTGGGCCAGCATGAGTTCATAAAATCTATCCTCAAAGGTGACCCTAGCCTATTGATTGTCTACATTTCAACCAAATAAAAGTTGGATCGTTAAATTGGGAAAAATAAGTAGAGTACCTTAAATTGAAATCGGGTATAAGTTGAGTACACTTTTATGCGATTTGCCCGGAAAAAATGTGAGTCCCTTTAATGTGTCACTCTTATTTTAATTAAATTCAAAATCTCATTCATAATACTATAATAGCACTAACATGACCTATAAGAAAATTAAAGTCATGGTGGTGATAGGATTCGAACTTGAGCAAACAACTATAAATAACCTTACGGGTGTCAATCGAGTAGTAAGACACTTGTGTAATTTTAGAAAGTGAAAAAATGAAAAATTATTGGGAGACCTAAAATATGTGTTAATTGTGTGGTAATATATGTGTCAATTAATTATTGGTTTGTGAAGAAGTGAGTTCCTACTGTTATCTCCGATAGAATGTTGATACATATGTTTAAGCGTATTATTAACATATAGTTAAGCGTCCCAATCAATCTTTCTAAAAATTTACAATAGGAGAAGAAATAAACCATCCCAAAGCGCTAAAAATAAAATAAAATTGGTCTGGTGACGGACTCGGTACAAAAATTTATGTGGTGCATTTCATTGACATTAACGAAGCCTTGTAAATAGAGATCGAGACAATGTACCCTTCATAGAAATCCTTATTTTTGACAAACGTTTACACTACGGAAAAAAAAAATCATCATTCATGAAAATCCCTCAATTCGCACTTATAGCATGAGAGGGCAAGGTGCAGTGAAAACTTACAACTGTTATAGGTGCCATTTTTGCCCTATAACATCAAGCAGCGGTGCAGTTATAACCGTTATAGGTGCCCTTTTTGCCCTATAACATGCCATTAGTGCATTACACGGTGCTTTTTAAGGTACAATGGCTTGAGTACTCATGCCATTTAGCGTGACATCAAGCTAAACCTAAATTGTGACACGCTTTTGTATTTTTATTGTGCAATTTAGAGGTGGCCAAAACCCGGTTTTTGCAAAAACCGTTCCGATTTCAGTTCTCGGTCAAAGTCAAAGAACCGGTTCCGTTTTTTTCAAATCCGAGGTACATAAAACCGGGACCTGTAGCACCGGTTTCCAAACCGGTTCTTGGGAAAAATCGGTCAAACCGGTTTGACAAAAACCGGTGCTATTTGTTAACAGTGGGCTCGTTTCGGGGTCGATTTGTGGTGGGTTAATGGGATTAGAGCGTATTTGTGTTCGTGAGTTGCTGTGTAACTGCAACTTAGAAGTAGGGTGGTTGATCTAATGTGTTATTGAAGATGGAGGGAAATGAAAAAAGTTTAGGGTTGATTGATCTTTTATAACGGGACATCATTATGTCATTTTGGATTGGGTTATAAATATAACATTTGGGCCACTCTGATGGTGAAACGCAACAGATTTAGTAGCTTAAAAAAACCGGTTTGGAACTCGAACCGGTTTGAAGAAACCGGCTCCAAACCGGTTTCTAGCCTCAAAATCAAGAACCGGGTACGAACCCTTCAAGAACTGAACAGGTTTCGGTTTCGAATTTTTTTTAGTTTCAGAACCGTGGCAACCAAAAGTAAGTTTGACTTTTTGACTAGCACTCTTAGTTGGTCAACCGAGTCAAGACATGTGGGTTCGAAGTACCCTTTTTTTTCTTTCTTTCCGACTCATTTCAGACTTTCAGTCCAAAAATTCAGACTGTACTCTTTACTCTTTTAGGGTTTGAATCGATTCAAAAGTCCTTTCATCTGGCCAACATTCACTACAAATAAAAAAGATACACAGTCAAATAGTTTTTGTGAATCATTATCTTGTTTCTCCACGGTAATCTTTAAAAATTTGCTTACACAAATTAAACCTATGATTCTTTCTGATTAAGTTTTATGGTTTTATAATTTGCTTTTGTGAAAAACCTCTACACTTTTAAATGGACTGGGTGTAGTGCATGAATGCATTCTAGGTGTTTGTTAGAATGCCTGACTGAGAATCAATATTAAAATGTTATTATGCGTGTTTAGTTTCGTAATTCGATTTGCGTTGTTTAGTTTCGTAATTCGATTTGCGTTGTTTTTGTAAAGCTGAAGGTGATCTAAGGGAGCTTGAACCATTGTCATGTTTCTTCGTCGGGCTGCGTTTTTGTTACCAAGATCAACAAGGTTATATAGTAGTAGCCATGATATTAACACTACTATTGCTGAGCTTAATAAGGTACTATACAGTTTATCATTGCTGCTTTAAGAATTATATTGGTTACTTTCCTTGACATTGGTATCTCCTCGGGATTGGAAGATGCCTTAGAAATTTATAATTTCATAAAAGCAATGTTGCAAAAATAGCTAGGCGCCCGTTGTAGACCCCCTTGTAGCTATATCTCTACACACGATAGTAATGATTGAAGTTCATTAAGTGTGACTCACTATTAATTTTGAGCTCCATTTGATATATGGTGTGTATGAATTTAAATACTGTGACATGTGTTTGGTTTGATTACAACACCATGGTGATGATAGTGTATTTGAGTGGACTCGGTGACATAATGAAGTCAGATTAATGTTGTATATGTTGTAGTGATTTCCATCTCCAGCCCTGAATTTCAGGGTTCTAAAAACTCAATCTTACAACAGGAATCAAGTCAAAGAACATGACTCTAGATTGTCTTGATGATGCCAATACTTTGAATATTGATTTATTGGTTCCTCGCTTTACTCTCGTGTCCTGGCGTGGTGAGTGCGATGGTAGAGTTGTGGTTTATGTTCATGTTGCTACAGCTCAGAAGTCGTGCATATTGCAATATTGCATGATGTGCCTTTAAGTGAAGTGTTTCAACAAGAACTTGAACACCATTAGAGGCCCAACCATTCATCATGAGGATTGTGGGTGCTTAGAAGTACCAAGGCGGTGAAAAGTCAAACACCCAACCATTTATTATGGGGGTGTTTAGAAATACTAGATGAAATTTCAACAGTTTTTGGGTATTTTGAAACACAAACATAATGAATGGTTGAGCCTTTATTGGCACTCTAGTTCATGCAAAATCAGTTAAAGGCATGTTTCAACGATATGCTTGAGTGCACGACTTAAAAGGTGTGACAACATAAACAAAATATACATCCCTACAACCGTATGCAACGCAGTCCGCACACCATGACACGAGATGCGAGAGACCAAGGATCAAACAATATTGACACCTTAATGGCTGTTAAAAGCTAGTTACTTTACCTGAAACCCCTTGTGGAACAAACTTTTGAGAAGCTTGTAGTCCATGGCTGCATTTGGGAAATCACTGCAAAATATTCAGAATCATACAAAATTCAAATTGCTAAGGGAACAAGTATTGACAACATCCCTTTAGTAGAGTAGTCAATACATGTAACAAATGAGCAAAAAACTCGATTACTTTCTGGTTCAAATCTTTTTATCGATTCCTTTGCATTGCCAATTCATCCATTTGTAGGTAAGGCTAAGAAAATCACAGAAAAGTATCGGAGTGGAAATCATTGTTCTTAGGGGAATTTGGTGTTGTACCTAGTGATAAGGGAAGTGACATGCATTAAGATGAAACTTAGGGGGAGGATAGAACTAATTCCCCTTTCTTGGATAATTTGAACACATAATTGTAAATGGTGTAATATATATTAACTCCAAACATATATGTACAAAATAAGCTGCCGTATCTGATGATTTTGGACATGTCCCAAACACACCAGCTGCAGAAATACAGAAATACATGAAAACAACATACATATTACTCCAATTCCAACTACTGACCTATACTAAGCATCTAAGGATATCTTAAGCATAGACTACATTTCCTACTTATTCCAAACAGTCCATATCTCCCCTGTGCGGCAACCTCCTCACACATCAAGAAATAAGAGAGCAGCAATAAGAAGGCATCATCCAGTGCTTAGGATCAGTTAGAGTTTAGCTCACCAAGTGTGGCTACTGGCTACATTTCCAATTCTAGACCTAACCTATTCATGACTGCAGCTACATCCTCTCAAACACAATAGAATTAGGAACAAGAACTGGCATCACCAACAACTTTAAGCTTTACCAATATAGACTCATCATATCTAAGGATATCTTAGCCAAGTGTACACTGAATATTGTGAGAGTGTCTTTAGTGAAAGATGATGACAAAGACATAAAATTAGCAAGTGTCTTCTTGTTAGGATAGCACCATAAGCAAGAATGGCAGGGAACGATTGATGAAAGTTCATCCTTAGGGATGATGAAAGATAGTATTAATAAACAGAAAATGATATTTGTTCCTACCTTGTATGCCTAAAATTCTTCCTAATCATATGATGATGACAAATGGAGAAATGAAGAGTGTAGATGATGAGTGATATGTCCAAGTGGCATGGATGTTATGGTTAGGAGGATGAATTTTGAATAAAAATTAGAAGGATATAGCAATGCTCTTAATAAACTTGGTGAGCGAGTCAAGAATGAAATACCTGGGATACATACAGTATGACTTCGAAGTTTCTGACTAGGAGTGAGATTGCACTCTGGTAAGAGACTATGTTAGCCTAGATAAGTAAAAGGGCCGAATTGGTTAGTTTTAACATGAGTATAGGGTGTTTGAGACTTTGAGATTGCTTATTTAAATGCTTGTCTGCTTATTTTCTAAAAGATAAGTAGTTTTGAGTGTTTGGATATACACTGCTTAATTGCCAATATTCACTCTAAAATAAGCACTAAATAATAAGTTGGTTGGTACCTGCTTATTTTTAAGCAGATAAGCACATAATAAGCAATCCCAAACACCCCTAAGCTTAAATAAGAAAGAGTCCTTTGTGTATAGTGTATGCATAATAAAAGGAGTCACTAGGATATAGCGATGCTATAACAAAGAGTCACTAGTGTATAGTGAATTAGTGACGGTATAGGCGAGAATCACTAGTGCGTAGTGATGGTATGAAGAAAAGCCACTATTGAGCGTGAGGAAATAGGAACAATTTCCTATACAGTACTCCACCTGTTCCTGACTTATCAACAGAAGTAAAATAAACACCAAAGATGTGCTTTGAAGTTAAACCTTTCACCTTTTAATTTTAATCTCTGTGTAGACGCTGTTACGTATTTGTCGCCACCATTTGTCTATTTGTTATATATTTTTACAGTATAATCCAGTTATTAATAACCTCCAAGCTACTGTACCTTCCTTGTATGGTCACTGCAGTAACTCATATACACTTATCCTGGGTTTCAGGAGATGGAGTTTGTTTTTGGTGAAGCTCCACCTACAAGTCTTGCTGGTTCCAGTGAAAGTCAACCCATGTCTCAAGATTCCGAGTCTATACCTGTTGAAAATATAAAAAATGAATCTAAACTGACCCATGTTAGTACAAAAGGTGAAGCCCAAATGGTGGATGTCTCTCACAAGGATATTAGCAAGAGAGTTGCTATTGCCAGCTGCAAAGTTTTATTGGGAAGAAAAGCATATGATTTAGTTTCTGCCAACCAAGTTGCCAAAGGAGACGTCCTTAGTGTCGCAAAGATTGCTGGCATAACCGGAGCGAAACAGACCAGCAACCTTATCCCATTATGCCACAATATTAATCTAACACATGTCCGGGTTGATTTGAGATTAAACCCTCAAGACTATTGTGTTGAAATAGAAGGGGAGGCTGCTTCAACAGGGAAAACTGGGGTTGAAATGGAAGCAATGACAGCAGTTTCTCTTGCTGGTCTAACAGTCTATGATATGTGCAAAGCTGCGTCGAAAGATATTCAGATTACAAATGTGAGATTAGAACATAAAACTGGAGGGAAAAGCGGGAATTGGTCACGGGAGAAATGAAGATTATTCATATATGTAACTTTTAGAAATTCAATTTAGCTGTTTTTCATGTGATAAATACAAATCCATCATCAAGATGATGTACCGTGTTTTAAAATTTTGGACAATGATCTGATCTGAATGATGTGCAGGTACAGTGAACAACTCGTCTTTGATTTTTTACTTTCTTGTGAGCATTTAGATTAGTTTGGTCATTTCACATGTTGACTCGGTGCAGGAGTTTGCAGCTTCTTATGGTCTTCAACTATTGCTGCAATACTCCTCTTATCAAGTCATTTATATGTTGAAAGTAATCATACATTCTTGGTAGAGTTAGAAAAACTGGAGTAACTAACTATAATAAGTGGCAAAATGGGCGAGTTATTAAATTGTCAAAATGAATTGAATTGACGTACCACGTTAAGTTTAAATCGCAACAAACTTTACCTGAAAAGCCGTTTTTTTAGACACGGCAACAGGTTTGAATTTTGAATGTTTGATTATTTGTGAAAAAATAAACATTTAAGTACCACTATGGCGCTATAACAGTAAAGCTCTTCAAAATTTTTAAAAAGAGAAATACTTGTTCAATTGGTATCGAACTTATGACCTCATGAATAAAAGGTACGCATATACCAATTTGACCAACCACCCACTCAATCATGAAAGTCTAATAGGCTCTTTTTAAAGAATGTTTGAGTTCGGTTCTTTGCCTATGACGAGAAAAATGTTATATCCACGCAAAATGCTATACCTATGCGATTTTCGAAAAAGTTTCACACACACATGACAAAATGTAATAGACAAATCATATTGTATTATGCTTTTTTTCTTCTTTATGACCCTTTATATTTGATAGCGAGACTGCATGTGATGCGTGCAGTCTTGCCCGTAATAAATGTTGTGGCGAAATATTGTTCATTTATATGTTTTCTAACTATAACTTTGTGAAATACCGACAAATTTGTATTAAAATATCTATAAACTATAACAATGCAAACTATTTCACATTCAACTAAACAAAAGTGTATATGATCGATACAATATTTAAATGCCTCCAGTAACGACTTGCGACCACATCTCAAATACCTGGAGCACTCTACAGCCGACTCAAGAAAGCGGTTTATTAAAACATCATATTAATATGCATACCTTATGTACGATTTCTGCAACCTTATCCGTACTTGTTTTAAGAAACCTGTAGACGCGTGCTGCATTTGTTCCATTGACACGGACCTACACAAATCAATCAGTTGAATTTAACCAACTCGACAAACAAATCAACAAAACATCACATATGTTTATTCGTATATGGATTAAATCGAACCCCCACAAGAGTCGGTGTAGCTATTATACGGTTTGGGCTTAGCAAGATGTTGGATAAACTTATTTTGAGGACTTTAACTACCTAGGGGGCGGAGGCAGACATTTTGTCGGTTGGGTTCAAAACTAACATCGACAACGTTTGTATAGAAGCTCAGTGGGGGTTCAAATCAAAAATTTATGCTTAACTGTGCTACTCTTGCACTAACATTATGAAGAAAAAATGGTATTCTTTAGTGGATTCAGTTTAAGACGCTCGCCTGTATGTAAATGGGACTTATTATGTTATTTTATCTAAAGAAGTTTTTAGCCTTTAGAAACCATTAAACTCTTGTATAAAAGCTAATCCAAACACCCCTAATTATCTTTTTCTCACATTGCTATAGTTTTTGATGTATCTGCGAAAATGACGGAAAAATGCGTGTAGCGATTACACCGCAATGGATGATGTCGCGATGCCAGCAGCACATGCGAGCCAAGTGGGTAACTATCGTCTTTTCACGGAATGTATTATCCCCTTTTTGTAGCCAACCGCATCAATTTAAGCCCTCGTTTAGCACCCCAAACCCACCGCTTTAAGCCGAAGAATCGCGCCCGTATGTCGATCCCATTTGAGCATCTAAATGCAGCAACACAACCATGACTTGTGGATCCATATCCAACCTTCTAAACTGCGTTGTAGCACCTAAACACCTACATTCCATTACAAAATAGACACGCAAATGGAAAGCGAGAGATTATAAGTTAGAAGCATTCCATGAGATCTTTAAACTTGCATATAAAATTAAACCGAGACCTAATATATATTATGGGTTAAAGATTTAACGATACTTTATATGGACCTACCACTTATAACGTAACATATAATAATCAATTGATTGTTACAAACTACTACTGTTGTCTTTATTTTGATGACGGGTACATATCATCCTTCACTTTCAAAGAATGGGAGAATCCTCCACAACCGACGATAGTATATTTTGTAACGAGAAACAAAGTGAGAAACGTCACAAAGTCACTAACATAAAAGAACTGATAAGTTAGAAGGTTGAATCGGGGATCTTATTTAGAAGAAAGGCATATTGTTTTCCAAGTTTCGATAAGGATACACACGCGTATATTTCTACTTATGCATGTACAAAAGCAAACTGTTAGTGCAAATATTACGATATTTAATCTATATGATCCTCGTTTGTTTTGATTGATGACAAACATGTAACTTGTAATACATAACGTAAAATGTACAAGTTACTTGTAATTACATTTGTCTCAACATACATTCAACACCTCTCGATGTCTCAAGTCCTCGTATGTTACAACACAGGTTCGTACATGTTTGTTATGTGGCATTATGATCAACCCCATTAACAAATCATTTAGAATGTTTAAAATACGTTTAGAGTCACTAAGTATTTTAATAGGTTAACCATTCTATTTCGAACCTCAATTTACATTTTGCATTCACAAGTATTTTATACAAATACATCTTTTGTAAAATGTCTAACAAATATATACTTTTATTTGTACAAGTAAACTAACTATAATATTCATACAAGTACTAAAGTTTACTTACACTTGACAAAATATATTTTATTTTGACAAGCACTCAACTAGATATTTTATTTTACAAAAGGTTACTTACATTTTATTTACAAGTAACTTACCTTTTTAATAAGTATATACATTTGTTTAAATGTATTTTTCATAAAAGGAAAACACTATTTTATTACCTCATGCATAGTGTCATCTAAATTTTAAAATATTTTGGAAAGATTTTGAAAGATATTCTAAGATATCAAATCTAATAAATTATTATATTTTTGATTACCACTTTTGGTTATAAATACCATCCCATGGTTTTCTCATATCTTCATCCCTTCCAACATACATTCTCTTTAACATTCTTTCATCACTTAGATCTATAGATAAACATGTAGTAGCATACATCAATCACCATCACCATCACATGATCATAATGCTTAACATTCATCTTTGTTGTAAGCATATTTTACATTTGATCAACCAAGGAAAGTTTAGAGATCTAGCCATCCTCATTCACCAAAGCATATCAACATATGAAGATTCAAGATCTCTTGATATCCTCATTGATTGAAGACTTCTTATTTAAGAAGATCATTTAGATTAGTCATTCATATCCATTAGACATTTATGTCATGGATCATCATTGTAAACATTATTGCATCATCATAACACTTTCACCAAACTAGATTAGATGGGTTATGTGTTTGAACCATAAAACACAAGGTTTGTTATGTTGGGCCATAAAACATAACGGGAGTGGTTGTACCGAAAAGAACTCGACATCTAGCTTAGTGTGGAAATATTGTATAGGCAACGTTAGGTTGGTTCTACCTCGAACTAGAACCCGTATTTAGCTTTGTACCGAAAAAGTGTAATGACGATTGTAAGGTTTTCTCCGCACGAGAGGGATCTTGTTGATTTAGTGAAGTAACTCTCGAGTTGGGTACTCGGGGAGTGGAGTAGGGCGGAGAGAGATCCGTGACCGAACCACTATAAATCCTTGTGTTCGGTTTGCACTTTCCTTTCTTTATCTCTTTACTTTTATAATTGCTTGTGATGTGGTTTGATGTTTATGCTTGTGTGACAACTTGGTTTACTATACTTTATATTAGTCACAAACAATAATTGGTACTTTCATATTATAACAAGCTTTATAAACGATTTGATACAAAAGATCTAACGTTTTTAAACGGTAACGTATTCACCCCCCCCCCTCTACGTTTTCACACAAACCTTTTTATGTGGCAGCCAATACGCATTTGAATAGTTGAGATGTGCCGGAGGCTCAAGATTACCATGATTCCTCGTTGACTCAATATGCTCATTAATACCTGAAAAAATTATACAGTCGTAAAGGTTAATACGCCATAAGTAACTGACCCAACAATGTGTAAAAGTACCAAAACTAAAAACGCGCGAAACTTTCTATATGCTACCTGAGTTTGAGGGTACTATAAGAAAACCCACGTAACCGCTGAACTTTCACCTCCCCAAACATCTTCGACGGACGACATAGTAACAAAGCCCAAACCCATGCTTCTGCTTCTACCACTGACATTGTCATTGATACGCTTATGCAACACGTTCGGGGTCAAAGGAACTTCTTTTTCTTCGAGAAAGTTTTATAACACCCTAGGCAGTGAACCTAATCGTTGTAGTGTAGTATTAGGGTAAGCCACGGATATTGATATCGTTCTCTAGGGGAATAGGAATGCTAGTGAGAAGTTACTACGCTAAGGTTGGGGTTGAGGAAGATTATTTTTTATCTTTTTATGTTTTTTAGAAATTGAAAAGGTACGAATCTCGAGGTTTGGATTTGGGGGTTGGTATTTCTACCGATTACTCTACTTATCTAATTATCTAATCTAAGGTGTATGTAGTCTATGTCTAATTATTGTGTGCTCGTATGATAGTTTAAAGATGTGTTCACTTAGGTTTTATTACTCCTTAATTATATCCTATTGATGGTTGAATTGTCACGTCCTTATTCTTAATCGCGTTGTGTGTCTAAAGTCGTAGGGTATGCGTTTGTCCCTAACTCTTTGAAACTACCAAAGGGTCTCGTCTACAATATCTCTAGGAATTATAAACTCTAACTCTAAGGTACTCTTTGGATGGTTTAGCCTACAACTACTCTAGGTGTTATAGTCTAAGGTTCACAAAGATTAATCAAGCATTAACTACACAACGAATGACCTATCGCATTACTAGATCATTAATAATTAAGATAAGAGACAACCAATCAATATTCAATAATTAAGTTTCATATTCCCTAAGCAAACACAAAAGTAAATTAGCCGGACATGGAGAACATGCAAGCATACACACAAATAATTGAAGACATAATTGAATTAATGAAGTAAAACACTTATCTTGATGTAAGATAGGGTTTAGAACCCTAAAATCTTGTACAAGACAGCCTTGGTTCGGTTTAGGTTTTACTCCAAAAGACTACACACCTGGCTGAAAAATTCGGATTCTATATATAAGATTACATTCGCGACGGCGTCACCTTATGATTTGTGGCGTCGTCGGTCGCCATCGTTAGGGTTTCGTCTTGCCACGTTAGTCTTGCGACGGCGTCACCTTATGCTTGTGGCGCCGTCCTCTTCACCCTCGGCGCCGTGCGGATCAAATCTAGGGCGTCACGAGTGCGACGACCTACTCTTTTAAATCGACACCGTCACTTGTAAATAAGCAATTTGGCTATTGTATCGTCACAACATGTGCTCCGGCGTCGCGGGTAACACCTAACGCCGTCCCTTGTATTTCAATGATCGGTGGCTCGATTCTTAACTTTGGCCATTTTCTTCATATATCCGCTTTTTCGTCCAAATAAGTGCCATTCCAAAGAATTTGCCTTGAGAGACCTAAAAGTGAAAAGGAACGATATTAAGAAATAACGGATACAAAAGTGATCAAATAAGGGCTTAAACGACCCCTCAAAAGGTACATTTAAAACCTTATCAAATATCCCTACACTTGGTATTTGCTTGTCCTCAAGGAAATGTGCTTTTAGCCAATTAATTTATAAGTTAGGGGTCATGAAGCATTGGTTTAAAACAATCCACAACACATATAAGCCCCGCAAAAGTCATAACAAGCACGGAAATTACATACTAGCACCTCACATAGGGTGTTTGGATACTCACATCTCTCGGGTGTATATGAAATATAACAAGTTGAAAATGGAAGATAAACACTCATTAACCGGTCCTAGTACATAGATTACCATAGGCTTGAGAATATATCAAACATCCATCGCTTTGGCGTAAGCACCTAAGAAAGACTATCAAAGAGGTCTTTAAAGGGTTGTAATGTTAGGCTTACCGTAGGGAAACAAAGGGTTTGGTGGGATAGGCTATTTAGTGGTGGCAAGTCAAAAATCTCTATGTTACAAGCATACGAAGAATGGCGTTGCTAAGCCACGACTCGACACTCTAAACTCTGAAATAAACAAACATAAATTTAAAGATAGATGTAGGATGGTAGCCCGTATGTTTTTTTTTAATTTTTTTTAACACTATTTTTTTTTCTTTTCTCTTTTTCTTTTTTTTTCGATTTTTTTTCATACACTTTTACTCTACCATCCTCTACGGTAACATCAAAATGATAGGATTTATAGGCACATCCCTACACTTGATTTTTATTACTCTAACACTAATTTGGCCCGAATTGAAAAGATCAAAACACTTGGAGTACATTATAACGCAAATAAAGGAATTTGAATTTAACGTTCCCTTCCGTCATTTCATAAACTTTAACTTTTCCCATGAGTCCCAATCGTCCCAAAGCGTATACAAAGGATATGACTCGACTTAGCAACTCATGCAAGCAACTAGATAATTGAACTAAGGGTTTAGTGTGATAACAATAATGCACTAAAAGTGAGTGCATACAAGGTAGGCTAAGGCGATTTGGGTGTACATTTGGGGGTGGGGTGTAAACAATGCTCTTCATTGATATTCCGGGAAAACCGAAACATCACGAGAACCGTGAAAAAGATAGGCTCTAAGGGGTTAACTAGGGGTATCGTGTACTAAAAATGAGTACAACGCAAAGGGTGTGGGGGAATTACTCAACCGATGTGGAAGAAGTAATTATATTATGGGTATCAAACAAGGGTTATCCTAATGCTTCTTATCATTTAGTTATTCCTAACTACACAAGTGTAGTCTTACTAGCGATCTCGGGATGCATCACAAAACAAGTTCTAGAATCTATTATACTATCAGTTCACACACTAAACATTAAAGATGAATGCTTTAATTCCTACTAATCTAAGGGTGATCCTCACATTTTGGTGGAATTTAGGTGGTAAAGGGTTTTGTGCTAGTCATATAACTTCCTATCCGTGAGGCGCTTTTGTTAAGACTAATGGCCCACTCCTATATGTCATGAAAATTTTAAATTTGGTGCCAAAATTACCCTAACCGACATTTTCTCATTGTTTATTACACAAATGAAATTGGACAAATAAATAATCAAGGATAAGCATAGTTTCAAAGTTCCCATTTATTTTCCCCCCACACTTAAATTGAACATTGTCCCCAATGTTCCCAAAGTATCAAAGTTATGATAATGGAAGGTAATAAAAGATGAAAGAAACTAGTACTCACGATTAGCTCGGTAGGATCCGTGTGTGAAGTAGTGGTTAAATCCTTTCAAAAAGAATGTATGCGTGAAAAGCTCCTTCCAATCTTATGTATCTTCTTCTTAATAAATTAAACACACACTTGAAGAAAACAAAGCGAAACCTTCGTAAAATTGGCGGTAATAATATATAAGACTCTACTAAACTAGGATATAATGCTTGTGGAATGGATGTTTACAAATTTCGGAAAACTAAGACACGGAAAATTCCACAAATTCATAAGTAGCTCGAAAACGAGAAAAAAAGTAATCATTGTTTTACTCCTTCACGACGCCGTCAAGTTATCCGACAAAAAGCGGTCTGCGATTTTCCGGAAAAAATTACGAAAAATTTACATCTTTAGAATCGGAAATATTTACAAAACATCCATTATGACTCGATACAAGCATTTGACTCGAACAAACACATATATATCTTTTAATTAATTGAAATTCTCATGTTCACGTTTCTTTTGAAAACATGTGTAATCCTCCCTACACTTATCCTTTATGTAAAATACCTTTATATGCAATTAAGGCGAGGTTAAAAACAAAATAAAACATTTTACAAATTTAAACATGAGAATAAGCAATCAATAAAAGATATATGACACTAACAAGCAAACAATTAAGCATGGGTTGCCTCCCAAGCGTTTTTCTTTATTTATGAGTCTTGTAGCTAGACTCGTAGTCGTGCCTCTACGTGACTTCATTACCGTCATCTCCTTCCATGACGGTCTCTATTGGGAATTCCATGTTGTAAGAGTGCCCTATGATGCACCTTTCTAAGAGGTCGTCCTCTCCCCAATTGGTTCTATATTTGGTCCTAAGTTCAAGCAATCCTTATAGAATCCAGAAAATCTTAGCCATAACATAATCTACCCCTTTTCCTTATCCTCATTATTCCTATAATAGACCGATAGTTTAAGTTCCTTTTCATCATTGAGTGATGAAAACTTCTCAATCTTAAATGGCATTTGGTAAGCTACATCATCGGTCTTATCTTTGAATCGCATTATTCCTAATAAAGGATCATAAGTCATCCCGGTGTTTTCTATGAAAGGTTTTCCTAGAATAACGTGGGACAAGCTAGGATCTATGGCCGTGCTAATATCATCTACAATCATGAAGTCCGTAGGAAACGTGAAACTACCTACATAAACGGGCAATCCCTTAATTCTACCAAGAAAATTGCACCTAACCCTAGGATTATCGGGGTCTTGCCTAGTTGGGATAGGCTTCTTCATTACCCAATTATAGTAGGTGCTAGTCATTATGTTTATTGGTGATTTGCGGTCAATGTAGGCCTTTGCCACGAAAAGGTGTCCTATGCAACATGGTATGTTAAGATTCCAAGGTTCCCAAACTTGATTCTAGGGCTTTTCCTAACATACATGTGACGGAGGTCACGCACTAAGTGAGGGTGGCGAGATAGCTCTTCTTTCAGAGGAAATTTATTGAAATAGTCATTGTCTACTTCATCTACTTCCTCGGTTGTTTCATTATCCATAAGTATATGGTCCTCTTCGTCATTTGTTCCATTAGGTTTCTCTAAGGTGATGGTATTGTGAATTGGACGTGTTTAGCTAACTTACTTGGGTCCTTAATCTCTACACCGGAAGGCTCGGGGAGTTGAGATAGCATTAACCTTCCTATCACTATTGGTCATGGCTTTCAAGAGGTTATCTATCTTCCTATCCATCTCGGCTTGTTGGTTAAAGCGGTCCGGAGCTTAGCTATTGAGCTTCTTGGGATGCGACTAGGTGTTGAAACATCCTTCAATGTTTTGTTGGTTAGGGCCGTGAAATGGGGCCATGAAAATCATCAGTGAATTCTTTGGTTTGTCCCCAATAGAAGTCGGACTTGCTCTTCCAAGCTTCTCGGTATCATTGAAATTCCTAGGTCCGGGTGTTGTAGGAATCTTCCTCCCGTTCCATTAATCTGAGGATGCGTAGTCAGCGAAGCATGTTCGGCGAATCGGGGTGCAAGTCTTGCGTGTTATGCGGATCACTACCACGGCTCACACGAGGAAGAAACTTTGTTCACATGGCGTGAAGACTTAGGATTTTCGTAAGAACTCATTAGGAATTTAACTTGATCTTCAAGTTCGAGCATCCTACGGTCGGAAGGTTGTGAGTCTATGGGAGGCAAGGAGATTGCCTTAACGGTTTTGGGCAACTCACGGGGTAATTCCAACTTTCGTTGTCATAGAGAGCAAGGTCCTCTATTATACCCCATGATTCTTCCGCGGTGAGATCACTAAGTTTTCCACCGGCCGCTTGGTCAATGGATCGCTTTGTAGCGAAGTTGACATGATCATAAAAGAGTTGGACTTGGAGCCAAAGATCAATGCCGTGATGAGGGACTTTATGAAGTAAGTCCTTGAATCGAGTCCATGCTTCGTAGAGATTCACCTTGACGTTGTTGGAACATCAAGATGTCATTCCTAAGCTTAGTGGTTCTCCCGGTGGGAAAAATTGAGCAAGGAAGAGGTGAGATCATCCCAACTTGAGATGGAGCCGGCGGAAGTCGCTCGAAGCCAATTACTAGCTTGGTCCCGTGAGAGAATTGGAAGAGGCGGTAGCGTGGTCTCCCGAGTAGTAGCATCAAGGTCGATGGAATCGACAATTTTAAGGAAATCCTTAAGATCTTGATTAGGATCTTGAATGAAGTCCATGGAATGCACATCCGTTTGCACCAACCGGATGGTGTCGGATCGCAGGCCGTAGTTTAGGCTTGGTCGGGAAGCTCAATGGTGTTTCTATAGCCTCGGTGGCTTGGTCTCGAGTATTCACCAAGAGCAGGGCTCTTGGCGGGTCATTGGGTGGTAGGTTGATGAATGGTGGTGGTTATCACCTTCCATGATGAAAAGTGATGGGGTTACTGAACAAAGGTCACGAAGAGGGGATAGACTACGAGAAAGCTAAAAATGAGAAAAATTTACTTGATAGGAATTAAGCAAAGAAACCTAAGCGAGGTGGACTACTAACTAGCTATTCTATTCCCGTGGCGTCAAAACTTGATACGCTTACGCGGCGTTCGGGGTCAAAGGAACTTCTTTTTCTTGAGCAAGTTTTATAACACCCTAGGCGTGAACCTAATCGTTGTAGTGTAGTATTAGGGTAAGCCACGGATATTGATATCGTTCTCTGGGGAATAGGAATGCTAGTGAGAAGTTACTACGCTAAGGTTGGGGTTGAGGAAGATTATTTTTTATCTTTTATGATTTTAGAAATTGAAAAGGCGAATCTCGAGGTTTAGATTTGGGGTTGGTATTTCTACGATTACTCTTTATCTAATTATCTAATCTAAGGTGTATGTAGTCTATGTCTAATTATTGTGTGCTCGTATGATAGTTTAAAGATGTGTTCACTTAGGTTTTATTACTCCTTAATTATCTCCTATTGATGGTTGAATTGTCACGTCCTTATTCTTAATCGCGTTGTGTCTAAAGTCGTAGGGTATCGTTTGTCCCTAACTATTTGAAACTACCAAAGGGTCTCGTCTACAATATCTCTAGGAATTATAAACTCTAACTCTAAGGTACTCTTTGGATGGTTTAGCCTACAACTACTCTAGGTGTTATAGTCTAAGGTTCACAAAGATTAATCAAGCATTAACTACACAACGAATGACCTATCGCATTACTAGATCATTAACAATTAAGATAAGAGACAACCAATCAATATTCAATAATTAAGTTTCATATTCCTAAGCAAACACAAAAGTAAATTAGCGGGACATGGAGAACATGCAAGCATACACAAATAATTGAAGACATAATTGAATTAATGAAGTAAAACACTTATCTTGATGTAAGATAGGGTTTGGAACCCTAAAATCTTGTACAAGATAGCCTTGGTTCGGTTTAGGTTTTACTCCAAAAGACTACACTGAAAAATGAAAAATTCGGATTCTATATATAAGATTACATTAGCGGCGCGTCCTTATGATTTGTGGCGCCGTGGTCGCCGTCATTAGGGTTTCGTCTTGGCGAGTTAGTCTTGCGACGGCGTCACCTTATGCTTGTGGCGCCGTCCTCTTCACCTCGGCGCGTCTGGATCAAATCTAGGCCGTCGAGTGCGACGACCTACTCTTTTAAAGCTGACACCGTCACTTGAAAATAAGCAATTTAGCTCTTGTATCGTCACAACATGTGCTCCGACGGCGTCGCGAGTAACACTGGCCCGTCCCTTGTATTTCGATGATGCGAGTGGCTCGATTCTTGACTTTGGCCATTTTCTTTGTATATCCGCCTTTTCGTCCAAATAAGTACCATTCCGACAATTTGCCTTGAGAGACCTAAAAGTGAAAAGGAACGATATTTAGAAATAACGGATACAAAAGTGATCAAATAAGGGCTTAAACGACCCTCAAAAACGTACATTTTAAAACCTTATCGGTCATAGATAATCTGCAATAGACATCTACTTCGGTACAAATTCTAATCGCAATAAACAAAAATAAGCTCACAAATAGCGCTGATAAGCAATTCTTGGAAGTGTTGCTCACCTGAATGAGCCAGTGGCTACATCAGAAAGATCTCGCAACTCCAGTTACAAATATATAATGGGCGGCCGCTAATTCGATCACCTACAATTGCAAAACACTCGCGTAAACTTTTTTCCTTCCTATTATAAAGATTTAAGTAACACTAATGTGAGAATAAGGTACCTTAGTACGAAACTGAGGCTTTAAAGTAACCGTGATCCCTATTCCTCCTCCTGCATAGAACTGTCAATAAAAACAAACAAAATTCAGATTTCATCTAAGCATTTTATTAAAATAACAACATTTACATCTAAACATTTCATGAAACTGTTGGTATTCATTAACCAAACGAAAATCTTCAAATCATCCTCAAATGTTTCATTAAATCTACCATCATGCTCGTAATTACATAATTGAATACAGAAAGTTATTATGAAACTAGAGAAAGACATAATAACGTACCTTGGAGACGGGCCCAAAGTGTAGGCAAACAATCAGTACCATGGGCTAACACACCAAGGCCCAACAGGAAAGGATTATTCGGCAGAAACAACATTTAATATTGGTCGGGCGCGCTTCCATAAGTTTCCCCGCTGCTTTAATATATATATATAGGTAACATGTATATACATAATTCACAAATTAACTTTTTTATATTTAAAGTAGTAGAGATACCTGTATATACCGAAAATTTGAGGCTTATAAAATAGAAGCCGAAAAACAAATATATAAACTCATAATCCACATATAAGCTTAAACAAACACACCTTAAATTTGTTAGTCATCATGTAAAACCTCTCGATACACCACGTTTGATGTGTAAACTCCGTCGACATTAAACTTCTTCGTAGGATTTACTAATACTTTTGTCGTGTTACGTGAAATTCCTCTTGAAAGGGCAACGTAAAGTTGGCCATGTGAGAAAACCGGTTCAGGAAGATAAGCGCCAGCGTTCGAATAGTACGTCTTGAGCTTTGTTAATGTCATAGCAAAGCTTAGCGAACCGAAAGCTGCTTTTCTTTTCAACGAAAGGAAACATGTCGACTGAGATAGAGATAGAGGATTCTTGGCAAGAACACCGTTTACCCGACATGTTGTCCAACTATTTTCGCATAAATTAGGTTTGGCTCAAACTTTCGCATATAAGTCTTGTGCCATTACATAATCCATCACGAGGATCGAGGTTACGTAAAGTATTATTGGGAACCCAATTTTGAGCGGAGAACATGAGGGGCAAACCACTAACATTAAGCAAGTTTAAAAATCCATGGGATATAAGTTGTTTACATTATCTTGTGCTTCATCGAAACTGTAATAGATTTTCTCGTCTCCACAAAATCTATCGATCAACTTCTCGTTAAGCTCGTCCACATGCTCATTTTTGGTTGATAAAATCGCTCTAGAAATGATATAATCTGATGAATTTCCGTTGACCTGCAAAGAAGGAAAGATTGCATTGATCAACTCTTCCTTAGATCGGGCCATATCATTGTATGGAATGGTCATGTCATCAGGGATGCGAATGTAATTTTTTTCAATCACTTCTTCATCTCCATTGCCGACTCGTTAAAGAAAATCAGAAAACCAAGGATCTGTTCGTGCTCTCATATTCAAAGTCAACCTAATTTTTTTAATCACAGACCATAGTGGTGACATTCGTAGGCTGGAGTCTATGATTTGTGCTCGCGTTCCACGTCTCACGACCAGCAAAACTTGTCTAAATCACCTCCTAAGACCATTATTTTTCCACCAAAAGGGAGTCTCGTGCCTGTGATGTCTTGCATTAATCGATCCAGTGCCTCCACAACTTGCCTCTTAGCCCTCGAAGCCTCGTCCCATTTGATTAGTGTGGCAGCTCTAAGCAGTTTTGCAGTCCCACTTTGTTTTTTAATGTTACAGAGTGAGTTATTTTCAAGGTTAATTGGAATCTTGAATCGGGAGTGTGCTGTTCTACCACCCGCCATGTTATTGGCTGCAGCACCCGATGAAGCGGTTACGAGTGAAATGAGACCACGAGACCGGACCTTTGCAAGCAAAGCTTTATACAAAAACGTTTTTCCCGTTCCTACTGGGCCATCTATAAAGAACACACCCGGGATTTGGTTATCCACATGCCTCAAGATCTCATCATACGCATATCTCTGGTCAAAATTAAGAGAGTCAGAAACAAACAAGTGTTCCTCTTCTACAACTATGGAGTACTCCTCTTGTAATTCCCTAACAACCCCAGATTCTAAAATGACATTGATGTTTAGTTTAGTAAGATCAAAATCATCAAGATCTTTACCCATAGACTGCAGAAAAACTTTGATGTCTTTTAGGACCATATTTTTGGCTACCTCCACATTTTCATATAGTCGTCTGTAATCTTCCGAAAAGGATTCGTAGTGGTCATCCCATAACTTCCGAACATCTCCCGGTTCACAAAAGATCAAAATAGTTGCAAATAACCTCCTAAGAGCGGGTGGAAACTGAAAAAAGAACCCTCGCCAAGACATGTCGATAAAGCATCATCATTCTTAATTAATCCTCTCTAGAGCACTCTTGAAAAGTCCGTACAACACGTGGTTGTTGTGTATAGATCTTTCCAATCCAGAGGCCCGCAAACATGTGGCAGAGTAAGCGTAGGTAGAATCGTTCTCCTTGGTAGGGATTAGCGTAAACCATTCTTCCCTCATTGATCCTTTTTCAAGGATTCCAACGTCGCGTTGCCTTATTCCATGTGAAGTGCTTGGGAAAGTCCTTGTACAAGTATTGTCTCGCACCAACATTGAATTTATTCGTCTCAAAAAGCGATCAACATTGATCTCTTGTCTCTCCCTATCAACAATGTCGGTCAATATATCATCTTCTAAACGACCATTTGTTTATTTGGGAGATGAATTTGCAATGCCATCACATATGGTTGGATGCGTGAGAGAAGCTAAAATCCTCCAAATTGCCTCGGGGAGACAAATAGCGGTGTTGGGAATTATGTGAAGTAGGATTTACTGCTTTGTCATTCTTGCCGATGGATTCTGGCGGTAGAAAGCAAATCTGTTGAAGAAGTGATTCTCTTGAAGAGTACAAGCGTTGCCATGTTCTTCTTGAAGGGTAAATCGACTAGGATCGCATGCGCATATGAATTAAATCGACTCTCCATATTCTTGTCTTGTCCAAGGTTGCATGGGCATAATTGATCCGCTCAATAAAGCTTAGTGTATTAGTCATTAAATGCATGCTTGCATGTTTAGACGATTGGGTTGTAATAGTATTAGGGTTCCTTGTCTATAAAAGGAACCATATAGTTTATAATAGATAACTTATCCGAAACATAGAGCTTGATAAATAGAAAGATCCATAGAGGATCTAAGTGTTCTTAGTTATAACATCTTGTGTTTACTTTCCGCTTTAGAATACAAGTGTTAGAGGCTGCTATTAGTTTGCTTGTTGGGAATTATGTGAAGTAGGATTACTGCATCATTCATGCCGATGGATTCTGCTTGAAGTAGAAGCGAGAATCTGCTTGAAGAAGTGATTCTCTTGAAGAGTACAAGCGTTGCCGTATTCTTCTTTGAAGGGTAATCTTGACTAGGATCGGCATGCGCATATGAATTAAATGCTAACTCTCCATATTCTTGTCTTGTCCAAGGTTGCATGGGCATAATTGATCCGCTCAATAAAGCTTAGTGTATTAGTCATTAAATGCATGCTTGCATGTTTAGACGATGGGTTGTAATAGTATTAGGGTTCCTTGTCTATAAAAGGAACCATATAGTTTGTAATAGATAACTTATCCGAAACATAGGCTTGATAAATAGAAGATCCATAGAGGATCTAAGTGTTCTTAGTTATAACATCTTGTGTTTACTTTCCGCTTTAGAATACAAGTGTTAGAGGCATCTATTAGTTTGCTTATGATTACATAGGCAACACTAACGATCCACGAGTGCTTAAGATCCGCAAGGTCCGAGAGTCTTCAACAAGTGGTTTCGAGCCTCGGGAGAGTCTCTACGATCTTGAGAACCTTATTTACCTCACCCCATACAACCAAAAACATATTTACAATGCAGGCGATGATGAATCAAGTCACCACCAACAACATCAAACACAACACCACCTCTATGCAAAGAATCGAGTCTATCCAGCAAGAATGGTAAGTTTCCTTACCTAAAGAAAGAAGAGTATGATCTATGGACCATGAAGATGCGAGCTGGATCTCCAATATTGATTGGAATCAGGGAGATTGTGAAGAATGGCAATCTAAAGAAGACCATTCGGATCTTGATGGTAAGTTCACCATTGCTCCTCCCAAAGCTGTCAAGAGATTCTTGCAGTACAAAGAGAGCACAAGGTAAGAACCATCCTTCTTCAATCTATTCACGAAGATCACTTAGGTGATTTTCACCACATAGTTGATGCTAAGGACATCCGGATGGCTCACGAAAGCAAGGTTTGGTGGGAATGAAGAGTCCAGAGGATGAGGAAGTCTATCTTTGAGACAACACTTCCAAGAGTTCAATATCTACGAAGAAGAGGGTATCCACAAGGATCTGACGGGTTTCACAAGATTACGAGTCACCGAATCAATTGAATGCAAGCGACAATGATGATTGCAACTCTAAGTTCCTAAGATCTTTGCCTCCATCATGGTTACATGTGGTATAGCCCCGAAAGCTAAAGGTGGGTGGACATGCTCACCTTTGATGAGGCTGTACAATAAACTCGGATCTCTTGAGCACGATGTCGGATCTCCCTACCGTGCACCATCTTCTAGTCATTCACCTTTGTGGGGACATCCAACTCGAATATGATGATGCATACTTCAAGTCCATCTTACTTACCATCATCATCTTATCGTCCCACCTTCACATCCTCAAGCCGAGTGGCGGTATATTGGAGGATGTTCTTCATTCATTTGTTGCGATTATGACACTCAAAGACATCGGTATATGAAGACTTTGATCGTGTGGACCCACTTGAAATGGAGGAGATGGTGAAATGGCAGTGTCCATGCTTTCGATGGATATCAAGAGGTTTGAAGAAAGGTGGAAGGAAGTTTGGGTTCAAGGAAAGGATCCATTTCGTTTGACAGGAGAAAGGTCAAGTGCTTCTCTTGTCATCGATGGGTCACTTCAAGGAGTGCAAAGACAGGAAGAGTGGAGGGATAGCTATCACTCATATCGTGAGAATCGGAAGGAGCTAGCACTTCCAGCTCTAGTCACCATGGATGAGCAGGTCAATTGGCTGCTCATGAACTCAGAATGCGAGGAAGGCTGGCGATACGTAAGCTAGGATTCTTGGCAAGGTGCACTTGAAGATAGGCATGATCGGTTGCCTTCATGGGACTTTCTCGTGTACACAACCGCATATTTGGTTGTAGTGAAAGATACAATGAGCGAAAGAAGCTTATGATACTATGAAACCTAAGTACAATGCATGCTATGTTGATAATGAAGCTTATAAACTCGTTAAAAACATTAGAAAGACAAAAGGTTTGGTTTCGGAAGAATCGAGATAGCTTATGAAGAAAAGATTAAGGTCTTTAATTTGATCTAGATATTGCTAATATTAACTTTAAACGACCGAAAAGAAAAGATGATACTATCACTTTGAGAATCTAGAGCTTAAAGAAAAACTTGCGGAGGAAATAGCTAGACAAAACAATGGTTGATATCTGGTGACAATCTAGCTAGAGAACTCTATAATAGTCAATCTGTGAACTCGGGAATAGGCTTAGGCTTTCGAAGTATGTAGGATTGGAAGCTAGATATGATGGGCGAAATCTACACCGCAGGCTTAGAACACTATAGAAAGGAAGGTGATCTTCATCTGTCCACTGGACCTATTAGAGGTGAATTCATGCCCACCGACTTATCTATCACTGTTGACTTTGATGGATCACACCATTTGTATGGCGAAAGTCAAATGACTTACTGACTCTCGGATGCTTCATCTTATGACTTTGTCTCTTTCTCTGACAGTGACAATTCATCGGATCAAGGGTCTTCTGCTAGCTGTGATTCAAATGAGAAGTCAGACCCTCCCAAGCCCTCACCTGAGCCTACTCCCAAGCCCGCACCCAAGACTATCTACAAGCCTTCTAGGATAGCTGCTGAGGAATCTACTTCCAAGCCTGTTCCCTCTGAAGACTTGTCTTTTAAATCTTTGAATAATTTGTCTGTGAAAAACAATTCCTTTAAAATTTCTTGTTTAAGTACTTCTTCCTGTATTCGAACACCGTCTTTGTTGAATACATCTTCCAAAAGGAAGACTTGTTTTGTTTGTGGAAGTAAACTTCATTTAATTAAGGATTGTAATTTTTATGAGCAAAGAATGGGTGCATGTGCTCTTCAGCAGAAACCTAGACCATTGTGGACCAATGTTAAGAAAATTCCACCTTATGTCCCTCAAGCTACTTATACTGACTCTTCTTGGAGGAGGTCTCACGATAGAACTTATGTGCAACCCACTAGCCCATATTTTAAACATGGTTATTGGCCTGCATATGTTGACTCTATGAAAAATGGGAAAGGATGTTGGGGCACTACTGTCAAGTCCTCAGCAGGTTGTTCTTGGAATAATAAAAGACCTAAATATCAATGGAAACCCAAGAACAATGGTGGATCCTACTCTTTTGCTAAACCTAAATCTAATGATCCACAGGCGGAGTTCAAGTCGACAATGACTTGAGCCTCCTCGATATCTTGACATTCTTTTGTATATATGTTTGTTTCGTAGGATCATCCCTTAAGCATAAAGATATTGGTATTGTTGATAGTGGTTCATTCACGAAGTATGTCAGTAATAGAGATATGATGCACAATTTTGTTCCTATTGAAGAAGGAGGAATGTGACCTTTGGTGGAAGTGATGGTAGAATTCTCGGGAAAGGCACCATCAAGACACCTCTCTTGAACTTTGAGAATGTGTACTATGTTAGGGAACTTGAACTTCAACTTGTTCTCGCCTCACAAATTTGTGACACCAAGAACAAGGTACTCTTCTCCGAAAATGAATGTCTTGTGCTTTCTAAAGAGTTCAAGCTTCCGGAGGATACTTCAATTCACGAGAGTCCTCGAACTCACAATCTATACACATTCAATCTCAATGAAGTTCACCCCGGGTGACCTCACTTGTCTGTGGCTAAAGCATCATTGGATGAGTCCAATAAGTGGCATAGGAGAATGGCTCATGTGAATTTCAAAACTATAAACACTCTCTCAAAAGAGGTCTTGTCGAAGGTCTTCCCACCAAAGTGTTCTCCAATGATCATAATTGTGTTGCATGCAACAAAGGAAGCAACACAGAGCATCCTACAAAGTCATCACTGCGGTGAGCATCATCTCGAGCCTCTTCACCGTTACATATGGATCTTTTGGTCCAACTCAAGTCGAAGCATTGATCACAAGTTCTATTGTTTGGTCATCAGCGATGGATATAGCGATTTTCTTTGGGTGTTCTTTCTAAGGACTAAAGATGAAACAACTCAGTCTTTGAAGACTTCATCACCCTCGTTGAAAATCGGTTGAACAAGAAGGTTAATTGAATTGTGTGATAATGGGACGAGTTCAAGAATGCCATTATAATAGAACTCAGAGGTCTAAAGGGATTAAGAGGACTATAGCAATCCAAGAACCCCGCAACAAAATGGGGTGGTGAAAGAAAGAATAGGACCTTGATAGAGGTGCGAGATCAATGCTTGCGGACTCTAAATTGCCCACTATGTTACGGATCAAGTGTTGGCACAACTTGCTATGTGTATGAGTCTCCATAACTAGACCTCACCTCAAAACACCATATGAACTTCTATTTGGAAAGGTTCCAAATATTCATTACCTCAAACCTTTTGGTTGTCAAGTGACCATTACGAACACAAGTGATCCTTTGGGAAGTTTGATTAAAAGGTCGATGATGGTTATATTGTGGGTTATTCGGCTAATAGCAAGGCTTACTGAGTGTACAACTTATCCGCCAAGAAGATTGAGGAGACTTTGAACCTCGGATACCTAGAAGATAAGCCCAATGTTCAAGGACGTGGTCATGTGTGGTCTTTGATCTTGACTACCTAATCGACTATCTGGGTTATACTAGACACATGGCTAACCAAAGTTCGGGCTCTCAAGAAACTCCACTAACAATGCAGTACCGTGGATCTTTGAATGCGGAAGTGAATTTGAAGATGATGAACAACCCATTATAGTGCCTTCTTTCTCCCCAACATTGTTGCGGGTAACTCTTCAAGAGATAATTCACCGAGAGTGATGATGAATCACACTATCTTTGAGGACCTTGCTAGGCTTCAGACTCAAGAGTTTGCTGCTAAGCTTGAGGTCGAGAAGGTGGATGGGAACTTGCAAATGAGGTCGATGGAAACCATGTTTCTGCGACACCGATGCGCTCTCCCATCGTCATCGTTAATACAAATATCGTCATTAAACGTTATTTATATTTTTGATCTTTGCCTAAGTTTTGTTAACGACAAAAGTAAATTTAATTTATAAAAGCTTAAAGCTTGTCAAGTTTATTAGATATTAAAACAAGCTTTCTCAAACAATATATTCATCATTCAAGCATTTACATTTATGATTAGTAACATCTTGATATGACTCTAATCATTATGTATGATAGTAGTTTGTAGAATGTGTTAGGTTCTTAAAACCAAACACTACTTAAGCATTTGCATATTTCTATTAATAGTAATACAACATGTTGACATCATGTATTACATCATGGAGATCATTGGAAGATTCCATTAGATATTTTGTGAAGATTTGTACTCTTCATATCTTGCACAATCTTACTTAGATAGAGTTGACTTTAGGCAAGATTTGATATCTTATTGTCGATCAAGGTACCAATTTGGTACACGCGGAACCCTTTTAAGGGTCCGCGGTCCGTCAGACGCCTCGTCAAATTGGCTATAAATAGCAATGCCAAGCCAAGTAGTTTCTCATCCCTTTCTAACATACTCTCATACATATCTTCTCTAACCTTTCTAACTCGGTTTCATATCATATTAGTGATCTCTTTGTAGCAAAGAAGATCAAGTCATATTCAAGCTTCAACGAGAAGTTGGAAGTCTTGTTTGTTTAGTGTTGTATGATCTAGTGTTGATCCATACTTCATTGTTGTATCAAACCATCATAATCTTGTGAGTGTGAGTGGTTAGTATTTTAGTCCTCAAAATACATTGTGTGTGGGAGTAGTTGTACCCTTGGAAAGAACTCGACATCTAGCTTAGTGTCGGAAATAGTGTAAGCGAAGTGTAAAGGTTTTCTCCGCCGTGAAAGGAGCTTGTTGACTAGTGAAGTTAAACTCTCGAGTGTGAGACTCGGGAGTGGAGTAGGGCAAGGAAAAAGAGTCCTTGTAGGCCGAACCAAGATAAACAACTTGTTGTGGTTTGATCATTTCTTTCCTTACTTACTTATTACATATTGCTTGCATATTTCATTAACATACTTAAGATCAATATCAATTGATCTTTCAATAAGTTTCAAAACAAAGTTTTAATCGGTAAACTATTCAACCCCCTTCTAGTTTTCTACAATTGGTACGAGCCTCGTTGCTCAAGAATTTCTAAAATAACTTGTATTTTATAAACTTGAAGCGATCCATGGATTACGAAAACTTTAAAGAAGGGCAATCTATGCAAAGACCACCACTCTTTGAAACCAATGGATTTATCTATTGGAAAAACCGTTTGAAACATATGTAAAATCAAAAGATATAGATCTTTGGTTTATTATTGTTAAAGGAGATTTTAGTTCTACAACAAAGGATATTTCCGTTGATGAGCAAAAGAAATTAGTTGCTAAAATAATGAAGCTAAAATGATGCTTTATAATGCTTTACCTAGAAAAGAATATGAAAGAATTTTTATGTGTGAAACCGCCAAAGATATTTGGGAATCTTTAATTGTTACACATCAAGGTAATTCACAAGTCAAGGATAACAAAATTGATCTTCTTGTTCAACAATATGAACAATTTGTTATCCCCGAAGATGAAACCATTGATTGTGGCTTTGCTCGTTTAACACTATCATTACATCACTTAAAGCACTTGTGAATCTTTTCGTAGTAAGAACTTTGTCGGAAATTTCTTAGAGCACTCCATCCCAAATGGAGAGCTAAAGTGACCGCTATTGAAGAATCAAAAGATCTCTCAATAATGTCACTAGGCGAGCTAATTGGCAACCTCAAAGTTCACGAAATGGTAATGGAGAAAGATTCGAGATCATCAAAGGAAGAAAGGAGAAGATCAAATCCGTTGCTCTTAAAGCAAAGGCGGAATCAGCGATGATGGTGAATCTTGTTCGATAGTGAAGATGAGGAGTATGCCATGGCGTTAGAGATTTCAAGAAGTTCTTTAGAAGAAGAGGAAAGTTTGTAAGACAACCTCGAGAAGAAAAGAAGCCATTCCGAAAAGATCGGGATGATAAGAAGATCAAAGGTGAAAGAAAGTGTTTTAGATGTGGTGATGCAAGTCATCTCATAGGAGAATGTCCCAAGCCTCCTAAGAGCAAAACTCAACGAGCTTTTGTAAGTGGTGCTTGGGTGATAGTGAAGACGATGAAGAATCAAGCAAGGAAGAGATCGCTCTAATGGCACATGAGTCAAATGAGGTACTTTCCGATTCTTCTTATTCTTCCATAGATGATGACACCTTGCAAAACAATATAATCAATTGTGTGAGCTAAGTCTAAAAATCATAACTAAAATAAATTTCTAAAAACTAAAAGGAGTTTTTGGAAAATGAAGTATATGAGTTAAAAGAAAAGTAAAAGACTTGAAAAGGAAAAGCAAATGACAATGATTGTAAATCATGTCAAGAGCTAAATCTTGAAATAGAAAAACTAAAGCTCAAACAAGAAGTTTTAATAGAAAATAATTCTAAGTTTAAAAGATTTAACAAAACATCGCTATTGCCGATGAAATAGTTAAAATCCATAAAACACCGTGAGACATGAATGGGCTAGGGTTTAATGAAGTTTTAATTCTAAGAGTCAAAACAAAAGCGGCGAAAAGGACGAACATTCATCAAAGCTAACAACATGCGGCCGGACGAACGGAACCAAAAAAGGGTTCGTCCACAGTACTAAAAGCGGTACTGCTGGTACTTCAGTAGCGAATGTTCGCATGTCTGGACCGTCTTCGAATTTGTTAAAATAACAAAGAAAACCAATGATAATGTTAAACTAAAACCAGCCATTATATCGGAGTAGGACTTATTAAAATGAATTTAGATCAAAAACTACTCAACAACGACATAAAACTTCTTTTGCCAAACGCCTTTCCTAAGAGCAACCACAACGTTCAACATAACTACCAACACAACGGTTGGAATCAAAACTTTCCTAGACCATATCAAACTCCAGATTACATGCCATGGAACCCTTATCCATCATTTCCATACATGAATCAAATAAATGGTATGTTTAACCCAAACGGACCCATGAGATATTGGGGACCAAATGTTTGAGTTATTCGCTTCTTAGGTATGTTTGAAAGTTGGATTGGAACCCGATGAATGGATAAAAGATAGTGGATGCTCACGACACATGACGGGCAACAAAGTCTCTTCTCATCATACCAAGAGTATGGCGGAGGTAATGTCACTTTCGGTAGCAATCTCAAAAGCAAAATCATTGGCAAAGGTACGATTGCTCATAACTCTCTAACTATTGAAAATGTTGCTCATGTAGATAGGTTAGGATTTAATCTACTTAGTATTAGCCAACTATGCGATAAAAAGTATAAAGTACTATTTGATGAAAATGGTAGTAAAATACTAAAAGATGGTATCACCATAGCTAAAGGAGTTAGGAAAAATAACATATCGTCATGAAAATAGATAAAACATATAATGACAAACTTTGCCTAACAACATTAGACGATAGCTCATCTCTTTGGCATAGGCGCTAGGTCACGCTAATATGAGACTTATACAAAACCTATCTTCAAAAGAGTTAGTTAGAATTTGCCAAAACTAAAATATGACCAACACTTTTGCGACGCTTGCAAAATTGGTAAACAAACACATAGTAGTCACAAATCTAAAAATATGGTATCTACATCTAAGTGTCTAGAATTATTACATATGGACTTGTTTGGACCATCCGCTATAAGAAGCTATGGAGGCAACTTATACACTTTGGTCATAGTAGATGATTACTCAAGGTTTACTTGGACGTTATTTTGAAAACCAAAAATGAAGCTTTTGATAAATTTGAAATACTTAGCAAGAAAATTCAAAATCTTCTAGGTGTCAAAATTGTGTCGATCCGAACGGATCATGGTCGTGAATTTGACAACGAAACTCAATTTGGAAACTTTTGTGATACAAATGGTATAACACATAACTTTTCCGCTCCACGAACACCTCAATCAAATGGAGTACTAGAACGTAAAAATAGAACAATTCAAGAAATGAGTAGAACAATGCTTAATGAACAAAACATTCCTCAAAAGTTTTGGTGTAACGCCGTTGACACTTCTACATACATTTTAAATAGAGTCCTAATACGTCCTTTCCTAAACAAAACACCATATGAACTTTATAAAGGTAAAAAGCCAACATTAGGATATTTTAAAGTCTTTGGTTGCAAATGTTTTATTCTTAACACTAAGGATTATCTCACCAAGTTTGACCCAAAGTCTTATGAAGGTGTATTTCTTGGTTACTCTCAAACTAGTAAAGCTTACATTGTCCTAAATAAAGAAACAATGATAGTCGAGGAATCGTTGAACATAACATTTGATTTAAAGTCCACCTCCTCTAAGACATCACCTTTGGTAGATGATGACTTAGTTGAAAGTCAAATAATTGAAAGTCAAATTAATAATAACAAGGAAGATGAACCATTAAATAAGGAAATTGTCAACATAAAAGAATCTAAAAGTCATCCATTAGAAAGGTCATAGGAAAACTTAATCAAAGAACCTTAAGATCACAAGCTCAAAATCAAAGTAATCATTTTTGTTTTGTATCCACCATTGAACCAAAAACCATAAATGAAGCAATTAAAGATGAGTCATGGGTAATGGCCATGCAAGAAGAATTAAACCAATTCGTTAGAAATGATGTTTGGAAACTAGTTCCAAAACCTAAAGATCAAACTATAATTGGAACAAAATGGGTCTTTCAAACAAAATGGACGAAAATGGTATAGTATCTAGAAACAAAGCTAGGCTTGTTGCACAAGGTTATAATCAACAAGAAGGAATTGACTATGATGAAACTTATGCACCGTAGCTAGACTTGAATCTATTAGAATATTACTTGCTTATGCATGTGCTTATGATTTTAAATTATTTCAAATGGATGTTAAAAGTGCTTTTCTTAATGGGTTTATTAACGAAGAAGTGTATGTTGCTCAACCTCCCGGTTTTACCGACTTTGAGAAACCACATCATGTCTTCAAACTCAAGAAAGCATTATACGACCTTAAACAAGCACCTAAAGCTTGATACGACTGTCTTAAGACTTTTCTTATTGATAACAAATATACTATGGGATTAGTAGATAATACTCTTTTACTAAGAAAAGGAATCGCAAATTATTATTGTTCAAATATCGTTGATGACATTATATTCGGATCAACTTGTCAAGAACTATGTAATGATTTCTCTAAAATCATGCATGACGAGTTTGAAATGAGTATGATGGGTGAGTTAAACTTCTTTCTAGGACTTCAAATTAAACAACTAGAAGATGGTATTTTCTTTAATCAATCTAAATATATAAAAGACATGCTTAAGAAATTTGGTCTTGAAGATTCCAAACCAACTAAAACACCCATGTCCTCGGACACTAAACTCACCAAGGACGAAGAAGGTGAATCCGTAGATAACACTAAATATAGAGGAATGATTGGTAGCCTACTCTATCTTACGGCTAGTAGACCCGACATTATGTTTAGTGTTTGTCTATGTCTCGCTTTCAAGAAAACCCAAAGGCATCACACTTAGAAGCATTAAAAGGATTTTAGATATATTAAGGAACAACGTGTTTAGGATTATGGTATCCCAAAGGAACGGGTATAGAAACCATAGTGTATGCCGACTCGGATCATGCCGGTGATTATGTCGATAGAAAAAGTACAAGTGGTATTTGCACTTTTGTTGGACATTGTCTCACCTCATGGTTTGCAAAGAAGCAAACGGCTTTAGCCATCTCTACTATCAAGTCGAATCGTCTTAGCCGAAAAGCATGTCAACAAGCTCTTTGGATGAAGCAAGCCCTCGAGACTACGGAATTCATCTCAACGACATTGTGATACTTTGCGACAACAAAGGAGCCATCGATCTCAAGAAAATCCGTTCAACATGCTCGTATAAAGCACATTGAAATCGTCATCACTTTCTTGCGACAATGTTCAAAAAGGAAACATTTCAATCGAGAAAGTATCCTCAAGACAATATTGCGACATCTTTACTAAACCTCTTAAACGAGAACCTTTTAATCTTCTTAGACTTGGTTTAGGGTTAATGGAACCAAGCATGTAGGATAAACATAGCCTAAAACATTAGAATAGTCAAACCAAAACAATTTTGTCTTGTTTCGCTCTCAGTACGGCACAAGCGACAACACGACGGAACCAAAAATTTGGTGCCGCTCGTCCGTGGTGTCTCTGAAACAAAACAACTTTATACATAACATCTTCTTCCTCACAACCCACTTTACCAAAACGTAAAACTTAAACCAAGCTCATTATTGTCATCTTCCCACTCACTAATCATTGAAGATAACATCATTGTAAGTATCCTAACTACATTTCATCTCTTAATTACGAGTCTAGGATTCTTATTTATGCACAAAACTATCACAAATCATTACATGGGGTTTTATGTATGCTTTTATACCAAATATGAATTCAATTGGCAAATTGCATAACTAGTCATTCAAATTAGGTACTACATTATCATATTGCATAAACAAAATCATGTTTCCCACTAATTGATAGATAATAAATATAAGGCCTTATTCAAACAACCAAACACCCCATGTCAAAAGTTTTGAAAAGCTTCTCACTCATAGGAAAACATTCTTTTCATTGCTAATACAAATAGAAACGTTAGAATTTTCATCACTTGCATGCTCTTGAATACTAAAGGTATTGCATAACTAATATGCACTCCCGGGTATATTCAAATGTAGCCACATTGAATTAGGAGCATTTGGGTTATCTCATGGTATTTGCCAAACACTCCACTAAAACCATTTTGTGCATAAAATGAGTCGAGATAACCACAACTCCAAATTGTTTTCATATAGGCACACACTAGAATCAAAAACATTAAAACTTATCTAAATTTTTAACATGTTAATTCTTATCCTTAGGAATAACCATGGTAGCCGCAAGATTCTATGATCACAAAGACACTCTTAACTACATTCCCAAACACCACAAAACCAAAGGACTCACCAAGGAACAAGTAGAAATATTTAGGGGTCTAGAATCAAGGTATTTCCACGAGGGTAGAACCATTCACTCATCCTTCCTTGAGCATACCAATCTTCGTGAAGAACTAGCCGCCATTCAATTCGATTGTCTTCTTGACATTGATGAACCAATTTGTCCTAGGTTCGTATTAGAATTCTATGCTAGTGTGACCGGTTTTAGTGATGAAGACGATGAGTTTTGTCTTAGCTTTAGAATCAACCAAAATGACTACACCATCACTTTAAGTGACTTTGCTAGAGTACTAGGAATTCCCAACCGTGGAACTTGTGTCTACACGGATAAGTGGTCACTCACCGCCTTGATGCAATCAATGACCGCCTTCCCTACATAACCCGCTTAGCCGATAAGGATGTCATCCGTGAACACCTTTTTAACCCAAAACGGATACAACACGAGTAACCCGAAGGAAAAGAGGTAGACCGAGATCCATATGGAATGGAGCTCAATGAACTTAAGCACTAATTTAAGAAATGGGAGGAGTTACTTAGAGCAAACGTCATTAGCACCATAGGAATAGGGATCACATAAACGCTTGTCTTTGCCACATGCTTTACAACTTATCCACCGACAACCATTTAACTTAGCCTACTACATAGCTAGGAGAATGATTGATATTCCAACTCAAGGATCCGTTGCTCTTCCATACGGGATGCTTCTCACCCGTCTCTATAGAAACTTCGCTCCAATTCCACCTACCCCAAAAGGGATGCACCTTAACTATGATCTCATCCTCACATCTTTGTACCTTTGAGTGATGCTCGAGTTGCTAAGACTAAAGGCAAAGAGCTAAACCTCCAACTCCTTCATCATCATCATCAAATAGCTCAGGATGGTCTTCCAAGCTCTCGCCTTCCACCTCAAGAGTATTACACATCTCTTCCGAGATTGAGAATGAATCACAGAATTCAAGCAAACTAAGGGAATGTTCAAGTGCCTTGGTAGGATGATGAACAAGATTTACAAGAAGTTGGACAAATAAGGGTACTTTAAGGAGTGTTTGGAACAATGCATTATCGTTAATGTTTGATACTATTTAGTTGTTTTTATTATGTAGGATGATAATATGACTTGAAACAATGGTGTATGCTAACAATCTCATGGGGATAGCACAAGTATGCTATCAAATTTACCCATTTTCACTATATTGTGAAAATCAATAAGCCTTGCTCTTAATCTATGCTCCATCGTGTTTACATATGTGTTATTTACTTTTCCTAACTAGAAATGTTTAGTATAACAGTTTTGAGAAAAATTTCGTGTTTCGAAATTTCGCTTTTAAGAAACATTCGTCCAAATTTCAAGATCTACGGATCGACGGCACCATTATTTTGGTACCGCCCTTTATGAATTTTGGTACCGCCATATTCAGATGACGAGCGGACCGTGACGGCACCCTTTTTGGGTTCCGTCTGCTTATGATTTTGGTGCCGTGGATCCTCCGTAATTTTCTCAATTTCGACTCTTTCGTGATTCCAAATTATCTTCCATCACTTATAAATCAATCTTAACTAGTATATACGTGTTATTAGAACTAGTATTATTCACTAAGGATGTAAAAATCCATTTCCACCAAAATTCAAAAATTTGAAAAATCCACCCAAGGAGCCCTTTGGCATAAAGGAAGGAACCAAATTTTGGTACCTTCAAACCGTGGGTAATCAATATTAGGAAATTCCACTCACTAGAACACATTTATTGCATATCTTTTCTTCTTCACTCCATCTTCTTTGTATGGATTGACTTGGGTGATATGACTAGCATTCAACCCACTTCCAAATCATTAGGAACCTCATCTCTTCAATGGTTCAACATCAAATCAAACCTTTTCTCAACAATTTCTTACCTCTATAAATTGAAAGGTTTTACCATGATCATCCTCACACCTTCTTCATTCTCACTACTATCTAGCAAATCAAAACCCAAGTTAAAATGACTAAATCATCACCAAAACCTTGCAAGAAAACCGCTAGAATGAGCGTAAGGCCTTGTTGTTTTGTTAATCTTAGCTCATCATCCGAATCTTCACCACTCACCATCTCATCTCCCATTAGAGATGATACACACCTACCTTAGCTACACCCACTTCATCACACATTGTGATCACCACTCCACCACCATCAAAAGCACCTACTTCACCTCCACCGCACCCATCCAAACATCCAAAACACCCTCACCACCTTCACCAAGGTCTCCCACTCACTCCCATGGAGTTATTTTCACTCCACCAACATCACCAAATCCTTTCCTAGAGGACTTGGAAGACTTGCCTCCTAGGCCAAGTCATCCACCACCATTGCCATCCTTTGGCACCATTGAGCGAATCGCTCATGAATCACCTCGGTCATCCATTGACCCAAACGCCCATTAGGGCCAAGACCTCTCCTTTTCCACCCCATTCACAAGGACATTCATGGTCCTTTATGCGGGATCATCCACTTCCATCATCAATGTCCCTCATATTGAGGACATTCCAGAGCATGTGGGATGAGAATCCCACTAGAGAGGAGATTCAAGCCGAACTCCACAACCTCCACCAATTCAAAGGCATGGTGGATTCTCACTTAAGTGAGACAATGCAAATGCAAAGTGCTTTGCTTGCATCCATCATGACCACTCCAAACATCCCCAACACCACCAACACATCCACCATTCCACCACCACAACCTCCGCAAACTTTCTACCCTCCAGGCACGGTTGCTCAACTTGTGAGCAACGGTCAAACAAATGAACGGACCCGGATTATGGTCCATGACTTCCACGAAGAAATGAGGTTCATCCTCAACCACATTCTTGAGCGCCTCAACGCTCTTTCCCATCCACCATCACTTTAGGATGGTTTTAGAATAGTCGTTTATTTGTTTTTTTAGGATAATTTTTTTCTTGTAATAGAAACACATCATTGTGTTCTCTTTCATGATCTTTACTCATGAAAATTTTAACTAATGAATGTTGTTTATTATGTCGTTGGTGTCATTACATTGTGTTTGGAAATGCTTGTGAATGATCATTATTACTAACATTTTTTGTAGCTTTATTCTCATAATCCATGTATCTTCCCATTAAAGCACCCAATTTAGGGGAGCTTTGAACAAGGGGAGATAATAGCTCGAACTCATTACATTCAAGATAGCCTCTTCTTTTGTTGAGACAAAAGGGGAGAAAATATAGAACTTGAAATTATTTATATTTGACTTTTCCGAAAAAGTCAAGCGCATACAATTGACTTTCTAAAAGTCAAACAGAACCCTCATTGATAAAACTTGACTTTTCTTAAAAGTCAAGCGCATACTTTGACTTTCCGAAAAGTCAACATCATGCATCAACTAGTGAATTCTTTGACTTTCATAAAAGTCAAAATTCATACACTTATATTATCATTTCCTTTTCAAAGTTCTAAAACTAATATTTTTATAACTCTTGTACAAACTTTGTTTCTTTTATAAAATAAAATTTATATTTTGTCCTCAACAAAAGGGGAGATTGTTAATACAAATATCGCCATTAAACGTTATTTATATTTTGATCTTTGCCTAAGTTTTGTTAACGACAAAAGTAAATTTAATTTATAAAAGCTTAAAGCTTGTCAAGTTTATTAGATATTAAAACAAGCTTTCTCAAACAATATATTCATCATTCAAGCATTTACATTTATGATTAGTAACATCTTGATATGACTCTAATCATTATGTATGATAGTAGTTTGTAGAATGTGTTAGGTTCTTAAAACCAAACACTACTTAAGCATTTGCATATTTCTATTAATAGTAATACAATATGTTGACATCATGTATTACATCATGGAGATCATTGGAAGATTCCATTAGATATTTTGTGAAGATTTGTACTCTTCATATCTTGCACAATCTTACTTAGATAGAGTTGACTTTAGGCAAGATTTGATATCTTGATTGTCGATCAAGCGGTACCAATTTGGTACAGGCGGAACCCTTTTAAGGGTCCATGGTCCGTGACGCCTCGTCAAATTGGCTATAAATAGCAATGCCAAGCCAAGTAGTTTCTCATCCCTTTCTAACATACTCATACATATCTTCTCTAACCTTTCTAACTCGGTTTCATATCATATTAGTGATCTCTTTTGTAGCAAAGAAGATCAAGTCATATTCAAGCTTCAACGAAGTTGGAAGTCTTGTTTGTTTAGTGTTGTATGATCTAGTGTTGATCCATACTTCATTGTTGTATCAAACCATCATAATCTTGTGAGTGTGAGTGGTTAGTATTTTAGTCCTCAAAATACATTGTGTGTGGGAGTAGTTGTACCCTTGGAAAGAACTCGACATCTAGCTTAGTGTCGAAATAGTGTGGCGAAGTGTAAAGGTTTTCTCCGCGGTGAAAGGAGCTTGTTGACTAGTGAAGTTAAACTCTCGAGTGTGAGACTCGGGAGTGGAGTAGGGCAAGGAAAAGAGTCCTTGTAGGCCGAACCAAGATAAACAACTTGTTGTGGTTTGATCATTTCTTTCCTTACTTACTTATTACATATTGCTTGCATATTTCATTAACATACTTAAGATCAATATCAATTGATCTTTCAATAAGTTTCAAAACAAAGTTTTTAATCGGTAAACTATTCAACCCCCCTTCTAGTTTTCTACAGTCACCAAATCTGCTGAAAGCTCGTCTGTTACTACTCCTATTCCTGCTAAAGTGTCCACAGACTTTGGTGACCTGTATACTCGTTTTCCAAGTCCTTCAGATCTCGGAAATCATCAACCCAAATCTAGCATTTTCACCTCACCTTCCTATGACACATCTTTTGTACCAACTGTGTCTAACCTTAAACCTTCCATTGATGTCAACCCCACTGCTACTCAAAGAATCAACATCACTCACCCTCAATCCAATATTATTGGTGACATTCTAGCTCCTGTTAGAACTCGAAGGGCTATCACTAGTCCTAAATTTGGACAGTTGCTTTTCTCGTATGTCTCCAATCGGCAAAGAGACAATCACACAGACTTCAAGCATTGTCTGCTTTTTGTGTGTTTCTTTCTCAAGTAGAGCCAACCAGGTCACTCAAGCTCTTGAAGACTCAAGTTGGATTGAGGCAATGCAAGACGAAATGCAATGCAGTTTGAAACCAACAAGTTTGGATCTTGGTACCATTACCAGATGGCAAATATGCCATTGGAACTAAATGGATTCTCAAGAACAAAAGAGATGCAAGGGGTGTGGTTATTAAAACAAAGCAAGATTAGTCGCTCAAGGTTACAGCAAAGAAGAAGGATTGATTATGATGAAGTGTTTGCACCTGTTGCAAGAGTAGAGGCCATTCTAATTTTCTTGGCATATGCATCATACATGGGCTTCATGCTATATCAAATGGATGTTAAAGGTGCTTTTTTGTATGGTGAGATTGAAGAGGAAGTTTATGTCACACAACCAAAAGGATTTGAAGACCCGATCATCCTAATCATGTCTACTGAGTCGTTAAAGCTCTTTATGGACTTCATCGAGCACCAAGGGCTTGGTATGCTAGGCTTTCATCATTTCATTGAAGCATGGCTACGTAAGAGGTGCCATTGATAAGACTCTTTTCTAAAGAAGAACTCAATGCAGACATCATACTTGTGCAAGTGTATGTGGATGACATCATTTTCGGATCCACTAAAGAAGCTTGGTGTAGGGAATTCGAGGATCTAATGAAGGAGAATTTCATATGAGTGCTATGGGAGAGCTTACTTTCTTTTTAGGTCTCCAAGTTCGTGAGAATGGATGGGATATTTATCGGTCGGGATAAATATGTGAGGGACATGTTGAAGAAATTGGCATGGAAGGTGTCGGGGCGCCACAACACCTTATGAAGCTCCAAAACAAAAGCCAACAATGATCCAGATCTACCTGTATGTGAATGTTCATCTATACGGATCTATGATTGGTTCATTAATGTATCTAACGCCTTCAAGGCACGATATTACCTTTCTTTGTAAGTGTGCTCTCGACATCAAGTCACTCCACTTACTTCCCATCTCAATGTCGCAAGAAAATCTTTAAGTACCTAAAAGGACAACCTCGTTAGGCCTTTGGTACCCAAAAGAGTCTCCTTTCAAGTTGGAAGCATATAGTGGCGGTGATTATCTTTGTGCAACTGGATAGAGATCCACAACAGAGGTCACAATTCCTTGAAAAGATTGATTTCTTGGCGATGCAAGAAACAAACGATTGTGGCTACCTCAACCATCAAGCGAGTATGTTGTCACGCAAACCGTAGACAGTGCTCGGATTCAAAACCAATTCATACGAGATGATAATGTGGCGGATCTGTTAACTAAAGCTTTTGATGGACCAAGGTTTCAACACCTTGTGGTCAATATTGGGATGCTTAACCCTTGACTGCAGAGTTTAAGGGGAGGCATATGCCTCAAGGGTTTATTTGTTTTGTCTTGTTGTTTTGTATGTTTGTTAGTTTATTAGTTTAAAAAAAAAAAAAAAAAAAAAAAAAAAAAAACTTTCATTTGCGGGTTTGATGCTATTTTGATGGTTTTATCTCACCGATATACCTTGTGTATGTCAAAGAGTTAGCTAGTCCAAAGTGCTGACTTTGGTAAAGACATATCAAATCTGTTGATAGTTGTAATGGTTTGCTCAAAATCATAGGGTTCGCAACCACCCATGCTTAATTGTTTGAGAGTTGTATGGTCATCAATTCACCATGGTCTATTCCTTGTTGAAATCCAAGATTGACTAGCCCACAAGTATATGGCTTGTGGTAAAGGCAACTATCTCCATATTTGGTTATCAATTCACCAATTCTAAGAATTGACTAGTCCCGAACAAACGGCTACGGTAAAGACACATCAAATCCGTTTAGATAGTTCTTTGGTTTGCTACTAAATCGATGGTTATCGATGTACCATAGTTTTCGAACTTAAACATTTGGCTACTCCAGAGTAATGGCTATTGGTAAAGAGACAACAAAACCATTATTTTCAATGATTCACCTCTCTCAAGTGTGTACACACCGGATGTGATGAGAATAGATTGCAACCGATAAGTATTGATGTACCTTATGTCTTCTCGCTGTCGCAAAGACACAGGCGTTTCACGGTCGATCATCATAGAGATGATATTATTAGTGGTTCTTTGCTACTAATGTGTGAAAACAATCCTCTAATCTTGAAGTGTCAAAAGATCTTTCAAAGTCGAAACCGAACTTAACCATGTCAAATTCCGGTTTAGGGGGATTGTTGGAATTATGTGAAGTAGGATTTGCGTCATTCTGCCCGATGGATTCTCAAGTAGTAGCGAGAATCTGTTGAAGAAGTGATTCTCTCAAGAGTACAAGCGTTGCCGTATTCTTCTTTGAAGGGTAATCTTGACTAGGATCGACATGCGATATGAATTAAATGCTAACTCTCCATATTCTTGTCTTGTCCAAGGTTGCATGGGCATAATTGATCTGCTCAATAAAGCTTAGTGTATTAGTCATTAAATGCATGCTTGCATGTTTATACGATTGGGTTGTAATAGTATTAGGGTTCTTTGTCTATAAAAGGAACCATATAGTTTGTAATAGATAACTTATCTGAAACATAGAGCTTCAGTAAATAGAAAGATCCATAGAGGATCTAAGTGTTCTTAGTTATAACATCTTGTGTTTACTTTCCGCTTTAGAATACAAGTGTTAGAGACTGTCTATTAGTTTGCTTATGATTACATAGGCAACACTAACGATCCACGAGTGCTTAAGATCTGTCAAGGTCTGAGAGTCTTCAACAACGGGCATCTTGAAATCTCTTTATCTCGTTAATAACTGTATTTTCACTATCTGGATCGACATGGACAACTTGTTTATCGTGAACCTTGTAGACATACTTAAACACGTACTTCACTAAAACAATACTCGAACATACCTCGACGTTTATGTGACAGTTGAACATCATTAGCAACTTTGGGTTGTAAGGAACCACCCATCTGTTGTCTAGGGTATTTCCACGCACGTCCACTTCCATCCCATTGTCTCTCCTTCGATATAACGGATACGAGTCCTTTCCTTGTGTTGTTTGCTCGTTGAATTGCCTGGGGTATTTGAAACAACATTGTTTCGGCTCACCCTGCATACAAGGGCTGTTGGTTCGTAAGCTTCCGCATGGACCATGCATCATATGTTTTTGACCGGCTCGTGCATTCTCGGATGCCTCGTCGGTCCGGAATTTCACTACACGATTTTATCATCTTGATCCGGATTCGACATTTTGTGATCCGCTCTCATAATCGGGAGGAAATGAGCATGAGGTAGGCTACGCTTTTGAAACTCAATGACGTAAACATATGAACCGACAATACCGAGTACATCCCTTTTGAAGAGTTGCTCCTTTAGATCCTCTAATTTGGCCCGGAACACTCTTGAAACAAGGTCTGGTCGATCTGGTGCATCCTGACCAGGCAATAGCTCAGTCTGGATTTCTGGCCAATTTGGATTGCATGTCATAGTAAGGAATATATCAGGCTTCCCGTCATCTTGAACTAAGGTCATGGCATCCAAAAACTGACGGCGCATGTCACGGGGTCCTCCAATGAACTACGCAGGCAACACAACTCGTTGCCCGAGTTTATTTGGTTGAACTTCACCGGCATTGACACAATCCACAATACCTTGGTACAAATCTGCTCTAATCTTCGTTTGGTTTCGCTCACAAAATAGCAAACGTGAAGTCTCAATCTTTATGTAGGTGTCAACGACAAACTGTTGTAACAATCGGCCACCTAATAAAAGCACGTTTGGAGTAGACCGGATCTGGAACTTGTAACAGTAGTACTCCCGCATGGTTACGGTCTTCCTACCCCCGGATTCATTAGGCTCTACAAAGAATGAGGTGATTGATAATACTAAATAAGATATTTATAAACTCGAATATTTATTAATTATAATTATATTTATGCGAAAAAAATTAAGTGATATTGCTCATACCTTCGAATCCTCCTCGATATTTTCTTCATCCCCAATGATTTCGCCATTGATTCGCCATCCTTGGTATTTTTGAATGCCATCCAGCTCTCCATTGGGAAAGAACAAAACATAGGACAACGGATCGTAAGAAGCAAAGTGAGGTTGAATGGGTTGGGTAATCGAGACCTCCCATACACAACAATGCTTCTCTTATATGCAGTAATGTTGTTGTTACCTTCAACCCAAATGCCAACAACCTGCATAACGTTACAAACTAACATGTTTTATTATAAAATAATACCAGATTATATTTAAAAATTTGCACAAGTTAAACAAATTTATTCAAACCTCAGATGTGGTTGGAAGGTTGTAATTCCTTTGGTCGAGTTCCACATATGCATTTAATGTCACTCAGAGTCGTCGAGCGGTCCTAAGTCAGCAAGGCTTCGAAACGTTGTCACGTATGGGTTTGTTGCAAGAACACGTGTCAAAATTTCAACAATTTGTCTATCAAGATTTTTCCATACAAGTCTATGCGACAACTCGGTTTCAGGATCATAAAATACAACTCACGCACCTAGGTTGTCCATCCCTAGAACCAACTGGTCAATTCTATGGTACATACCTCCGTGCGCACGAAAAGTATACACTCCAGATGTCATATTGGTCATGGAAGTATCCAAATTTACACCCATCGATGTGAATGAGAAATTTGTGTTGTATGCACGTATGTTATGCCTGAAAACTTTACCCACTTCACATTGTGAAGTATAGAGATTAAATAGTTCATCTGGGATATTTGAGGATACCAATTTTGTCTTTCCTTTCATACAACAAAATGTAGGGAATTCAAACTTTATCTGTTTTGCTCCACACATAGCACATGGTGGTTGTTCCTTTAAAACACGGTGCTGTTTAGGGACACCATCATAAATGAAATCATATGGATCTACGTCTTGGTTGTCGCCTATGATAGATGGATTGACATTGCCATCAGTATCACCATCTGCATGTAAGCCATTTAAATGTAAGAATAAGTTGTAATGGATAAGTGTGGATCGCGGAAATTAAATACTAACCTGTTATAGGTGATTCTTGAGTCATGACTGCATCAAATGAAGGTAGTAGTCTACAAGGCTCACCTCGAATTGTTGTTGTAAGAATGCAAAATTAATTCATGAAAACTATTTATTAACAACTTGGTAAAAGGTAAAAAATAATAATAACGCCAGGTTTTGGTTTTGTGTTACCGTTGTTGCTTTCAAATGTCAACCTCGAGGATATGTGTGTAGATCCTGCTCTATTTGTATGAACGGGTAAGTGAATGCCATTTGTCATATCTCGTTGATGTTTGACCGCTTTGATAGTTGCGCATCAGTTCCCCATTCTTTTCCTTCCTTCACGATAATAATTTCTATTCTTAGTTTTATATCTCGACATGAATTTTGTGAAGTCTTTGGAGGTTTTCCGAATTCAAGTCGTGAAGAAGCGGATTTTGGCATGGGGTATGTTTTCTTTGTTTGCTAGTACACTATCACCGGTGTGGCTAGTGTGTTACTATCACCGCCATATCTATTACTTCACCGTCATTCATTGGTGAAGATGAAGAATTTACTCTTGGTCTTCCAATATTCTTTAACGCGCTACAAATGTTACTCGTGGAGTTACATTTGTAGCGATTAATATGTTGACTATCGCCTTCGCCGTAAGCTATTTGTTTAAGTCTTCGCTTTTGACGCCGCATAGTGTTGTTCATTATATTCTCTTTCTTTTCTACACGCACTACAAGAATATATTAAGAATATATTTAAGGATTGGGAGAGGAGTTATCTGATGTGCAAAAACAGATGGGAATAGAAATGGGATTGCAGACTTAATCAAGCTATTGCTACAAGCTCCTATGGGTATTCTGAGGCACTAAAACTAAGTTCTAAACTAATTACTTCCTAAACTTCAAACTGAGCAACAATATAAGCTGAAAAATCAGCTTCTGATAAGTTGATGCAAACATGATTAAGTTCTGATGCAGGGGAATAAACAACTAATCCATCAAATTCAAGCTCCTCAAAAGCTCTTAAGGAAAAATCTAAAAATCATGAAAAATTGATATTTGAAATCACAAGCTAGCTAATATGTAAAATCCGAAATCTCAACTAATTTGAATGAGAATTGAAGAAATTAAAAATCAAAACTAAAGAGACTTTGGTGAATAAAGAGTTCTTTTTGACTTTTTCAATTTTTACAATCTTTGACTAAAATGAAATATGAATGATCCTAGAATTCTGAAATTGATGTAACAAGCTATATTAAGACCTAAATTAACTAAGTAATCTACTTATGCAACTAATGGAAAGGTAATGCACTGGATTGGTAATTTGAAGACAAAAAGTAGAATGAATTTGACTCTTTGATGTGAAACAAAGGTGTTATATGCTAGAATTAAGCTAGACTAATCTAAATGATACTGTATGAACCAAAACTAACCATTGATGCAGTCCTATACACAGAAATTAAAGCTCATCCAAACACTACTTTAGTGATCCAAATGCAACTCAACTTATCAAACCTGATGAAATTTTGTCTAAAACTGATATGAAACCTACTCAAACAACAATTTGAAAACAGAAATTGAACAACACAGATTTGACTATGAAAGTTGACTAATGTTGACTTTTTTTGAAGAAAATGAATTCAAGACCAATTAACTTCAGAAATAACCTCACATAAGCTTATGTGAGCTTAATGAGTAACAAACAAGGCTTTTAAACAGATTTGAAAAGAGCTTGCACAGAAATTTGAATTGACAAGAAATTAAATGAAAACTTGATTTGCATTAATAAAGTGAATTACAGAATTGAAGTGAAAAGAATTGGATTACACTATGAAAGCAAGTAAATGACAAGTAAATAAATGGTCAAAATTATGATATGTAGTATAGATAATAAACATACCCTTATGTTTGTCTAGATCTGCTTGAGAGACATCACCAGTACCATTCTTAAGTACTTTGTTATCCTTTCGTCAGCATTATTGTTGTTATCGTAGTCTTTACGCTTTCGAATGCATAATGGTTAGAGCGCACCGCATCGGTTCATGTCCAAACCACAAGAACACAAAATAATAATACAATAATATTCTAAGTTGCCAACCATATATAAAAGAATGGTCGAGTGCTACAGGAAGTCAAACTTAAAGCAATACTAATATTCTAAGTTGCCAACCATATATATGCAGGGTTCATGTCCAAACCACAGAATAATAAAATAATAATACAATTTATAGCACACATCTATAAATAAAATACAAATCAAGTATCGAACTAATGTTAACAAATATTATATACAAATTAATATTAATCAAATCAAGTATTAAAAGAATAAATAGTACTAATTAATATCAAACAAATATTTATTTATATACAAATTAATAGACACAAATAAATTTATATACTAATAATCAAAACCAATATTGAGAAACCTCAAGATATGGATCGGCTTCGTAATGTAACTCCCAATGACTTTAGATCTACTTCTTGCGTCTTTCAAGCTATTTTCGGCAATAGTTGTGTTGTGTAATTTCCAATGAACTAAATGAAAATGTGTTGAAAATCAAACAAATCAAACCCATAATGAAAACCAAAACTCAATACGGAATATCAAACCCAAAACAACCGGCCCAAACACCCCTTAAAATCGTTTTAGCCTAACTATTTAGACGTTAAACAACCACAGTTCCATGAGGCGCCCAACTACCTTGAGCAACTTTTGTACAATGAAAGAATTTGAGAAGTAGAATATATTAGTCACATACTACATGTTAATTTTTTCTATTACACATCCAAACACCCCGATTAAAAAATCTGAAATTATATCAATACTACATCCTTAATTAACTTTATGTGACAATTTGTGTAAATGAAACCTTCATTTTAACATTGAAACGTTTCAGACTCTAATTCTCACATTCATGCCTCAATATTTCACAACTTTAATTGCTCACATTTATCTCACTTATAAATAACATCAAGAGAGTTACCGGACCAAAATTATTAATAACACAATTAATATCAACAAATATTTACAGCGCAAATTAATATCAAAATAAATATTTGTACACAAATTTATATATCAAATAAATAATTATACACAAATTTATATCATAACAAATTTATTACAACAAAATATCTATGTATAAATTAATATCACACAAATTTAAATACAAATTTACTTACAGATTAGTATCAATGAAACCTCATGATGGTCTTCCGCAACAGAACTATTCACGGCAACATTACGGCTACTTCTTGGCTTTCAAGCAATTATCGTTGACTCTTGTGTAACTTCCTTTAACCCCAAATGTTACAGATCTGTAGGAAACAAAGCAAAAGAAATAATCAAAACCAAATCGACAATCAAAACTGAAAGATTACTAAAAACCGAAAAATACTACCTGTAGATGGTGGTTAGATGTCTCGGTTTAAAATCTGTATGAATCGAAACAAATAAATTATCAGAACGGGAACTACAATTAACAACGAAATAAGTGTAAGGAGCTGTAAGCAAATGACGTGAAACATATATACCATCTGATGACGTTACAATATCAGATCGACTTTGATAACGCTCAAATTGTGCATGTTTTAGTAGCGTTATCCGTGTTTTTATGTATGTTATTTGGTTATAATCATATGCTTTTGTTGCTTAATCGTATCAAAGTCGCTTTGCTAGTTCATTTGTAGCCAAGTACAGGAAAGTGGAGAAAAGACGGAAAAAGAAGTAAAATACGAAGATTTCTCCATGTATGAAGAATTCCGACAAAAGCAAGACTTGCGGAGTATATTCGAGAAGATAAAGTCATCAAGTTAGTGGTCCAAAGACTCAAGAATAAAGTTCAAGAAGGAAACGAGAAAGAAATGAAGAAAAGAAGCTTAAACGAAAAGATATTGGAAGCCTCGTTGTTCCCGGCACACCTTCACCATTTTGGCCATAACTTTTGCATACGGACTCGTTTGACCCCGTCATGCCACGGAAAGCTAAGAGAAAGATCTACAACTTTGCTGTTTATGACTTTTTGTGATTTTGCTCCAACCGATCGGTCGAGACCCGTAACCGATTCGGTTGGAGACTAGTCAGCAAGACCAACCGATTCGGTTGGAGCTCAACCGGATCCGGTTGGAGGTCCTGTTTCAGCCATTTTTCCATTACTAAGGTTCCAAACGTATTCCAAATGATTCTAGGTCATTCCTACATGTCTTCTAGTCCCTTCCAAGCTCCTTGGTGACCAAGAAATACATTTATAACCCCTAGCCTTGGAAGTAGTATAAATAGAGGCCTTCGCAACCTCATTTCACACACCACAACTTGAGAGATCTTCTCTCACACCTATCTTGCCACCACTACTCTCTCTTAAAGCCTAAATTCGTTCATAAAGTTCCAGGAAACTTTGGAGGTCCAAGAAGTCATCATTTGGAGGTCAAACCATCAAGAAGTCATCCTCAATCCTTTGGGAATCATTACTACACCATTTGTAATCTTATTCCAAGCATTGTAAGACTTTCAATCATGTTTTCTAATGTTCAAAGTTATGAGTTTATGTTCATGTTTGCTATGAGTGGCTAGTTTCTTTATGCACTTGCTTAAATGATGTTGATTATCATATGATTAGTTAGTGGTTGTGTTAACATGTTTTAATTCAATTTCAAGTTGATTCTAAGATCCAATTGTGCTAAAGTTTCATAGTGACATTTGTTAATCAAGTTTGGCTAATTGATAGTAATCGTTGGGGTCGAAAGAACTTCGTGTTATTCAACTAGTCATAATCATTTTGTCTATGGATGATTGTTTTACCCATTATTCTTGATTATACAAAGGAACTAAGGTGTGGTTGTAATAGAAACGCTTTTGATTATCAAATTGGATTGGTTGGAAACATCTAAATGGTCGTAAGATTAGTTGTTGAGAATCAATTGTAGCCTTTTGTCTATGATCGGTTACCTTTTGTATTGACCATTTCTTAAGCAATTTGATGAACAAGTGGATGTTTTTGTGTTTAAGTTTATGTATGTAGACTTATGAAACTTGAATTGATCTTGAATTGATTGGTTAAACTTAATGCTTGTTTTATGAACTAAAATCTTGACGAAGGTTTAACTTGTAAGAACAATAGATTAGTACACCAACTAATTATCATAACCAACATGTTAAGAGGTTAACACAATCACATTAATCTATGATATGAAACTAGTTTAAGCAAGTGTAGTTTTAATCATCCGAATTTCATTATATCTATTTGCTTTGTTATATGTTTTGGATAGACTCCGTTAATTCAAACTTGTGTTTAGATTCACTCAAATCCTCGCGAATCGATCCCGACTTACCTTCATAATCTTGCTATAACGGACGAGTATACTTGCTCGTATGTGTTATTGGTAATATTGGTAATTCACCTTTATAAATTTAAAACTTGCACCAACCGGCACATCAAGTTTTGGCGCTACGCTGGATTTGATTGTGTTTCAACAAGTTCTTGAATTTCCTCGACCGATTCAACCAAAAAAAAAAAAATCTCAGAAACCTTAACCGGATCCGTTGCTCCTCAACCGAATCGGTTCTGTTTTTCCATCAATCATCTAGTCTAACCGATCGGTCGCATCCCGCAACCGATCCGGTTACCGCCTGCTCCATAAAAACTATTTTCGTTGTTTGTCCTTGTGTTTAGATATTGCCCGATTCTCTAGGACATTGTATGAACACTCGAAGCAATGGAATAGAACCAATTTCACCTCTTACCAACCCCGAACGCTTGATTCAAGAATAAGAAGAACACTTTTCATACCATTGGAAAATCGTGTACCAAGAGTACCAAACCCACCATTTGATAACCTCATAGAAGCCAAAGTTGTTTACAACCCTTTCACCAATTTACCTTTTCCCATGGCGGACGATCAACCCGTGTGGGAACCAATCGAACCGTAGCACCAACCCCGAAAGTGCTATTGTTGCTATTAACCTTGGTGACAACTTCACCGTGAAGGACATCACCTTTCTATGATCAAAGACCGACAATTCGATGGTCGATGCGTGGCCGATCCGCATAAGCACATTGTCAATTCATCGAAATTTATGCATGTTCCGTTATGGCGACACCGATGTCAATGCCATCAAACTCAAACTTTTCCCATCATCACCGCCGAGATGCTAAAGTATGGTATAATGAATTAACCCTGTGAATCATCAATACTGGGAGGAGATGAGGCAAGCTTTTGTAAGCCAATTCTTTCCACCGCCATGTTTGATCGACAATGGGAGAAATTCGCTTTCAACCAAAACCCAAACGAATCACTTGTTGAAGCTTGGCAATGAAAGATTTGTCAGAGTTGTCATGGACATGGGCTATCAAAAGGAACCATTATCCAAATCTTTTACCATGGACTAGATGAAATCTCTCAAGGCATCCTTGATGTCGGAGGAATTTTTCTATAAGACTCCCAACGATGCACATCAATTGCTCAAGATCGAGTACTTCTCAAACTTGATTGGTCCAAAGATTCCAAACCAAACCTCTCCGAAAAACCGTTGCTTTTGTCAAAACACCGATACCTCAAAACTCATGGAGAAGATGGAAGCGTTAACCTCAAAAATCGACTCGCAAAGTACAAAGATATCAAAGATAAAATGAAGGAAATGCGAGACGGATGCAACAATTGTGGAGAAATCATCCATCGTCCGAAAAGCGACGATAAACCTATGGGTGGACCGAAGGAAGGAGAAGCAAGTTACACTCAAGGAGGATACCGTGGAGGAGGATATCGTAGTAATTATTATGGTCGAAATTCGAAATTGGCAAGATCGCCACCAAGGGATGACAACCGTGATTCTCAACCACGAACCGATGATCCACCACCACAAAATCCCGACAAAAGATGGAAGAAACCGAATTCAAAAACCATGAGAGAATTCGCGTGGTCGTCAAAATCGCAAATGATTTTATCAAAATCAATTTTCAATCTCAAAGCCAAAGTTGAGCAAGGACGGAAAAATCATCAAGCATCTATCCAAGATCTTGAAAACAAGTTTGGCGATTTTCCGACCAACATTCCTCTGACCATCCGGTTCATTGCCAAGTAATACCCAATCCAACCCAAAACCATCAAATGATAAGACGCACTGTCCACCACAAACAAGAAATGAATATGTCAATGCTATCTTCACAAGAAGTGGTCTATCGAACGATTCCAATCAAAACCGTTGTTTCCACGGTAGAAGCAACATCAATACCGATCATGCCTCATTGATCGAGAAATTGGAATCTCTCTCAACAAACATCGATACCCAATTCATAAGCATACGGAGGAGATGATGGAACTCAAATAATCACCACGCTCAAACCACGATGCCGAGGATGACACGCCGATGTGTGATCCCATGGAAGCGAACCACGCCCAACATGAAGGATATCACCCAGATATCACGGCAGATATTATGACCAATTCCGAATTGTACTCTTTCCATACCACAACCCAACCCAAACATATCCTCGATATCGACCATGGAATACAATACCTCATCCATCACAACATTTCAATACACCTAAAACCTCACCAAGGAGATGATGAGAGAATGGATGGCGGTCAAACAAAAGCCAATGAGAATATGACGAACTGTTGGTTGAATTGGAACATAAAGTCGATCAAGGAAGAAGGAACCAACAAGCGATAAGCCAAGACTTGGAGAGGAGGATAGAACGATTAAGTAAGGAACAGAAGTCCATCACGTTGAATCTCTTCCTTACACCACGTATTCCAACTCGAGACATGAATTTGTCTAGAAACCACCCTCAATTCAATACGAGCGATAAGGGTGAGGATGAATTTATCGAAGAGGACGAGACCGAGCATATTCCAACCACGCCAAATCGAACCAAATCATGTCTAACTCACCAACCGTGTTACCTTTTCTTGAGGATTGCACCATGCATATCCCAATGACGCAATTAAAGGTCCTAACACAACCATGTTGATGATGAGAAGTTCAACAAAATCGGTGACAACCTGAACGGAGAACTGGAAAGAAAGATAGACAAATGGTCTCGAACAACAAAATCCAGCTTTTAAATCAAAACGGTAGGACTAAGCCACCTCCTTTAACTCACCTTGAGAATGTGGATGCAATATTCACCGGGTGGAAAGTCCGATGATCCTCCGAAAAATCATAAAGATCCGCCACCGTCCTCATTACTAATGAAATCGACCAAATGTTCGAGATAACTAAGAGGACTTTCACTTGGTCAAACCAAAGAATCAAATGTATTTCCATCGCTTGGAGTACAAGCCAAAGATCCCATACCTCAACGCTTAAGAGTGAAATTCCCCATTTAAACCGTATGGTCAAAGTATCCTAATCCGGGAAGATTCAGTCGGTGATGACTCAGTAATAAAACAAGCGCTTCTCGAGAGGCAACCCGTGTGTTTGATTTGATTTTCTGGGTCACTCCCAAAGTCTTAACCTTCGTTAAACTTAAGTGTGGGGGGTGAATAGGAAAAATTAGAGTTTTCATGCTTAAATTTAAAATTTTGTTTGCTCTTGTTATCTAGTTGTTTTCACACTTTTAGGATTATCTATTAGAATAACCGGATCACCCAATCGATAAAATTGGTAATATTTGAAACTTCGAGATGTGTTCCGATTACTATTGCAATCCATTCGGATCGATAAACATTTGCTAACACATATTATACCCTTTCCACTAAATTGTGAGGATTTGAGCCTATTTCTTATTAGCATACATCTTTTATGCTTGGATCTTTGCTATGAGTGCGGGTGATTTTATTTATTCTAGAACTTGTACTTGTAAATCATTACTGCACAGCAGTGAGATTGCATTCGCAAGGATATAAGTGAATTAGTGTGATAAAGAGGCACCTTAGATTTAACCCATATGGCCTTCCATTTTACATTTAATGATATATTAGCTAACCACATTGGTTAGTTAACCACCCACATGGACCCATTTGTAGTGCTCATTTTTAGCACTAGATACCCCTAGTTACACCTTCGAGCCATCCTTTCATTTTGCTTCACCCGAAAATACAAAAGATTTTACACTTTAAACCTTAGCCTATCCCATATCAATGTCTAAACGGTTGGTTGCTAGTCACCGAAAGTGAATATTGTTCAAATGATTATGAGTACCACATACTATGTGATTGATTGATTGAGCCATGCTATGTTATGTTTAAAAAAAAAAAAAAAAAAATTGTGTTGAAAGTATGGAAATAATAGCCAATGTGCTATGATCGAAGAACAAATTGTTATGGCAAAGCGAAAAGTCGTGGAAAGTGGAAAATAAGAAAGCAAAGCTATAATCGTTTATTTGGTTAGTGGAATGTTTGGTAGCTAGCAACATGGGTATTAGACTTGATTTCATTTTATTTTACACCAATTTCATAAACATTCCCATGCCTTATCCATACCCTTAACCATAGCCATATCATTATAACCCGAATAAAAGCCCTCTTTAGATGTTTTTACTTGGTGCTCACGCCACGCGTCGGTGGAGTTTTGTTTTGTACAAGCTTATGGTAATAATCTAATCATGATGAGCAATGAGTGTGATTTATCTTGTTACTCCCTAAAATGAGTGATTGAGTGAATTATATTTCGTTCCTTTTCGTGAGGTGTTACAAATGTTAATCATGCAAGAAAATCATTGGATATTGTCAAACATCTTCATGTTTCACCTTTATAAAGCATAATTGATGAATCTTCTCTAGTATTTATACTTGGTTGATTTGCATCACATTTTTTGTAATCACGATCTTGTACCAGTGGATGTTTTTCCTAGATTTGCTTGAGGGCAAGCAAAGTTTAAGTGTGGGGGAATTTGATAACGCTCAAATTGTGCATGTTTTTAGTAGCGTTATCCGTGTTTTTATGTATGTTATTTGGTTATAATCATATGATTTTGTTGCTTAATCGTATCAAAGTGCGTTTGCTAATTCATTTGTAGCCAAGTACATGAAAGTGGAGAAAAAGACGGAAAAAGAAGTAAAATACGAAGATTTCTCCATGTATGAAGAATTCCCGACAAAAGCAAGACTTGCGGAGTATATTCGAGAAGATAAAGTCATCAAGTTAGTGGTCCAAAGACTCAAGAATAAAGTTTAAGAAGGAAAACGAGAAAGAAATGAAGAAAAGAAGCTTAAACGAAAAGATATTGGAAGCCTCGTTGTTCCCGACACACCTTCACCATTTTGGCCATAACTTTGCATACGGACTCCGTTTGACCCCGCTCACGGCCACGGAAAGCTAAGAAAGATCTACAACTTTTCCGCTTATGACTTTTTGTGATTTTGCTCCAACCGATCGGTCGAGACCAGAACCGATTCGGTTGGAGACTAATCGACAAGACCAACCGATTCGGTTGGAGCTCAACCGGATCCGGTTGGAGGTCCTGTTTCAGCCATTTTCCATTACTAAGGTTCCAAACGATTCCAAATGATTCTAGGTCATTCCTACATGTCTTCTAGTCCTTCCAAGCTCCTTGGTGACCAAGAAATGCATTTATAACCCCTAGCCTTGGCGATGGTATAAATAGAGGCCTTTGCAACCTCATTTCACACACCACAACTTGAGATCTTCTCACACCTATCTTACCACCACTACTCTCTTAAAGCCTAAATTGTTCATAAAGTTCCGAAACTTTGGAGGTCCAAGAAGTCATCATTTGGAGGTCAAACCATCAAGAAGTCATCCTCAATCCTTTGGGAATCATTACTACACCATTTGTAATCTTATTCCAAGCATTGTAAGACTTTCAATCATGTTTTCTAATGTTCAAAGTTATGAGTTTATGTTCATGTTTGCTATGAGTGGCTAGTTTCTTTATGCACTTGCTTAAATGATGTTGATTATCATATGATTAGTTAGTGGTTGTGTTAACATGTTTTAATTCAATTTCAAGTTGATTCTAAGATCCATTGTGCTAAAGTTTCATAGTGACATTTGTTAATCAAGTTTGGCTAATTGATAGTAATCGTTAGGTCGAAAGAACTTCGTGTTATTCAACTAGTCATAATCATTTTGTCTATGGATGATTGTTTTACCCATTATTCTTGATTATACAAAGGAACTAAGGTGTGGTTGTAATAAAACGCTTTTGATTATCAAATTGGATTGGTTGGAAACATCTAAATGGTCGTAAGATTAGTTGTTGAGAATCAATTGTAGCCTTTGTCTATGATCTGTTACCTTTGTATTGACCATTTCTTAAGCAATTTGATGAACAAGTGGATGTTTTTGTGTTTAAGTTTATGTATGTAGACTTATGAAACTTGAATTGATCTTGAATTGATTGGTTAAACTTAATGCTTGTTTTATGAACTAAAATCTTGACGAAGGTTTAACTTGTAAGAACAATAGATTAGTACACCAACTAATTATCATAACCAACATGTTAAGAGGTTAACACAATCACATTAATCTATGATATGAAACTAGTTTAAGCAAGTGTAGTTTTTAATCATCCAATTTCATTATATCTATTTGCTTTGTTATATGTTTTGGATAGACTCGTTAATTCAAACTTGTGTTTAGATTCACTCAAATCCTATGAACGATCCCGACTTACCTTCATAATCTTGCTATAACGGACGAGTATACTTGCTCGTATGTGTTATTGGTAATATTGGTAATTCACCTTTTATAAATTTAAAACTTGCACCAACCGGGCACATCAGACTTGTACATTGATGGTGGTTAGCGACAGCGTTTTGTGACGTTTGTATAAGGTGGTGGTGGTGGTGATAGTGATGATGAAGATGACGATGACGGGATTTATGGAGTTTTGCGATGGTGATAAAGTGGTGATGGTGGTGGAGTTATGGAGTGGTGATGGTGGTGGAATGGTGGTTAGGTGAGTTGTGGTGTGTGTGTGTTTGTTTGAGTGAATATGGACCTTTGATTGAAATGGACAGTTAAAATGATGTCTTTTTGTGTTTCTTTATGATTAATCCATAATAAGTAACTTTAAAAATCTGAATTTTTAAGCCTTCTAATTTTAGAAGGCTTAAATGAATTATAAGTTAGTATAGATTGTCATCATGAGAATCTTTTTGTAAAAGTTTTGTTAGTGTTACATTTCTCAATATTAATGTACAAATACGTCATTGAATTTTTAAAAAATGCATCTAAGGCAATGAACTTTTATTTTATTTATTTGGGTTACTATATTTATAAAAATTGATATTTAAATTACTACTACATCCGTCCTAAAATTATAGTCCCCGTTTGACTTTTTTGGTCTTTCTTTTTCAACTTTGACCTTAAATATTTTTGTTTATGTTGTACAATAGTTGATGAAAATTATACTAAATGAGAATACATTAAAAACTCAATCCATTCATATATTTTGCATCAAGTATTATATAACACAAACAAAAATACTTAAGGTCAAAGTTGTAAAACAAAGACCGAAAAAGTCAAAAGGAGACTATAATTTTGGGACGGATGGAGTATTTTAAATTACTATTGTTGAATAGGTTAAGTAACATAAATGACATGTTTTACAAGTTCAGTGATGTGTGTGTGTTTTTATAAATTCAATGACCCAAATATCATGTTTCATAAATTCAGTAACCCAAATAAACAAAATAAGAATTCATTATTTTCGGCAAACCTTTTTAAAAAGTTTAGTAACGTATTTATATATTAACCGCATAACACAACTAGTCTTGAACTCTGTATATACATGACTTTTAAGAACAATACTTTTTGAGATTAAATAAGCTTTAAGAGAAGGAAAAAAAATTACATTACTTTTTTCGTCTTAAAATAACTTTCACTTTTAAATTGCATCTCACTAACTACATTGGCTACTTTAGCCATCAAAATCTATTTTAATTTGTTAAAACAAAAAATGTTGATTGATTTTGAGACAACACAAAACAATAAGATGGATAATAGCTTGTGCCAAAAGATATCAGGAATCAGGGTATTTCCGTTAATCTACACTTTTTTTGTGGACAAAACAAAAAGATGGATATCTATTTTAAGACGAAAAGAGTAACACTTTTAGAGATTAAACCTTAAAAATAAATTAAGAAAGATATTTAATACGTGCCCATGAGTCTTTGTTGCAATAAAAATCATGCGTAAACAAAGTTTTTAGCATAAGTTAATACTATTTCTGTCTCTATATATAAATGCTTATTATTAATTTTTATTTTTTTCTTTTAACTAAGATTTTAAATTATTTTATTTGTGTTATGTAATACTTGATGAAAATTTACACAACTGAAAATACATTTAAAACACAATTCATTCATATATTTTGCATCAAGTATTAAATAACACAAATAAAATAATTTAAGATTAAAGTTAAACAAAAAAGACTTTAAAAATCAATAATAGACACTTATTTAAGACAAAAAAGTAATAATAACAAAACTTATATTTTGAATAGTTTATTTTTTCCAAAAAAATAAGTTTAATTTTCTAAAAAGTAAGCTTACTTTTCTCATAACTTTGTATAGGGTTGAGTGCAGTCTGTAAATCAGAGCAAACCGACCAAAAATAAACCGGACTGGAAACCCGTTTTGCACAAAACACTCGACTGGACCAAAATACGTTTCGTCCGGTCCAATCGATCTAATTCGATCCGATTTCTCGATTTAGCCCAGTCCGTGATCTATTATGCTCGGCCCTAACCTAGTGTCTTTGTTTACTTAGATGACACGTCCAATAAAATGACGGATATACCCACGCCACGTGGAATCGTGATCGTCATCCACCGCCTCTCTCTCACACAACATTGACCAACAAATAAAATACTAATAACCGATCACATATCCAAATCCATCTTATAATAATAAAATAATAAAATAAAAAGTCAAAATTAAGAATCAAATTATTCCGGCAAATGGAGTCGGATACTACGGGGGCGGTGGTCGTAGGGTTAATAGAGAAAGCCACGAATTCAACTAGACCCGACTTGGATCCGAGACTTCTCAAATCTATTAAATCTGTTGTCCGTCACTCTGATTCGGAGCTCCGGGTTGCTGCTGAGAATCTAATGAGTCTTATGAAACGTGATCACTCTCAGGTTCATTTCATACTACTGTTAATGTTACTAGTTTCAAATGATCATAATTTGTTAGTGATATGTGTCATTTTGGTGTGTTTATAGCTCACTTTAGGGGGTGTTTGTTTCGGCTTATATAGCGGGCTTATGGCTTACGTGGGTTTAGGCTTCTGTTTCATAACCTCATTTAACTTTTCGGTTTATATAAGCCGAAAACCACATAAGCGATAAGCCGAAACAAACACCCCCTTAGAGGGTGCTTGTTTATGAGTTTATCTGTTTTTTGGCTTATATTGTTTTAGCCCTGTTCTTTATGTGCTTATAATAGTCTATTATGTCATAGAAAACTTATATAAGCCCACAATTTTCAAAATAGGCTGCAAAAATTGAAATATAAGCCGAAAACTCATAACCCCATAAATAAGCTTAAACAAACACCCCCTTAGTATTGCTGCTATGATTAACAAGGGTAGGAGATAGAGTTGTGAAGAATTAGTGAGTGATCGGATGGACATATATCAGCTCGTGATCGATAGGGAATGTATTCGCACAGTTAATGAAACCAATATGAATGAATGTACACTTAAGAGTATAGTTACAGTTGTAAAGGTGATGTGTGAGATTCGAGGTTGCGTTGAAATGATTGAATTGTGTATAAGGTGTGTTATTTGACTAGTTTTCTTTGCCTCAAGAATTGCAAGTGCGGGTTTGCCTTTTTTTTCCCCTAGCTTAATGTGTAAGGGGCAGGAATCAGAGGTGAAAATGAATGTGTTAGTTTATAAAACCCCCCATATTACATAGATTACTTACATGTGGTTATGGTTGCGGATGTCTTAGGTCTAACACATGATCCTGATCCTAATCTACATGGACTGAAATTTCCATGGTTACCGTCAATGTAACAGAGTTGTTATTGCAAAATTGAGTTGCAAATCTAAATATATGAATTTAGAACCATGGATGTAGATGGAAGCTTACTGACTCTATTGCTGATTTTGTAATCTTTTATCTCACAAATAATGGTTGTAGTTACGATATAACTCTGATGTGAAGTTATATTGCAGATACGGTACCTCACACTAAATATAATTCATGAACTGTTCATGCGGTCAAAGCTTTTTAGAACCCTCATTGTCGAGAATTTGGACCAGTTGTTGACTTTGAGTGTTGGGTTCAGAAGAAACCAACCACTCCCTGCTCCTCCAGCAATTGCAACCAAATTACGTTTAAAAGCAATAGAATTCTTAGAACGGTGGAACACTTCATTCGGAATCCATTACAGGCAGCTTAGATTAGGTTATGATTACCTTAAAAATACCCTTAGATACCAGTTTCCTAATCTTCAAGCAAACGCAGCGAGACTTCAGCAGGAGAGAAGAGAAAGAGAGTTGGGACCAAAGAGATACTAGTAAAGAAGTATGAATTGTTGAAGTCCAATTTTCCTTCTATTAAGGAAGAGGTTAATTCAATAGTTGACGAAGTTAGTGAATGTTTGGATATTCTGGAAAGTTCTAAAGAAAAGAACATACCACTGGATCCTATCGATGAAGAAGATTTCGAGGAATTTCGTAGCATTGAATTGCGTCAGATTCGTGACAACTCATTGAAAGAAGCAGATAAGGTTCAAGAAAATAGTGAAAATAAAGTGGTTTTTGACGCGTTAAGAGAACTTTACAAGCTTTTAGTGACTAAACATTTAGTTGCAGTGCAAGAATCGATATCTGTTCTCATAAGGGTCGAATTGTCAGATAACAGGCTTAGAGATTCCATGTTAAAGGAATTCATTGATATTCGAAATCATCTCAAATCAATTAAAAGGAAATGTGAAGAAGCAGGCTGCGTTCTTTCAAGCACTGTAGATGAAGGAGAGGAAGAAGATTTTTGGGAAGAGGGTCCAAGTGAATCATTTGATATTTCAAAATCTGTTGCACCCATTAAGCAAACCGAAGATCAAAAAACAAGGGAATTGAAACAAATGTTAAAGTGAAGGTGGATGCAGGTTTGGACCCGTTAAAAAGTAAGCTTCTGGTTGAAGCTCCAGTAATGAAATGGGGTTCTTTCTTGGATAACTGGGGCACGAATCGTGAGTTTATGGCTAATCAGAGAGGGTTGGAGCTTGAAAGTCACTGGGGTAGGGTGGACCATGATGCACTTATTCCAGCTAATAAAATTGCCGAACTAAACGTACAAGCAACCGTATATGAAGAAGAGCATAAAGAAATTCCACAATGTCGTGCGCCTTTAAAAAAGGGCGGGCTTTGTCAGAGACAGGATTTAAAAGTATGCCCTTTTCACGGGCCAATTATTGCTCGTGATGATGAAGGGACACCCTTAAATGATGGTAAGTCGTTGCCTATGGATGATGAAGAACTCGATGTGAAGAATATTACGAAAGAGGAATTACTAAAACAAGCGGTCAACAATGTCCGTGAGAGAGATAAAGAGGCGATGAAGAAAAGAGAATATGATAAAAAGGAATTGAAACGTGCTAAACTTGCTAAAGTTCGTCAGCATAATGACGCTATGTTACGAGATGCAGCAATTGCTTCAACTTCAGCATCTTCTGCCATTGGAGGATCAGAGACAAGTTTAAGTAGAGAAAAAGATAGTCTTGCAAAGATGCTGAAAAAGAAAGCAACTGCTAAAGATAGATTAGCGCGAAGGCTACTGAGTCGGAAAGCTATGGCAAAACAGGCGAATCTTGGAGATGATCATTCAAAATACAGGGAAGCTTTCCCTAATCAATGGTAGAGTTTTGAAATTGTCACATACTTGTAAATCAGTTAGGTGAGTACTGTTCTTTTATACGAGCTTCAAATTTCTACTGTTCATCTTTTAAGGACGCATCTATTGATATATTTTGAAATTTGTTCATCCTAAATAGATGTATAGAATAGAAAATATAATTTTTGTATTCATAACTCTGCATATTTCTGTGGTTGGCCAGAATAGAACTCGTTACCTGTTCATTTTCCTACCACTACAATCAATTATACAGTGTGTTTACAAAGCATACATGGTAGCTAGGGACGAAGGCAGGATTTTGTTTCGGGCTGAGTTTATAGTATAATCTGTAAATCAACAGGTATAAAATTATACTATTAAAACTACACTTTCATTATTCATATCATAAGTGCAACTAGCGGGTTAGTACAATAATTTAGTGGGATCATCTAAACATTTTAACGAGATTTTCATCAATTTTCAATACATAATCCTTGAATTATTACATTTTTAATAGTATCATTTGAACCTTACTAATAAGTGGCTCTATCCATAATGGTAGCAGGTTGATAATTTACTGACTTTCTACCAAATTTAACATTGCATTGGTTGCATTTGCATTGATCTCTGTCTTAAAAAAATCTTGATGCTTACAGCTTACTCTTAAAAACTAAAAAGTAATTTCCTCATGTACCAAAAAACTAACTGTGTCGCTTTCTGTACTGTTGGCTCCGAACCAATATATGATTCGTGAACTGAATCGACAGCACAATGGGTACGTTTTAAATATCACCTGTCATAGCAAGATGAAAACCAAGCTCAATGACAGCAATTATTCACATGGAATCATATGTAATGTCCCAACAGGGAGTGAACAAATCCAAAATATATTTGTTTCTAACTGTTTTTTCTCTCCATATTTTAACCAGGTAGAATCAAAGTAACCTGTGCAAGTCTTGATGTGGTCGGTTCAAATTTATCTATTACTAGTTAGTATTTCCAACTGAGTTCATCTTAATTATCATCAAGAGAAGCTGTGTTAAAGAAAATGATGATATGAGAGCTTCTAGAACAACCATTTGAACCGTTTTATTGACTAAAATAAAATACATCAAAGTCAAGATTTATCCAAAAAAATGTTTAACTTGGTTTAGTTCGTTCAATTCTTCTATCTTTATAAGATTGGTTGTAAGAGGGAAATTTTCTCACGCGTGAGACACAAAATCACATGCCACCACCACTACACCACTCAATTTGTCACGCGTGAGGAGGGCAAAAAACACTCCTTTGACGACCATCATGGCTTAACTAAAAGGGTAGTAAATCTGTAAATTTTATATCACTCTTCAAGTCTTGAATACCAAATTTAGCTATAGTTATAAAGAACTTTCATTCAAAGTCTTCTCAACTTTCATTCAAAGTCTTCTCAACTATATCATTCAAAATTTCATTCAAACCATATATTAGTAGCCAACATATTAAATTCATTTCACACCAATTTTTTCTTTCTTTAATTCAACCCTATCCACCAATTTCATTTAAGCCCATCCTCCAAAACAAAAACAAAAACCAATCAAGAAACAAAAAAACATAAATCAAAACACATTATTATTCTGTTCTTGTTCCTTCCTTCCTTCCCCTCCCCCCTGTGGTTATTCAAACCTATTTGGGGAGGGTAAAGATTTGATCTTTATTAAAAAACAATCAAAACCATATACAAAATTTAATCTTTTTTTGTGGGTACTCATCTTTTTTTTAAAAATGGAATTTGATAATATTGAATGTGTTTCAAGTCTTTCAACCTCTGATGGATTAGATAATAATGAAAACCAACATCTTCTTAATCATCATGTTAATGTTAATACTAATAATAATCATGGTTTTTATCAAAATAAAACTCATGTTAATGTTGTTGTTCCTGCAACATCAATTAATCCCACAACTAGTGTTCATGAGCTTCTTGAATGCCCTGTTTGTACAAATTCAATGTACCCTCCTATTCATCAGGTATGATACATTTTGTTGTTGTTATTATTATTTTTGGATTTTGGAATTTGACCTATTGTGATTGAATTTTTGTGCTAAATACATGGTCAAATCAAAATTAAAACTAGTGTGGCAGATTTTGAAGTAGAAAAGATGGAATAGTGGAAAATGACTATTTGTCGTTTTTGGGCGGATATGGTAGTTTTTGTGAAGGATCATGTGGTTGCATATTTATCTTGATGTTTTGCATAATCAATGTCAGTTTTGAAATTAGAAGCTTGTTGGTTTCATTAGATATTAAGTGCATATAGATTCGGGGTTCCTTCACTTGATTATGTACCAGTTTCGCAATTCTTGACCTTTGCATGGTGGCGGATCTAGGATTAGCTATCAGAGCATGCACTAGAATAGCACTTCTTGTCCTTGGTAAACTACATTTTATAGAATTTTTACGTGCATACCCATAGTACCATGTAGCTTCTTTACTTTCTAGATTGATAATTTACCTTAGCACCCTACCATATTGAATTTGAACACGTACATAAACATTTACACACTACAGGTTCTAAGTAGATACAGTAATTTTCATCTTGGAATGTCACGTTATACAAGTTTCAGCCTGATGTTACCACTTTGCCCACTGCTACTTTCTACAAAATGTTCATAAGCAATCATGTTGGTTGACAAAATTCCTCCTTTTTTTCATTATTGACTGGCATATTTTACTAATACAACCTTTTTACTAAACTACTGTGTCATACTATCAAACATTGCGACGAAGGGAGAATATGTATTGTAAAATCTAACTCGGTCTGTGATTTTGTGCAGTGTCACAATGGGCACACAATTTGTTCCACCTGTAAGACGCGGGTTCACAATAGGTGTCCAACTTGCCGGCAAGAGCTTGGTGATATAAGGTGTCTTGCATTGGAAAAAGTGGCTGAATCGCTTGAGTTTCCATGCAAATACTTCACCCTCGGATGCCCTGGGATCTTCCAATACTATAGCAAGCTGAAACACGAGGCCATCTGCGATTTTAGGCCATACAGCTGTCCATATGCTGGATCAGAGTGCTCCGTTGTTGGGGATATCCCCTATCTAGTATCTCATTTGAGGGATGATCATAAAGTAGATATGCACTCTGGATACACTTTCAACCACCGTTATGTTAAGTCCAATCCACGCGAAGTTGAAAATGCAACATGGATGCTAACGGTTAGTATCTTTTACATTCAGAATACATGTCATTTTTGCGTTGGTCCAACATAGTAGCTTTGATTGAATTCTTATATGAATTCTGATAAAGATTCGGCTCAAAAGGACCAAATGTTGCAATCTACAACCTCAGGGAGATTGTGCTGTGCCTATAGACAAAAGACTCGAATTTTGCCTCATCTTTTTAATATTGTTACAAAATTCTGAATATTGCATGTTGTTTCCTACTTACCAATGCTATATTTCAGTCTGAAATTAGGTTATCTATACAAGTCAAAGTTCACCTTTTCTATATTTTGCTTTATATTCACATTTTTTGGCAAAGCTTAATGCTTTTACTATTTACCCATGTCAGATAATTACTTGATAGAAAAATCCCCTGGACTTGTAGGTGGCAGGACTAGCAGGTTGATTAACGGGTCAAAATGAGTCTTAGCTGAAATCGTCATGTTTTAGTACGGGTCAAACCTTGCTGGGCTGGCCCGAAAACCTTATTTAGAAAGACAATAATATTACAAAAATATGTAGATTGTTGAGAACAATGTTTATAAGCCTTTGTATGCAGTCAGCTTTGGGCAAGTTTCAACCGTTTGACCCGTTTGAGATAAATTCATAAATCACAACCCAAATCAACCCAGTTAAAATTACGAAACTCTACTTCGACTTAAAAGTCAAACTTTATCTTATTTCTTGAAGTAGCTTTCTACTCATCTTTCTGATTTAATGACCCACTATATACAGGTCTTCCACTGTTATGGACAGTATTTTTGCCTCCACTTTGAAGCATTCCAGCTCAGCATGGCTCCAGTCTACATGGCGTTTCTTCGGTTCATGGGTGATGAAAATGATGCGAGGAACTATCGTTACAGCTTGGAGGTTGGTGGGAATGGCAGAAAACTCATATGGGAAGGCACCCCTCGGAGCATAAGAGATGGTCACAGAAAGGTTAGGGACAGTCATGACGGGCTGATAATACAGCGCAATATGGCTCTATTTTTCTCCGGAGGAGATAGGAAAGAACTCAAGTTGAGGGTCACGGGTCGGATATGGAAAGAGCCTCCTAACTCTGATGGTAGTAATGTATGCATTCCAAACCTATGCAGTTAACTTGCTAAATTTGGTTTTGTATCTGTAACTGTAATTTCAGACCCAGCCCAGAGATGCACTACAAAAGAATGGTGAATGGGGTTGTATATTTTTTGTATTTGTGTGGGAGTTTTTAGGGCAATGATACTATTAGTGTAAGAAATTTCTTTGCAATATGAAGAGAAATTGTCACAATTTGGCATTTTGTCCCTGCACAGGTAGAACTAGCAATCCATGATCCACACGTAAATGTTTGAATAATTAACACACGGAAAACACTTAAAAGCATCGACTTAGTAAACACATCTATGTAACAAAAGTAACCACTCTGGTGTATGTTCACATAAAGCAAATGTAAAAGGCTGAGCACAAGATCAAGCGCATATGAACAACTTAATCGCTAGATAAGAGAACAATGCATCTACCAAAACTTTAACACCAAAATTGCATAAGGTTGTTAGCCGGAAGAAGATATTTAAAAAATTGCCAATAAGATCCGATTTTAAGGTCGAAACAAATATTATTCAGAATCTCATAAATCAAAACACTTGGAAGTAACAAGTTTGTATGCATTTAGAATGGAGTAACCATGTGTCTAGCATAAACATGTAATTAAAGTTGCATCAAAATCTGGCAGTAGTTCCTCTCGTCCTTGATTTCAATTGAATCGCTATCAAATCAATCAATATACTTGCTTTCTGTTTGATGGAAGTTTAAAACCTTTAGCTTTCAAACGATCGAGACCCTGCCACAGAATTGAGAATAAAACTGTTGTTTAGGGAAATCTAAAGAATAACAATTTTCAAAGAAATAGAGTAGTCGATAAATAGAGACATATATATCTACCTGTAAACACTTTTCCCCCAAATTTTAAGTTCCTTGACATGACGTAGGTTTAGTATAAAATCTTCAAGCATTTCTTGCCAAGTCTTAGCAAGTTGGTCATCATTCCAAAAATTTAACTCAGCTTTGATTAAAGAAGACACGTTTAGCAACAGTAGCTTCTTTGGGGATAATCGATCGAGTGTGAGTGACAAAGTATAAGGAGCATTGATTTCGACAACACTTGCAGCATTCGGAGCCGTGAAACAATATCCAGAGAACACCAAGTTCTCAACACTTTTTGAAGTAATGTCAATCCGCGTGAAACCATGGCAAAAGGTTAACTTAAAAGTTTCCAATACAGGACTTCCGGATAATATATTTTGAATTAAATCTTCGTCCAATTTCACATAAGAAATAGACAAAGTTTTAAGGTTTTTCCACGCAACAAAACCAGTTGGATTAAATTTACAGTCTTTTAATGTAAGTTTAGTAAAACATGCATTGTTGAAAATCAACTGAGGTAGCACAAACCCATTGTCATAAGAGAGCACAAAGTATGATATAAGTAAATGGATCTCCTGAACGTTACGATTAATAGCATAATGAATCCATTTGTTGACGCTCGATTCAAAAAGAGGATAGTATTGGGCAGTGATTTGGAATTTGTTGAGGTTCTTCAATTTGCCGCCACATCGAGTTATGAATTGGTCAACAACGGAATCGAAATTACGATGCTGACGACGTCCATTGATTGCGGGCAACATGTCAATGTCGAAAATAAGATTAGGAACTAAAGTCCAAAGATGTATCCATTGTTTAGAGAGAGTACTTGTTCTAATCGCCTCTTTTGTCGATTCTAAGCGACACAAGATTTCAACTATTAAGCACTCTGGCAAAGAACTTATTCGATCTTCTTCTTCCATGTTTTCTTCAGATTTTATTCGCTTCTTTTGCATGTTGATCCCAAAACAAGTTTAGGGTTTACGGTTTATAAAGGGTGTTGGGTATTTTGCCACTAAAATACTAATAATATAGCCAAACAAGTTTTGGGCTTGGAGAAGAATGATTAGAGATGGGCTGGAAAATAGCCTATTAAATGGTTTGTTATTACTACTTGCTTAATTCGACCCAACAAATGCAACAGATTGATGGGACTTCACTTTAAGCAATTCCAAATTGTTAACACATGGCGAATTTGTCTTGATAGACTTCCGATACGTTGTAATCTTGATGCTAGGGGTGTCGATCTTGACTCAACACGATGTCCAATTTGCGACGACGATCTTGAATCATCTCAACACTTATTTGCTGAATGCTTGGTTGCTTCTTCTTTATGGCAAATGGTTACCACTTGGTGGGGTTTCAACGACTACCCAAAGTTTCTTCCGAATCTGCTCTCATGGGCCGAAACGGTTAACATGTCCACCCATTCCAAAGCATGCTTCGATGCGGTTATTCAAACGACTATTTGGGTTTTATGGAGATATCGCAATAGAGTTTGTTTCGACTCTAAACCTCCAAGGATAGATACTCTAGCCGAGGAGGTCAAAATCCATATGCATTTATGGATCCACCATAGAAATAGAAATGTAGAACCAATGTGGTTAGAATAGATCAATAATCCTATTTTAGATTGTTCAAAATTTCTACCGAGAACTGACGAACCAACAAATAAAGGGCAAAATATCAAGAGTATTTGAAACAAGACAAGTTCAGCATCAGAGATAAATCCATGTTGAGCCCATGTTGAACGGACATGACGAGACAATTGAACCTCGCAAGCTTGAAACATTGACCACCCGTTGAACCTCATTAGTAAGGCTTGGTAATAAAGGTGATGTAACGTGTCAACGTTTAAGGAAACATTGCCGGAAGGTGAGGCTAGCTGGAAATTTTCAGTATGAAATCCAAGGTCGTTGTAATAAGAATCGATTCTAAGTTGTGGTGGGGAGGCGAGATACAGAGTATGGTCTGAAGAGCGTGTGTACTCCAATGAGAAGAGATGCCAACTGGCTTTGCGGTGAGGACTTAAACGGTCGGAAAAAACTTGAGAAGACAATGTGAAAAACTTGGTATGGGCTTTGCAAGGTTGATCACTTTGTGTAAAGAAATCCTTGATTAAGTGGATTGACAAGAAGGTCTAAGAGGGCACTCCGGCCAAACAACCGGTGATCGAAGTTGTGAAATATGAAACTGAAAAGCCTGGGCTCATATACAAGTAAGAGAAACAAAAGGATTTCCAACAACAATGCCCAATCCCGGAACAGGGCAATATTGATCCAAAACAAAAGGATTTCCAACAATCATAGATTGATTTGGGTTCTTCTTTATCTTGGTGAAATAAAAGGATTCGTTGTTGTGTGTATTCATATAACCCAAAGTCCCAAATATAAGAATCTCGCGGTTCGATCCATGTCTAAACAACTTCAGCAGATTCTATAGTTTCATTCTTGGCTGTTTATGTACAGCATTGTACAAATAGTTTTAATCAATCAACTTCAGCACATGTATTAATACTATTACAAAAATATATAGATTGTTGAGAACATGTTTGTAAGCCTTTGTATGCAGTCAGCTTTGGGCAAGTTTCAACCATTTGACCCGTTTGAGATAAATCACAACCCAAATCAACCCACCTAGAATTACCAAACTCTACTTTGACTTAAAAGTCAAACTTCATCTTATTTCTTGAAGTAGCTTTCTTCTCCATTATATACAGGTCATCAACTGTTATGGACAATACTTTTGTCTCCACTTTGAAGCATTCCAGCTCAGCATGGCTCTAGTCTACATGGCATTTCTACGGTTCATGGGTGATGAAAATGATCCAAGGAACTATCGATACAGCTTGGAGGTTGGTGGGAATTGCAGAAAAACTCATATGGGAAGAGGCACCCCTCGGAGCATAAGAGATGGTCACAGAAAGGTTATGGGCGGTCATGACGGGTGATAATCTGTGTGCTGAATATGGCTCTATTTTTCTTCCTGAGGAGATAGGAAAGAGCTCGAGTTGAGGTCACATGTCGGATATGGAAAGAGTCTCTAACTCGATGGTAGTAATGTATGCATTCCAAACATATGCGATTAACTTGCTAAATTTGGTTTTGTATCGTAACTTTAATTTCGAGACCAACCCGGAGATGCACTACAAAGGAATGGTGAATGGGGTTGTATATTTTTGTATTTGTGTGGGAATTTTTAGGGCAATGATACTATTAGTGTAAGAAATTTCTTTGCAAAATGAAGAGAAATTGTCACAGTTTGGCATTTGGTCCCTGCACAGATAGAACCAGCAATCCATTATTCACATGTAAATGCTTGAATAATTAACACACGAAAAACACTTAAAAGCATCAACAAGAGTAACCATTCTGGAATCTGTGTGTATGTTCATGATCACGTATGGCCTCCCCGGCACCCATACGGTCTGGCGCGGACTAACCATGATGTCGTGAATGCCCTGGAACCCACATGGGTCGGTCGCGGACTAGATACGTAGTCCGGCTATGTCACTAAACCCTTCCGCGGATAGTCGGTACGTCCGAAGAAGGGCGCAACCGCGTTCCACATAAGAGGAAAAGAATCTTGCCCAGTGGATGTACTACAACTGCGGTCCCAAAGGAAAGCGGGACAACTCCGCCCAAAAGATCACCATCACAATAAGCGGACAAGCTCTGCGGTGACTTCGTCTGGCTGTCGCTCTCGAGACCCGTGACCTTGAGAACACGACGGAAGGTCAACCATATAAATAGGGGTCTCACCTCTACTCAAAGGGTAACACATACACTCTCTCTCTCTAGAACCGGCTTTATCTCTCTAAAACTATCACTTACTCTCACACCAGAGGTTGACCGCGGAACCCCGTTCCGCGGTGAGACTAACGGTGTTGGTTTTCTTAGCAGCTAGCGATTAAGAATCTCACTTAGTACAAGACCTATTTCCTGGGAAGTTAGCCTACACTAATCTTCATCAGGAGAGCGCTCGGAATTGTATTAACAAGTTGGCGCCATCCGTGGGACCAGTAACATAACTGCGTCTCCAAAAAAAAAACTCTGATGAGTAATTTGGCAGAAAACCCCTCCCCCTCTCCTGAGCCGTCCACGGTCAGAAACACGGGAGGGAACGAAAAAGTGCAAGCCACAGAACAATACCACCCTAAGACCGTGACAGACGCGTCAATAAGGGAGTTCTGTGAAAAGCACTACCATCAGATCTTGCCCTTCATGGCAGAAAAAGTACATCAGGAAAAACTGGAACGGGTCAAAACCCGACTAGATTTTGACGATGAGCCTAGAAAGGAGAGGTCTCAAGAACACGCCCGGAATACTCGACCAGCATCTGAAAGAAAAGAGGCAACAAAGAGGAGGCGCGAAGCCAGTCCTAGTGCCAGGTCAGACCCGTCGGAGTATTCCAAGTCGCGAAGTGTCTTCTCAAGACTTAGCGGTCGAGGCGAGGAGGTTCTAGAAGAGAGCCGTTGGAGGCCGGAGGCCACGGCGGGCGTATTCTCAGGCGGAAAGGCGTCTCGCGTGTCCACGAGACTCGGGGACCAAAACCAACCGTGTTCTCCGGACTCGGTCAAAGGTCACTTCCGTAGGCAACGCAAAGAGAAGTGGAGAAGCGAAGTAAACGGGACATAACCAAAAAAGGCTCCGCCGATAGACACCAGCGGAGCCGAAGTCCTACCCACAGCAGAGCTTCCTATTTGAAGTCTGGCAGGGGAGAAACATACCACTCGTGCCGCAGTAGAACTAGGGAAATGTCTCCTCCGGAAAGCGAGGAAAGCACTGGAGGACACCGGAAGTCCACCCCAAAAAGCAAGAAACGGGAATCCGATGACCTCTACTCTCCGTATGACGTGGCTGACACAGACCCCTTTACCCGTCGTATACGGAATTTTGAGTTCCTGGAAAAAACAAGAATGCCAGCTCATATTCGAACGTATGACGGGACAGGAGATCCGGAGGATCATCTGAAAATCTTCCAGACCGCGGCCAAGGTGGAAAGATGGGCCATGCCCACATGGTGCCACATGTTCAACTCCACCCTTGTAGGACACGCCCGCAGCTGGTTTAATGAGCTGCGTCCAGAAAGCATTGACAACTTTGAGGAGTTGAGATCGAGTTTTCTCATACTTCCCTCTGACGGAAGAAGTATCGAAAGACCACATGGAATTACACCACATAAAGCAACGGGAAGGGGAGCCCACAGAAGCGTTCGTGGAAAGCTTCAAGACAGAAAGCATGTATGTGAAGGGAGCCCCCGAGTGCATGAGAGTGTCTGGTTTTATGCACGGGATAACGAACCCGGAGCTGATCAGGAGGCTCAATGATAACATCCCCCAGTCACAGGATGAGATGTGGAAGGTCGTGAAAGCTTTCCTCGGAGGTGAGGTGGCGCGGCTAACGATCAAAGAAGAAGCACTCGGTGGAAAAACCGGGATGGAGGACGAAAAAGCATCGGATCTTTGAAAGAAAAGGGAGTTCAAGACCGCTTAAGTAGGAGAAGAAGAGGGGACGAGTTCACCCCTCACAAAACGTAAAAGAAATCTTGGCCATGGATACGGTCAAGTTCACAGCCTCCATGAATGTCGGTCCGGTTGAGTCTAGGAATAAAGACAAATCTTGTGACTTCCACGAGAGAAAAGGGCACAACACGGACGAATGCTAGCAGTTGAAGAAACAGATGAGGAGGCGGTCGGTCCGGACAACAGCACATCCAGTCAAAGAGATCAAGAATGGGGCGCAAAGAATAGCGGCACCAAGGGCGGAAAGAAGGATACGCGACCAAGGACAAAGCCCACGCCATATACATGGTCAACACACAGCAACGGTCGGTCGAACCAATTTGGGTCGGGACGGTCTTGAATATGGAAATATCTTTTCCCCATATCCGGAGATGATTGGGACGACCACCCACCGTAATCAAGGCGGATGTAGAAGGTTGTACAATTCACGGGATGTACGTGGATAGCAGGCGCTTGAAGTTCTATACGAACATTGCTTCAACAAGCTAAGCCGGACATCCATAAAGACTAATCCAGCTTCATCACCACTCTTGGGTTTTAGCGGAGAACTCTCATGGCCGCTAGGGTGATCCTCTTGGAAGTGACATTGGGAGGCGAAGAGAGGTCGGCCGGTCGTGGATGAACTTCATGGTGGTACGATCCCTTCTCCCTGGCACGGATAATTGGACGTCAGGGATTAGGTGTTGAGAATAGTGCCATCCACGGCGCATGGGATCTTTGAAATTTCCTACTTGTGACGGAGTCGTGACTTTGCAGTGACAAGGTAGTCCCAGTTGAATGCGAGATGGTCGTGAACGAGAACCCTGCCATATAACCGCAGAAGCAGAAGTAAAGGGAGGAGTCGCGGTGGCAATCAACCCCAGATTCCCCGACCAAACGGTCACCATTGGAGGAGGATTGAGCGGCGGGGAAGAAAAGCCTCTGCGACACCTTTCGAGAATAACTTGGATATCTTTGCTTGGGAGCCCTCAGGCATGATGGGTTCGCGAAAATCGCGAAACACAAACCGAATGTCCGGACGGTTATGACCTGTGCGACAAAGAAGAGACGGGCCCCCCAAAGAAACAAATCAATCAATGAAGATGTTACCAAGCTAGTGGCGTGAGGGATCATGAAAGAAGTACACTACCACGATCGGTTGTCTAACCCGTGCTCGTCGAAAGAGTGACGGGAGTGGAGAATGTGTGGACTTCAGGACTTAAACAAAGCACGCCTAAAGATTGCTACCCCTTGCCGGAGATCGATTGGAAGGTCGAATCCTCTGGATACCCTTGAGTGCTTTCTTGGCGCGTACAAAGGGTATCACCGGATCAAATGGCGGTAGGGGATGAGGAAAAGACAGTTTCCACACAAACCAAGGCATCTTCATTACACCAAAATGCCCTTGGTCTAAAACAGCGGTGCCACGTACCAAAGGCTCGTGGACAGGGCGTTTGAGAAACAAATTGGAAGAAATTTGGAAGTGTACGTTGACGATCTGGTCATCAAGAGCCATTCAGAGGAAGAAGTACTCATGGACATGAATGAGACCTTCAAGACCCTAAGAAACATCAACATGAAGCTTAACCCCAAGAAATGCACATTTGGGGCGGAACAGGGCATGTTTCTAGGTCATGTGGTAAGCATGGAAGGCATCAGAGCTTGCCCAGACAAGTCTGCGGTCGTAACTACTCTCAAATCCCCGACGACCAAAAAGGAAGTACAGTCTCTGAATGGAAAGTTAGCCAGCCTCAGTCGTTTCATGTCCAAATCAGCGGAAAGATCCCTTCCATTCTTCAAAACACTGAAGAAATGCATTAAAAAGAGCGACTTCTCTTGGACAGGACCTTGAGAGCAGGCGTTCAAAGAGATGAAGCAGCACATTGCCAATCTGCCAATGGTCATCGCTCCACAACCAAAGGAGAAGCTTATAATGTACTTAGCCGCGTCCCAAGAAGCTGTAAGCGCGGTTTTGTTAGCGCAAAGGGAGTCGAGGCAACAGCCAGTGTACTTCGTCAGCCGCGCCCTAAAAGGCCCGGAGGTAAATTACACTCCGCTTGAAGCCGGGTCACTGCACTAATATATGCATCCGCAGTTGCGGCGATACTTCGAGCGCATCGATGAGGATCATCACGGACCGACCCATGAAGCAAGTCTTGACTAAGGCGAAAAGAGCGGAAGGATGGTGGATGGGCAATAGAGTTGGATGAACATGACATCACCTTCGACCCGGACGACCATAAAGGGCGGTGTTAGCGGACTTCATTCTTTGAGATTCCAGAGGAAGAAGCCCTAGACAAGAAAAAGGACCATCAACAATACTCAGAGCCGTGGAAACTATTCACGGACGGATCTTCGTGCATGGAAGGGTCCGGAGCAGGCCTAATCCTGACAAACCCGGAGGGGCAGGAATTCACCTACGCCCTCCGCTTTGAGTTCGAGGCATCTAACAACGAAGCTGAGTACGAGTCACTAATCGCAGGACTAAGGATTGCTGAACAAATGCGTGTAAAAGACTTATCAGCGAATGTTGACTCCCGTCTCGTGGCAAACCAGATAATCGGAGCATATGAAGCAAAGGAGGAAAGCATGGCGCGCTACTTGGCCAAAGCCAAAGCATTGATTGAAGGGTTACGGGCGTTCTCCATCGGCGATTCCGGGCCAAAACAAACAAGCGAGCACTAAGCAAGTGCATCCACCGACTTTGCCCACGACAAAACAGGTCCTTGTGGAAGTCTTAAAAGAAAAATCCATTGAATAAAAGGAAGTACTAGCTATCGTGGAAGAAGACGGGGATACTTGGATGACACCCTTGATTGAGTACCTGAGGGATGAAATACTACCGGCGGATGACAACAAGGCAAGAAAGCTACGGATCAAGGCGAGGCAGTACGCGTTGAGAGACGGAATCCTATTCCGGAAATCCTTCCTAGAACCTTGGCTCCGATGCGTAGGACCCACCCAAGCCAACTACGTGCTGCGAGAAATCCACGAAGGATCATGTAGCATGCACTCCGGCCCAAGGGCAGTGGTAGCCAAAGCAATTAGATCCGGATATTATTGGCCGACGATGCATAGGGACGCACGTGAGCTAATACAGAAGTGCGAAGATTGCCAAGTCCACCGCCCGGTGCCAAAAATCCTACAATGAATCGGCTCAATCACCTCTCTTGGCCTTTTACAAGTGGGGTATCGACATCTGCGGACCTTTCCCGAAGGCCCGGCAAGGTAAAGTTTATGATTGTCGCGATAGACTACTTCACTAAGTGGATCGAGGCCAAACCCTTAGCCTCCATCACGGGAAGGCGGTGAAGAAGTTTGTTTGGGATAACATAGTCTGCGCCGCTTGCTTGGAGAGATAGTGTCGGACAACGGAAGCGGTTCGCGACAACCCATTCAAGGATTGGTGCGAGCTCAATATCAAACAGCGGTTTGCGTCGGTAAAACATCCGCAGCAAATGGGTTGGTCGAAAGCGCGAACAAAAGTCTGGGAGAAGGCATCAAAGCAAGGCTGGAGAAAGGAAGCAAGGACTGGGTGGAGGAAGTGCCACACGTGCTCTGGGCGCATAGAACCATGATCAAAACGAGCAACGGGGAAACCCCATTTTCTCTTACGTCTGACGCAGGCGATTATCCGGTCGAAATTGGAATGCCAAGTCTTGATTATGCGGCCGTGCCAAATCTCCAACGACCAGCCAGCCGGCGCTTGATACGGACATCACGGAAGAAAAAGGAAGCGCGGCAATTGAAGAGGCACGTAGCAAAGCAAGGATGGAGGGGTACTACAACTCCAAATTGCGAAGCACGGCCTTCAGATCCGGAGAATTTGTCTACCGGAGCAACGAAGCTAGTAGAGCGGAGGATACAGGAAAGCTTGGCCCTAAGTGGGAGGGGCCATATGAAGTGATGGAAGCGCTAGGGAATGGAGCATACAAGCTCAGAGCCGCGGATGGGGAGATACTCCCAAGAACATGGAACATCCGCAACTTAAAAAAATGTTAAATCTAAATGTAAGTCGGTTTTCCCCATCTTTTGTAAGTTGAGCACAGATCAGGTCCGGACAACAGGGGAACTTTAAATTTTCACATCTTTCATTTCTATTGTAATAGTCTCTAATTAACAATGAAACGTAGATGCCTGGCCCGCTCTACAAATTTTCCAAAACAAAGACTTAAATCACATTTTTACTTTTGCATTTTTCGCACATCTCTTACATCTGCGACAAACAGTGTCGTACATAAAGGACGAGCAACCTCAAAATTGACTCAGGCATATAAGTGGTATTGCAAACCCATTGACCAATGTTTGACACCCCCGGACTCCCGAAGTACGGCCAAGGGTTTAACTCAAAACCCGGACAACTAGGTCCGTCAAATAAGTAAAAGAATATGCGTACAACCAAAAATTTCCATTAAATATGCAAGACTTCTTTACATGTACACGGGTATACCCGACTTACAATAAATGGCGTCGCAAAGAAACACGACCCTAACAAAAATAATAAGCGGAAAAGCTTCACAATAGATGGAAAAGCGGCATAGTCTAAATGCAGCCACAAGAGACTACCTCAAGCATTCCGGAACCATCAAGCACACGTGTCAAACATGTCATCGTGGTGACTTTTCTTCTTCCTCCTTCTCATCTTCCCGGTCGGGCCGGTGATTGCGGTAGAAGGGTCGGGCCAAAGGGAGCAATCACCATGGAAGGCTCCCGGTCAGTGACACAGTGCTCGACCTCGGAAGCGATCACTCGAGGTTCCAAACATCGAATTTCTTACCATACACCGATGTTTCCTCTCCTTGTCGCGGAAATAGCACGCGGCGTCTAGTAATGGTTTGGGCGAGGGGTGGGAAGGCAACCTCTTCCGCCACCGGTATTAAAACAAATTCCCCGAACCACTCGGTCGTTCCTCCTGTAACACAAGTGCGACATAAGGAATTCTAAAGAGGAATCCTTGCAAGCCTCCAAGGAATCAAGAAGGGGAAGGAACATCGCTAAAAAGCGAATAGCGACCTCATGATAAACCTCCTTGCCCATGGATTGTAGGCCTTGATCTGCTCGACTTCGACCCTTAGAACCATGATAAGGCCTCGTGATTTAAATCCCCAACCGTACCATCGATTGTTTGAGGATAAGGTTTTAAAGTACCATTTTGAGGGTCGTTTAGTCCTTATTTGATCACTTTTGTATCCGTTATTGCTTAATATCGTTCCTTTTCACTTTTAGGTCTCTTGAAGGCAAAATCTTGGAATGGCACTTATTTGGACGAAAAGCGCGAATATATGAAGAAAATGGCCAAAGTCGAATCGAGACACTCAAAGTCTTTGAAATAGAAGGCGACGGCGTCGGTGTTAGTTCGACGCCGTCGGAGGATTTTGTGACGATACATTGGCCAAATACCCTATTTTCAAGTGACGACGTCGGGCTTTAAAAGAATAGGCCGTTGCTACTCGGGGCGGCCTAGATGCAACCAGACGGCGTCGGAAGAAAGTGAAGAGGACGGCGTCACGGACATAAGGTGGCGCCGTCGCAAGGTTAACGTGGCCAAGATGAAACCCTAATGAGGCGACACGGCGTCGTCACGAAACATAAGGTGGCGCGTCGCATATGTAATCTTATATATAGAATCCGAATTTTTCGGTTTTAGAGAGTCTTTTGGGTGAAAACCTAAAACCGAACCTAAGGTGTCTTGTACGATATTTTAGGGTTTTAAACCCTATCTTACATCAAGATAAGTATTTACTTCATCAATTCAATTATGTCTTTGATTATTTGTGTGTATGCTTGCATGTTCTCCATGTCCGGCTAATTTATTTGTGTGTTTGCTTAGGAAGTATGAAACTTAATTATTGAATATTGATTGGTTGTTTCTTATCTTAGTTGATCAATGATCTAGTAATGCGATAGGTCATTCGTTGTGTACTTAATGCTTGATTCATCTTTGTGAACCTTAGAATATGATTACACGAGTAGTTGTAGGCTAAATTATCCAAAGAGTGCCTTAGAGTAAGGTTTATCATCCTAGTGGGTTTTGTAGGCGAGACCCTTTGGTAAGTTCAAAGAGTTAGGGAAAGCATACCCTACAACTTTAGACACACAACGCAACTAAGAATAAGGACGTGACAACTCAACCATCAATAGGAGATAATTAAGGAGTAGTACAACCTAAGTAAACACATCTTTAAACTATCATACGAGCACACATTAATTAGACATAGACTCCCACAACCTTAGTTTAGATAATTAGATAATAGTAGAGTAATCGGTGAAATACCAACCCCCAAATCAATACCCGAGATTCGTACCTTTCCATTTCATAAAACATAAAAATACAAAAATAATCTTCCTCAACCTTAACCTTAGCGTAGTAACTTTACTAGCATTCCTATTCCCTAGAGAGCGATATCAATACCCGTGGCTTACCCTAATTACTACACTACAACGATTAGGTTCATTTGCCTAGGGTGTTATAAAACTTGCTCGAAGAAAGGAAGTTTCCTTGACCCCGAGCGACGCGTGTGGCGTTATCAAGTTTTGGCGCATTGCGGGAATAGAATAGCTAGTTAGTAGTCCACCTCGTTTAGGTTCTTTGCTTGATTCCTATCAAGTAAATTTTCTCATTTTAGCTTTCTCTTAGTCTATCCCCTTCTTCGTGATCTTTGTTCGTAACACCCATCACTTTTCATCATGGAGGATGATAACCAACCACCACTCATCAACCCACCACCAAATGACTCGCCAAGAGCCCGTACTCTTGGTGAATACTCAAGACCAAGCCACCTAGGCTATAGGAACACCATTGAGCTTCCCGACCAAGCCCAAACTACGACCTGCGATCCGACACCATCCGGTTGGTGCAAAGCGGATGTGCATTCCATGGACTTCGTTCGAAGATCCAAATCGACATCGAGGATTTCCTCAAAATTGTCGATTCCATCGACCTTGATGCTACTACTCGGGAGACCACGCGCTGCGTCTCTTCCAATTCTCTCTACGGGACCAAGCTAGTAATTGGCTTGGCGACTTCCCGCGGGCTCCATCTCAAGTTGGGATGATCTTACCTCTCGCTTCCTTGCTCAATTTTTCCCACGGGAGAACCACTAAGCTTAGGAATGACATCTTGATGTTCCAACAACGTCAAGGTGAATCTCTCTCGAAGCATGGACTCGATTCAAGGACTTACTTCATAAAGTCCTCATCACGGCATTGATCTTTGGCTCCAGTCCAAATCTTTTATGATCATGTCAACTTCCCCACTAAGCGATCCATTGACCAAGCGGTCGGTGGAAAACTTAGTGATCTCACCGCGGAAGAATCATGGGGTATAATAGAGGACCTCGCCTCTATGACAACGAAAGTTGGGATGACCCCGTGAGCTGCCCAAAACCGTTAAGGCAATCTCCTTGCCTCCTTCCGACCGTGGGATGATCGAACTTGAAGATCAAGTTAGATTCCTCATGAGTTCCTACAAAATCCTAAGTCCTCACGACAAGTGAATCAAATCACTCTACCTTGTGAGTTATGCGGTGGTCCCCATGACACTCGTGATTGCACAAGGCTCCCGAACAAGCTTTGCGGACTACGCCTCCATACGTACCGGCGGAGGCGGGAGAAGTGGTACACTTTCAAACCCGAACAAAACAACTTAGGAAACTCGTACAACCCCTCATGGAGGAATCACCTAACTTTAAGTGGAACCAAAACTCAAGCACACCCCAAAGCTCATCTAGTTCGCCCACTAGGTTCAATTCTTTTAATACTGGGAACCCCACTAATCTTGAGACAATTGCATCTAGATTTTGTCATCCCAAGAGACTCGATTGAATAAGCTTGAAGCCGATTTTAAGCAAAAACAAAGCAAGATGACAACCAAGCTTGATGCCCTCTTAAAAGCCTTCAATGAGCGGAAGTTGGAGCACTCCCAGTGATACCATAAAGAACCCAAAAGTGAATTCGATTGCGTCGACTTCATGTTCTAGTTCACCATGGGAGAGTGCACATCCATGCCCTCGCACCCAACGGTTCACTCGGTAAATGCTATCAAAAGGGTTCCAAGCCATCCAAGAGGTACCAAGGCCGACACCTTTGGTAGAGCCTACTCTTGAGAAACCCGTCGACCAAGAATCCAAACCTAGTTTAGAGGAGGAGTACAAGGAACTCCATCAAGAAAACCGATTCTTGAAGTCTTAGCTCATGCACCTTATTATAATGCTTTAAAAGAAAAATATGAGTTAGAACTTAGGCTTGGAAAACATGGGTCCGCTTTTGTGCGAAACAACTTACCTAAGAAGCTAGGCGATCCGGGCTATTCACTCTTCCGTGTAGACTTGGAACTTCCAAACCACTCGGCGCTCTAGCCGATGTAGGATCATGCATCAATCTTGTTCCGTTGTCCTCCATAGAAGCCTTAACTTAGGTAAAATAGAACCAACGGAAACCATCTTAGGTCTAGCGGACGGTAGTGTGGCACGTCCGGTAGGAATAATAAAGGACATGGTAGTACACGTGGGAGAGTTGACTCTTTTGGCCGACTTTCATGTGCTAGACATGAATAAGGACCCGACATGCCCATTACTAGTTGGAAGAGGATTTTTAGCTACCGCTAGTGCCATCATCGATTGTAAGATGTCCAAAATAGTGGTAGGGAGGGAGTGCTAGATCCGTTTACGATGTTAAAAGCATACATACTACAAGGATGAGGAAATCCCACAAGAGATTAGGTTGGATAGAGAGCCTTCTAGATATGGACCTTGGATTGATAAGAACATCATAGGCCCCAAATACCTTTTACCTAGATAAAACTTTCGCTAGTAAAGCAACTTTCCAAGAAAAAGAAATGGCTAGGGACATGGAAGTGAACCCGTTCGAGGGCCTTAGTATTTAGGAAGATGACCGAGTTCCTAGGAAGCTTGCCGTTAACCTTGTCATGAATAAGTGGAAAGTTGAAATCGAACACAAGTGGGATTGGAATAGACCACCTCGTGATGGTAATGGAGAGTGGCACATTAGGATACAAATTTATGATCCCGATGGTGAGAAGTTTGAAAATACATATTTAACCGAACGTACTACTAGGAACTTGAATGATAAGTTTGATCCTTACGACATTGTTGAGGATAGACTTACTTATATCGGTACGTAGGAGCATGACTATGAGTCTAGCTACAAGACTCTTAAATAAAGAAAAGCGCTTCGTGGGAGGCAACCCATGCTTAATTATTTGCTTGTTAGTGTCATATATCTTTTATTAATTGTTTATCCTCATGTTTAAATTTGTAAAAATGCTTTATTTTGTTTTTAACCTCGTCTTAATTGCATATAAAGGTATTTTACATAAGGGATAAGTGTAGGGAGGATTACACGTTTTCAAAAGAAACGTAAACATGAGAATAACAATTAACTAAAAGATATTTATGTTTGTTTGTTCGAGTCAAATGCTTGTATCGAGTCATAATGGATGTTTTTGAAAATTTTCCGATTCTAAAGATGTAAATTTTCCAAAATTTATTTGAAAATCGAGACCGCTTTTTGTCGGGATAACTGACGTCGTCAGATTGCAACTTTGACGTCGGGAAGGAGTAAAACATCGATTACTTTTTCTCGTTTTACGAGCTACTTATAAATTTTGGAATTTTCGGTCTTAATTTTCTTAGAAATTCAGAAACATCCTTTCCACAAGCATTATATCCTAGTTTAAATCGAGTCTTATATATATTATTACACGATTTTACGCGAAGGTTTCGTTTGTTTTCTTCAAGTGTGCGAGGTTTAGTTTGTCGAAGAAGTTACATAAGATTGGAAGGAGCTTTTCACGCAATAATTCTTCTTGAAAAGGATTTAACCACCACTTTACGGATCCTACCGAGCTAATCGGGGAGTACTAGTTTCTTCGTTTTAATTACCTTCTTTTATCATAACTTTGATACTTTCGGGAACATTGGGGACAATGTTCGGTTTAAGTGTAGGGAGGAAAATAAAGCGGGAACTTTGAAACTATGCTTATCCTTGATTATTTGCTTTGTCCAATTGCACTTTTGTAATAAACCATGAGAAAATGTCGGTTAGGGTAATTTTGGCACCAAATTTAAACTTTTTCATGACATATAGGAGTGGGCCATTAGTCTTAACAAAAGCGTCTCATGGATAGGAAGTTGCATGACTAGCACAAAACCCTTTACCACCCAAATTCCACCCAAAATGTGAGGATCGCCTTAGATTAGTAGGAATTAAAGCATTCATCTTCAATGCTTAGAGTGTGAACCGGTAGTATATTAGATTCTAGAACTTGTTTTGTGATGCATTCCGAGATCACAAGTGAGACTACACTTGTGTAGTTAGGAATAACTAAATGATAAGAGGCATTAGGATAACCCTTGTTTGATACCGTAATATAATTACTTCTTCCACATCGGTTGAGTAATTCTCCCACACCCTTTGCGTTGTACTCATCTTTAGTACACGATACCCCTAGTTAACCCCTCGAGCCTATCTTTTCGCGGTTCTCGTGATGTTTCGGTTTTCGAAATATCAATGAAAACATTGTTTACACCCCACCCCAATATACACCCAAATCGCCTTAGCCTACCCTATATGCACTCACTTTTAGTGCAAATGTTTATTATCACCCTAAACCCTTAGTTCAATTATCGGTTGCTTGCATGAGTTGCTAAGTCGAGTCATATCCTTTGTATCTGATTTTGGGACGATTGGGATTCATGGGAAAAGTTAAAGTTTGTGAAATGACGGGAAGGGAACGTTAAATTCAAATTCCCTTTGTTTGCATAACAATGTACCCCAAGTGTTTTGATCTTTTCAATTCGGGTCAAATTAGTGTTAGAGTAATAAAAACTCAAGTGTAGGGATGTGCCTATAAATCCCTATCATTTTGATGTTACCGTAGAGGATGGTAGAGTAAAAGTGTATGAAAAAAAAAAAAAAAAAAACATACGGGCTACCATCCTACATCTATCCTTTAAATTTATGTTTGTTTATTTCCGTTGCCTAGAGTTTTAGAGTGTCGAGTCTTGGCTTAGCAACGCCATTCTTCGTATGCATTTAACATAGAGATTTTGACTTGCCACCACTAAATAGCCTATCCCACCAAACCCTTGTTTCCCTACCGTAAGCCTAACGTTACAACCCTTTAAAAGACCTCTTTGATAGTCTTTCCTAGGTGCTTCGCGCCAAAGTGATGGAGGTTTGATCTATTCTCAAGCCTATGGTAATCTATGTACTAGGACCGGTTAATGAGTGTTTATCTTCCATTTCCTATTTGTTATATTTCATATATACACCGAGAGAGATGTGAGTATCCAAACACCCCATGTGAGGTGCTAGTATGTAATTCCGTGCTTGTTATGACTTTCTTGGGGCTTATATGTGTTGTGGACCGTTTTGAATTAATGCTTCATGACCCCTAACTTATAAATTAATTGGTTAAAAGCACATTTGCTTGAGGACAAGCAAATAACAAGTGTAGGGATATTTGATAAGGTTTTAAAAGGTACCATTTTGAGGGTCGTTTAAGTCCTTATTTGATCACTTTTGTATCCGTTATTGCTTAATATCGTTCCTTTTCACTTTTAGGTCTCTTGAAGGCAAAATCTTGGAATGGCACTTATTTGGACGAAAAGGCGCGAATATATGAAGAAAATGGCCAAAGTCGAATCGAGACACTCAAAGTGCTTGAAAGCAGGCGACGGCGTCGGTGTTAGTTGCGGCGCCGTCGGAGGATTTTGTGACGATCTGATGGCAAATACCCTATTTTCAAGTGGCGGCGTCGGGCTTTAAAAGAGTAGGCCGTTGCTACTCGGGCGGCATAGATGAAACCAGACGGCGTCGGAAAGTGAAGAGGACGGCGTCACGGACATAAGGTGGCGTCGTCGCAAGGTTAACGTGGCCAAGGCGAAACCCTAATGGCGGCGACACGGCGTCCACGAAACATAAGGTGGCCGTCGCATATGTAATCTTATATATAGAATCCGAATTTTTCGGTTTTAGAGAGTCTTTTGGGTGAAAACCTAAAACCGAACCTAAGGTGTCTTGTACGATATTTTAGGGTTTTAAACCCTATCTTACATCAAGATAAGTATTTACTTCATCAATTCAATTATGTCTTTGATTATTTGTGTGTATGCTTGCATGTTCTCCATGTCCGGCTAATTTATTTTTGTGTTTGCTTAGGAAGTATGAAACTTAATTATTGAATATTGATTGGTTGTTTCTTATCTTAGTTGATCAATGATCTAGTAATGCGATAGGTCATTCGTTGTGTACTTAATGCTTGATTCATCTTTGTGAACCTTAGAATATGATTACACGAGTAGTTGTAGGCTAAATTATCCAAAGAGTTCCTTAGAGTAAGAGTTTATCATCCCTAGTGGGTTTTGTAGGCGAGACCCTTTGGTAAGTTCAAAGAGTTAGGGAGAAAGCATACCACAACTTTAGACACACAACGCAACTAAGAATAAGGACGTGACAACTCAACCATCAATAGGAGATAATTAAGGAGTAGTACAACCTAAGTAAACACATCTTTAAACTATCATACGAGCACACATTAATTAGACATAGACTCCCACAACCTTAGTTTAGATAATTAGATAATAGTAGAGTAATCGGTGAAATACCAACCCCCAATCCAATACCGAGATTCGTACCTTTCCATTTCATAAAACATAAAAATACAAAAATAATCTTCCTCAACCTTAACCTTAGCGTAGTAACTTCTCACTAGCATTCCTATTCCCTAGAGAACGATATCAATACCCGTGAACCCCCTAATTACTACACTACAACGATTAGGTTCATTTGCCTAGGGTGTTATAAAACTTGCTCGAAAAGGAAGTTTCCTTGACCCGAGCGGCAGTGGCGTTATCACCATCCACGCCTGCGGAAACCATGCCCAATGACCCACCTCTTACCTTCAATAGCCACAAGAGTGCTCGGGAATAGGTCCTCATCAAAATCACGATTAAGGTCCGCCAACCTCCGATCCAATTGAGCGAGCTGACCATCATACTCGCCGCGGACCCTCTCCTCGCACTCTTTCAACCTCTCCTCCAGCAAACCTGCACCCTTAACCTGTTCTTTAAGCCCATCACAAACAGAGGTAAGTCCAGCCACCTTACCTTTCAACTCAGCATTCTCAACAGTCAAATTAGCCAACTGTTCATCCTTAGGGGCAATCATACCCTCCAACTGCGCCACGCGCTCCCTCAATCTCTTCATCTCCCCGGACTCAGACTCAAGTTGCCCAACACGCTCACGGAGCTCCTTAGCCTCTGCAACCTCGGTTTCCAACTCCTGAACCCTACCCTTCAAAGACTCAACCCTTTTGTCCCTCCTCTCAAGCCTCTTGTTAAACTTGTTGGTTTGGTTTAGTTCAAATTCCAGCCGCAGACGCACCTCGGAAGACATGCAGGCTGCTGCATGGTCACGGTGTTATAACGCTCCAACAGGTCTGCGTGCGGCATATTATCCAGCATGCTCCGACAAACCCAACCATCGTCCATGCGGAAATCATTGGTAGGAAGCCACTTGGGAACATACGCATTCTTGGCCTGCCGTCTCCGGATAGAGACTCGTAAAGTCATCATCGAGGTAGCGGGGCGATGGATGAGGCGGTCTGCTGACGGAGACTCGACCCCAAAAACATTCTCCTGCTGCAATGGTGGTGGCTGGGACGGACCAGACATCTCCGTATCCAAATTTTCTTGAGGAAAACTGGTGGATGTCTTTGAAGTAGAATCCGGATTGGCATGAGGATCCGGAGTAGCCTCAGAAGAAACATGGGTTACCTCCTGCGGACGAGGTCCAGAATCGGACTCGTCGCGAAGCTCCATCACAAGAGCAGATCCCGCGGTCGCATCCCCTACACAACAACACAAGTTATTTTCCTTAAAAAAAAAAAAAAAAAAAAAAAAAAAAAAAAAAAAAAAAAGGAAAAATCATCAACATAGTGAAGAAGCCATACCAGCAGTGGACCCGGCATCCTTTGCCGGCACAGAAGTAAGCCTTTTCTTCTCCGGTTGCTTGGAAGGAGCAACAAACCTAACCCTCTTCTTCCCAGCTCCCTTACTAGCCTTAGCCGCTTCAACATTATCCACGATGGTCTCTGAGACTAAGGTGATGACGTTCTCGGAAGGTTCGATAACGCGACTAGCAGTCTCATCCTGTAACGTCCGCTCACCTTCCTAACGTTCTCTCTCCGGAGGTTACTTCAAACGGGTCTGGCTGGTTAATGAAGGAAAAGAGACATATCTACAAACAATAACGCACAAGTTAGTAGCAGAACACAAAAGAAAAGACAATAAGACGCGACAAACCCTAAAAAAGAACCCACCCTCTGTATCCGAAACTTTAAAGGTAGGTCGCGCCGTCGCGTCATCCCAGGCACGACTAAGACCAATCACGGCCAAGAACGGCTCCGGGAATTTTTTAAACGGAGCACGTTGTGTGTCAAGGAGATGTAACAACTCCATGTCAACGTCATCATCGAAAGGAGGAGGGTCACGGTCAACAGAGACTTTCTCGTTCCACGAGATAGCCAAAGGAAACACGGTCGCGTCAACCCAGAAGAAGTATTCCTTCCAGAGTCCAAAGCGCGGTATAACAAACCGGTACAATTAATGACTTAGGACCTTACGCTTTTCTAGGGTCATCCATCCATCCTTCATTCCGGAATAATAGAACTTCCTAAACAACGATACGATTGGGTGTTCCACCATGAACACGGCAAAGGATTTCAAAGTGGCTAATCCTAGCGGCTAACACGGACAACTGGGACAAATGGATCTGAAAATATTCTAAAACCCTACACAGGAACGCGGACAGGGGTATCCTAAAGTTGCAAAGCTAAAAAAACCTAGTATATACTCCTATCTTACCCTTAGGAGCATCCTTTATGGTATCCACAGGGCCAGGAAGAAGAGGGTGCACGGTAGAAGGAATGTGGTATTTAGAGCAAAAATCACTCAAGTCTCGCTGTGATAACTTACAGGTAAAGTCGGTGAGAAGTTTCTTAGCCATGGAATTACAATAAAGGAAGGAAAACCTAACCTGATAAAGTTGGGACGCACACACAGATCTTAGTAGATGGTTTTCTTTTTTACTCGCGAAGACGAAATGGCAACAGTAACCAAAAAAGTAAAAAATGGGGGTATTTATACTCTCAAAAGAGGCAAACCAACGGTCCAATCGAACGGCGGAAGAAATGCCACGTCTCCGGCTCATAACCAACGGCCCAGATCTGTTTAGATCAACGGACGCGATGGCAGCAGCCAAAACGTCACATCAGTCAGAAAATACGCGGCTAAGGACGGTTCGCGAATCCCGCGGACGGTATGCGCTTATCCTTGGCATAAGTGGAAGATACAGTCAGCAGTGATTAGGATTTCATGCGATACATCCAGCCGCGGATGAATGGAATAACTAAGTCTAGCAGCGCTTGTACAAAGACCAACAAGCACAACTAGACTGGGGGGACTTGATCACGTATGGCCTCCCCGTCACCCATACGGTCTGGTGCGGACTAACCATGATGTCGTGAATGCCCTGGAACCCACATGGGTCGGTCGCGGACTAGATACGTAGTCCGGCTATGTCACTAAACCCTTCCGCGGATAGTCGGTACGTCCGAAGAAGGGCGCAACCGCGTTCCACATAAGAGGAAAGGAATCTTGCCCATGCTGGATGTACTACAACCTGCAGTCCCCAAAAAGGGAAAGCGGGACAACTCCCGCCCAAAAATATCACCATCACAATAAGCAGACAAGCTCTGCAGCTGACTTACGTCACAAACTGTCGCTCTCAAGACCCGTGACCTTGAGAACACGACAGGAAGGTCAACCATATAAATAGGGGTCTCACCTCTACTCAAAGGGTAACACATACACTCTCTCTCTCTCTAGAACCAACTTTATCTCTCTAAAACTATCACTTACTCTCACACCGGAGGTTGACCGCGGAACCCCGTTCCGCGGTGAGACTAACGGTGTTGGTTTTCTTAGCAGCTAGCGATTAAGAATCTCACTTAATACAAGACCTATTTCCTGGGAAGTTAGCCTACACTAATCTTCATCAGGAGAGCGCCCGGAATTGTATTAACAGCTCACATACAGCAAATGCAAAAAAGCTGAGCATAAGATAAAACGTATATGAACAACATAATCGGTAGATAAGAGAACAATGCATGTACCAAAAATTTAACACCAACATTGCATAAGGTTGTGAGCCGGAAGAAGATATTTAACAGATTGCCAATAAGAACCGATTTAACGGCCAAAACAAAATCTCATAAATCAAAATCATTTGGAGAGTAACCATATTTCTAGCATAAACATGTAATTAAAGTTGCATCAAAATCTGGCAGTAGTTCCTCTGCGTCCTTGTTTTCAATTGAATCGCTGTCTAATCAATCAATAGACTTGTTTATGTTTGATGGAAGTTGAAAACCTTTAGCTTTTAAACGATCGAGAGCCTGCCATAGAATTGAGAATAAACTGTTGTTTAGGGAAATCTAAAAAATATTGCAACAATTTTCAAAGAAATAGAGTAGTCGATAAATAGAGACATATTATCTACCTGTAAACACTTTTCCCCAAATTTTAAGTTCCTTGACATGACTTAGGTTTTGTATAAAATTTTCAGGCATTTCTTGCAAAGTCTTAACACGTTGGCAAGTCTTCCAAAAATTTAACTCAGCTTTAATTAAAGAAGACATTTAGCAACAATAGATGCTTACAGTAAAATAGATCGAGTGTGAGTGACAAAGTATAAGGAGCATTGATTTCGATAACAATTGGAGCATTCCAAGACATGAAACTATATCCAGAGAACACCAAGTTCTCAATACTTTTTGAAGTAATGTCAATCCGCGTGAAACCATAGCAAAAGTTTAACTTGAAAGTTTCCAATAAAGGACTTCCAGATAATATATTTTGAATTAGATCTTCGTCCAATTTCACATTAGATATAGACAAAGTTTTAAGGTTCTTCCACATAACGGAACCAGATGGATTAAATATACAGTATCTCAATGTAAGTTTAGTAAAACATGCATTGTTGAAAATCGATTGAGGTAGCACAAACTCATTGCCATAAGAAGTGAGTGGTAATAAGTATGATATAAGTAAATGAAACTCCTGAACGTTACGATTAATAGCATAATGAATCCAATTGTTGACGCTCGATTCAAAAAGAGGAGAGTATTGGACAGTGATTTGGAATTTGTTGAGGTTCTTCAGTTTGCCACCACATTGAGTTATGATTTGGTCAGCAAAGGAACATATATTATGGTACTGACGATTTCCATTGATTGCGAGCAACATGTCAAAGTCGAAAATAAGATTAGGAACTAAAGTCCAAAGATGTATCCATTGTTTAGAGAGAGTACTTGTTCTAACCGCCTCTTTTATCGATTCTAAGCGACACAAGATTTCAACTATTAAGCAATCTGGTAAAGAACTTAATCGATCTTTTTCTTCCATGTATTCTTCAGATTTTATTCGCTTCTTTTGTATGTTGATCCCAAAACAAGTTTAGGGTTTAGGGTTTATAAAGGGTGTCGGGTATTTTGCATGTTATGACTAAAATAATAATATAGCCAAACAAGTTTGGGGCTTGGAGAAGAATGATTAGATATGGACTAGAAAATAGCCCATTTGTTATCACTACTTGCTTCACTGAAAAATCTAAATTATTTGAGTTTTATATATATTTACTTTACGTAGTTTTGCATTTACGTAGAGGTAAAAGGCAAACGAACAACAAGTTGCGTTGCTAGTCTTTTTTGCATTGCAAAATTAACTCTTTTATAAACAACGTTTGTGGATCTAGGCGTCATAACATTACTATGCATAACTCGTTGGACTCTGTTGAGAAACTCCACTGACTCAAGTGCAAGAAAACCAAAAGTATCAAACGTGAAAGGAATAAAAACATGTTGATTTTCAATGCAAGCTTTCTCTTGTTTTGTCACTTTGTACGAGACAGCATTCAAAGCAGCATGTCCAACTGTAAAACCCCGGATACTCAAACGCACAAGACAAGAAACCTCGGTTATATCCACACACACATGTTTCCTTCCAACCCATCCAAAAACCAAAATGTCTGCCGGTCTGAGTGTAGATCTTCCATTCAATGGGTCAGTCAAAAAGTTTCCAGGTGCTTCTTTCTTGGCGGAGATCCCGACACACTTACATACATAAAAAAAGACATCCCTAACCATATCGTGTCTGTACTTGAAGCCCGGGATCTCTTTGCTTCATTCAACCCACAAATGCAACAGATTGACGGGAATTCACTTTAAGCAAATCCAAATTGTTCTTTGTTTCAGCCATGCGTAAGTATATTGAGTGCAAAATACTTGTTACAACATAGAAGAGATACACTGGAATAGAATGCTTCCGGTTAAAGTCAACATAAACACATGGCGATTTTGTCTTGATAGACTTCCAACATGTTATAATCTTGATGCTAGGGGTGTCGATCTTGACTCAACACGATGTCCAATTTGCGACGACGATCTTGAATCATCTCAACACTTATTTGTTGAATACTTGGTTGCTTCTTCTTTACGGCAAATCAAATGGTTACCACTTGGTTGGGTTTGAACGACCGCCCAAAGCTGCTTCCGAATATGCTCTCATGAGCCGAAACGGTTAACATGCCCACCCATTCCAAGGCCTGCTTTGATGTCTATTTGGGTTTTATGGAGATATCGCAATAGAGTTTGTTTCGACTCTAAACCTCCGAGGATAGATACTCTAGCCGAGAAGTTCAAATCCATTCGCATTTATTGATCCACAATAGAAATAGAAATGTAAAACCAATGTGGTTAGAATAGATCAATGATCATATTTAGCTTGTTCTAAGTCTATGTAATTAATTTATTTCTAGCTTCTTGCTAGCCTTTAGTAAAAACAGTCGTTAAAAAAACGAATCTCTTACCATATCAGTTAAGGAGGGTTGTTAGCATTGATCAACTTTTACATTTTTAGCTGCTTTTTTTTTTTTTTTTTTCCGAAAACGTATGTACTAAATTCTAATAGTAATAAGAACCTGGTGAGATATGATTGTAAGATACAACAAAATGAACTACTTAAACAAACCAAAACTTGTGAACTTGCCCATGAATTGAAATCTGAAAAAGGTGCAAACCCATTACTTGCACAATGAATCATACCAAAACCACATCAGAAACCCATCTGCTATTAAAAGAACCCAAGAACCCTAAATTCGTAAATTTCTACCGAGACCTGCTGAACCACAAAATGAAGGGCAAAACACCAAAAGGATTTGAACCATTTGGAGATGAAGATACCAATGAGTCCAAATAAGCTAAGTCCACCATCAGAGATAAATCCTCGTTACGCCCATGTTGAACGGACATGACGAGACAATTGAATCTCGCAAGCTTGAAACATTGACCACCCGTTGAACCTCATTAGTAAGACTTGATGATGAAGGTGATCTAAGTGTCAATGTTTGAGGAAACATTACCGGAAGGTGAGGCTAAGCTGGAAATTTTGAGTATGACATCCAAGGTCATTGTAACAAGTTCCAAGTGGTGGGTGGGAGGCGAGATACAGAGTATGGTCTGAAGAGCGTGTGTACTCCAAAGAGGAGATGCCTACTTGCTTTGCGGTGAGGATTAAAACAGTCGGAAAAAGCTTGAGAAGACAATGTGAAAAACTTGGTATGGGCTTTGTTAGGTTGATCACTTTGTGTAAAGAAATCCTTGATTAAGTGGATTGACAAGAAGGTCTAAGAGGGCACTCCGGCCAAACAACCGGTGATCGAAGTTGTGAAATATGAAACTGAAAAGGCTGGGCGCATATACAAGTAAGAGAGACCAATGTTTATCAAAACAACAACAATGCCCAATCCCGAAACAGGGCAATATTGATCCTGAACAGGACCATAATAGATAAAATGGATTGATTTTGGCAATACTAAGGCAATTTCCAACAATCATAGATTTGGTTTGGATTCTCCTTTACCTTGGTGAAATAAGTGAAGCCAAACTAGAAAGCAATAACCTTATTTTACTTTCTACCACATGTATTAATGAAACCTTAATATGCAAATCTAAGATGGTGAAGAACGTCTATGCAACAAAACGATCCATTGTTGTGTGTATTCATACAACACAAATGTAACAAGCGATCCATGTCTAAACAGCTTCAGCTGATTCTATAGTTTCATTCTTATCTGTTTATGTACAGCATTGTACAAATTATTTTCTTCAATCAAATTCAGACTAATCAGAGAAATCAAAATAAAAAAACAACGAACAAAAGAATGAACCAATGTGTTGAGATACTGAAACAATAACCTGAACCAAATTTAACTGCTGTGAAGGATTTGGACTGTATCCACCCACATACGAACGTATTTACCAAAAACATATGCACGTAAGGTCTTATACACAAAAGAAATGAACTTTGATGCTAGTTTTATGAAATCTATGGACCTTCGTTACGACAATGAATCAAGGCGTTGATCCATGATCTCCGAAACAGCCTCAATGAATGCAGCCTCACTCATACCAGGAAGGATGAGATCTTCTGCTTCTTGGACTATCTTTTCAATCATGGATTGTTTATTTATGTTTTCCCTGCACATGATGTTTCCAATGGCGAAAGGGGTCAATCCTTTCTTGACACCTTTCTTGAGTAGCATAGTTGATATTTTAAAAGTACGTGCACATTCCGAGGGTAGACTCCATCCATAGAAGTTAAGAAGCGCTATGTCTTCCTCAACATCCAGTGATTCGATGTAGTCGACTGTCTCGGGACTGAATGGCTTGCGAGCTTGAGGCCAGTAAAGCCAATCAAATGTGCAATCTTCAAACTGTAGCAAAAGAAAAGAATAACTTAGTGTTTCCGCAAATAGTGAAAACAACTGAATAAGATACTATATGATAAATAAATATTATGATATAATATTAAAAAAAGGTATAAAACGCTTACACTAGTAGGAAGACAGTAGCCATGGTCGATAGGAATCAGTACCACCTTGCCATCATTCCCTTTGCTCACCAAAATATTTCCAGCATGCCTATCAGCGTTCGCCAGTCTCATATCCAACACAGCTATCTTATGTACCTCCTCTACAGGAAAAGCACTAGGACCCATATCCTCGCAACTTCCGTCATTCTCCATAAACATCTGTAACGATCCGATCTTTTCCTTTACACCATCAGGATGGTTAAATCCTTTGTGCAAACAGGTGGTCATGAACGTAGGTGGGACCCCTGAAAACCCTTTGCGTTCACCAGCTAAAGACCCACGCTCACCTTTCGGATGATCTAGAACATAGGCAGCGACTTCCCTCAATGCACCCTCACCAACAATCGTCCCCTTCTTTAGCCCTTCACCGTCCACTGACAATGGTAAGTCCCTAGGGTTATTCACAGCCATAGGTTCCTCATCAATCGGCTTGAAAACAGATAAGTATTTCGTCCTGAAGCATCCAACATCAAATAAGCTCCACCTGTACCCTCGGAAGACCTTATTGGATTATTCCCATTCCTTAAACCTTCATAAGTCGAGTTAATAAGGTCTAATAACACTGACGGTACAACAGCCTTAGGGTTAACAATCACCGGCTCCAACCACAAATTCCTTTTGGCAGCTTCTTTAGGTACCGACCCATAATACTCTATACCATGAGCCCCCTCCTTTAGCTGTCTAACAGCAAGATCATTTTCTTTAGAATCATTCGACTGTGGCGACTCTATAGTCAATTCAAAATTCTTATCAACGGGCTTACCCCTAATCTTAGCAGACTTCCTAACATACAAATGGATCACAGCATCATTATTCGCCTTACATATATCATTAATAAGCCTCTCATCCTCCAACTTCTCACCCTTAAACAAAACCTCCCTATCCTCAATATCAACCAACCCTTTCTTCCTTTTCGCAAGCTGCCTCTTCACATAGGCAACATCATGATTCTTCTCAACGTGAAACGTAAAATCCTTCCCACACGACGTCTTAACACTAATACATTGCAAATCACTAACACGCACAACTAAATGCACCACATTCCCATCCCCAACGCCGTAATCCTTAACCAACGAATTACTCCTAGACAACTCCCTACCGCCACAAACCAACTTCTGATTCTTAACCACAAAACCTTTATAGCTTTGTATCCTAAGCTTCACATTCTCTATAGAATCCGATTCCAATACTCGCATAGGAACAACCGAGCCCGGAATCGCTAAAAGTATCAATATCGCCTCATCTTTACGCCACGCTAATAAATCGCTACGGGGACTAATGGCAACTAAGGCAGCAGAAGACATATCTAACCCTAAAAAAAAACCTTAAACCCTAAATATATACAAAGGGTGACCTAAAATCAAACTAAACACCACAAAACAATGTATAAAAGCAATCAAATGTTGGTTAAAAACCAACAAATCATAAGAGTTTAAGGTTTTGGCCTATAAAAAACATGAAAAAAATTGTTACCAGATGTTAAAGCAAGGATCAAAGTAGGGTTAAAGGTTCATGTGATTGGATTTTGACTGGTTCAAAGATGAAGATGATGAGTGATTGTTAATCGATGGAATTTTGGGGCTGCTGTTGAATAATCAAATCAAATAAATGTTATATAGTACAAAACGCGTTGATACCGTTGGGATAGTGACTTTTTGTGCAAGACAAGATTCTCTATCATGTTTCATTGGTTTTCTAGTTTTGGCCCTTCTACTTTGGCTAATGTTTATTTGTACGGTTGAACTTTTTTTTTTTTTTTTTTTTTTTTTGTATGTTGTAATCAAGGTTGCAAAAATGTGAATCATGAGTCAGTTGGTCGATCTTTTCGTAGTTTGTGATCGGTCTGGATGGGATTAATCGAATTGGTATTTCGAAAACTTTTGGTATTTCCGACTAGTTTTTGGTATATCCGGTGAGTTTTAGGTATATACGAAAAGATTTTTTGTATACCAACAAGTCAACAACTTGTAAAAGATATAAAAAGCGACTATAAGTGATTAAAACAAATATTTTGCGTGTTTATAGTTTTTGCGGCAAGATTTGCAGGTATTTCATAGGTGATCATCGACCGATTTGCATAAATTGAATAGTTGGAGGCCGATTAGCGTCTAGGCGGCGATTAATCGGCCTTGTAGACCTTTTTTGCAACACTTGTTGTAATTGATAGTATCAAATATGTGTAACAAATATAAATGTCAAGTTGGTTATTTGAGTTTTTTTTATCTAGCTTCTATCAAGATATTCAAGTGTGTGTGTATATATATATATATATATATGTGTGTGTGTGTGTGTTCGTATTTTTGAGTCGAGCTCGAACCAAGTGTGTATATAACATGGTTTATGTAGATATTTGTAATGCATCCGAACATAAGAATATCTTTAACCCATTATAAACTCCTTTAAATTAAATTCAAGCCTATATTGAGAGAATATGTTGAGTTATTGAATAAAGTTAATGTTTAGTATTGCAAGACATGGTCAAGCTCAAGCTCGATTTCAATCCCACAAACAAATTATGTCCTTCCGGAATAAAATAACAAGGCACCAAAGATGAGAAACTAGATTAATTCATATGCATGATAGGTAAACCAGCTCGATTTTATCAAAACATTGTTCGAATCATAAGTAATATGTGAAGTAATAGACCAAGTTCGTCTCTAGTTGGAGTGCATATGATATAATGAAATACATCCATATGTAACTAAAAATTATTTCTAGCTATCTACATTCTAATCCATTGAAAAAGAAATTCAAAACAATAAGTTACCTTAGCTTGAATTTCTACTTAAAGGTTTTTTTAACAAATAGAGGGACTGAAAAGTGTATATACACAAGTAGAAAGTAGCAAAGTGAGAGTTTTAAACGACAAGAGCATATTCCTTACCGAAAGTCCAACTTAAATTCTGGTTTTATTTTTGGTAGTGCGAAACTTCCTCTTATCTTTTCTCCGTAATATTGGCAAATGGCAAGTACCTAGAAGCTTCTTTGACTAAAGTGATATACACTTGTACACATATAGAGCCAAATAATTTTGAATATAAATTTTGTTTTATTTACATTTAAATAAAGGTGTTAGATACGGTGATTTTAATAAATGTAAATTACATATGTGCTTAGCTCATGACTAAGAAAAAGATAATACATGTGAGAAAAAAATGAAAACAGGCACAATTAGACAAAATATTATCTTCTATATTTTAATGTTCTCATGTTGTACTAAGACTAGGTGTTATTGGGTCGACCATTTGGTAGTGTCACCCATCACGCACCAACACCATATCACATGTCTCCCAACCGCACGCCTTCCTTACCTTTTTGCACTTGTTTGGTTGTCTACACCACCTTTTTCCCACTTGTGTGTGTTTTGGAAGGAAGTTTGTATAAAATGTTGTATTTTTAAATGTTTTGGTTTGGTAGAACTATTATCGGTCGTTTCGTATATATCCTCCAAAGATGTAAATGCGTATATATCGTTTCGCACGCATAAAACCATCAGACTATATGTCATAAAAACTTGTAAGGATGATATATACTAATTATTCACCTGGAGTGATATAAACGCAATCCTCTTAACCATGACACTTGTTTGATGTTATGTTGAATGCTAATGTATTGCTAATATAGAGGTGATGTATTTGATGATCATTACACTTAGCCTAACAATTTTTGAAACATACTTTCATGATTACACACATTATCTCTTTTTTTTATCTCATATTTTTTATCAAGTGTAATGGGTGTGTAGTTTCACGCGTGTAGCTTGTTGTTCGGCATGTCCATGTGTGGTTTTTGCTACACCTTTTAGTGTTCACGTGTTGAGGAAAAAATGAAGAGGGCGTGGTGTTGCATAACGGAAAAATTGACTTTGTCTGCGTGTAGTGAGATATACATATTTAAGTGAGGTATATGTAAGTGATAAAAAATATGGTAACCAATGTGAATTTATGGTGAGAATGTATATTGATTCCATCTAATGACAATCACACCACCACAACACTATCTCATTACATCTTGTCTTAATGACCTTATGTTATAGTAGTATTTTCTGAAACATGTGATAAAATATATCTAACACAAACGTATGATAAATATATGCAACAAACAACATTAATGTTGTGGTAAAACATATGGTAGCCACAAGCAGTAATAGTTAGTAGCATCGATTTGTTTTAGAAACAAATCGCCTGCCATTATATTTATAGTAGTAACTAGCAATAAAGTATAAATAACCTAAAAGTTAAATTCTTCTTTATTTGTATTTAAGATAGAAATGTGTGGACAAAATCCAAAAGCTAAACACTCATTAGGAAACAAACATTATATTCAAAACGCTAAATGTTAAATGCTCGTAAAAGACATCGAGATAGCCAACTGTAATATGGTCTAACAGTATGTTGGTGATTTACTGTCGTTGACTATTTTAAGTAATTGTGATTTATTAGAGACCAGTGAGATTTCATATTATGTTCGGATACAAGTTACTAAAGTATAGAGTGTACACTCGTTTAAGTTAATATGTTTTCGATCATGACAATGATGTGGAGGTCGCCCCTTGTTGGATAACAATTATAAATGTTGGTTTTAACCAACTTTAACCGCATCTAAGTTAAAAAATAATAATAATAATAATAATAATAATAATAATAATAATAATAATAATAATAATAATGTGACTTAACATATTCATTCTCATTTTAATATACGAAAAACTTAACATAATCTTTTTGTTTCTTTTAGTTCTTTTCTTAAATTATCCAATAAGAATTTAGTGATTCTCATACATTAAACGGTCCAAATACTTTATCCAGAAAGCAAATATATACAATTTGAGAAAATTATGAAAGACGTCACGACCTTTACCCAATTCCTAACATTATCTAGATGAGCTACTTACCGATAACCAGGACGTATGTGTTTTTGTCGTTGAAAGAAAAGAACAACCAAACAATAATGACACTTTTAATGTGGCCCATATTTGACATAAGAATATTAGACCCCATGATTGTGATTGGTCTTGTACGTTTGTGGTCGTCTCTAAAGGAGTTTTCTTTTTTTTTTAAACGTGTCTCTCACGGAGTTGTTAATGAATCTAGACAATGTTTCTACAAAGAGAGGAAAAAGAAAAATGTTTTTCTTTTTTTTTTTTTTCTAAATGCAAATGATTTATTAAGAGGCCTTAGCCAAATATAACAAAGGCCAGAATACAACTGAAAACGGACTCCAAAAAGGAGGCCTAATATAGGAAAGCCAAAACTACAAACCAAATAAAGCAGATTACCTAAACATCCACAAGAAAAACGCTCAAAAAACACCTAGAGATACAACACAACTAAATATAGCCCGATGCCGACTCAAAAGAAGCACCAGAAAACGAGACCCGTCTAGACCAATCAAACTCAATTCTCGAGCATCTATTGAAATCCAAAGAAGAGAGAGAGATTGAATGCTCGGAAACACATCAACATCCCAAAAGAAAATTGATTATAAAAGTAGTACATATTACTGTATCAGATTAGATAAGTTACAAGGTACTTAACGTTCAAGAACAGATAATAATGGTCATTGCTTCCAAGTGAATGGCATGACATGTTAGAAAAATTCTTAAAAGCTACAACCAAACTACAAGATATTTTAACGAGTCGTCTCTCTAGGTAGATATTCTGTTAGTTAACTATCGAATGATCACGCGTGAATTTGTTAGATGTGCTTGTTCAGAATGGGTTGACGATGTAACAGACACCTGTTGCTCATCGCTAAAGAAATCATTGCATTATAAAAGGACTTCGATCATCTGCTTCCTTTTTTTACGTACTTTGGCATCAAGGACAGCCAGCTAAATTTTGCCCCAAAAAAAATTGTACAAGTAGAGCGATCCCTTGAGCATTCAACGCACCATCTTCTTTTTTGGCCAAATCACAAGTCATCGACACATATAATGGCTACTTTACATGGTTAAGTGCGTTATTTTTGTTATCTTCTTGACCGTGTAACACCAGTCACCGATATTTCCCACATTCAAATGGAACTGTACTTTGTAAAATTCCCAAACAAGTTATCAGCTAAAGTTTTTGGATGATCTATACTTGACATCTAAAACAATCACCTCAAGCAAGACCGAGACTATGACACAACCAAATACATAATGTACAATTATCATTCTATCGAACAGACTTGCAAATTCAACATTTGCTACAAATTGTCAAATATGTAATGACTAATGTCCAAGTTGCCAACGCAGAAACCGACACATTATGCCCAGGAAGGAAGCATAAAAAATAACGAATCTGAACATGGCATCTGAACTGCTCTGATAAGGAGTAAAATTTTGAGTTGTAGGGTAGCATTTGGCACCGCTTTCACACTTAGATACAATCTTTACGAATTGATACAGTAGGGAAGATGGTCTAGTCTGTTGACTAAGTCTCTTCTACCTGGCTGTTCATCACAAAGCTTGGAAACCTCAAAGTTATGTCCCTGAAACGCACCATCAAGAGATATAAAGTCATTTCACAAATACCATACTTAAAAATCAAGACTGAATTCAAGAATTGGCAAAAATGCAACATCACAAAGGGTCATTTCGAAGATAAGTTTTTATGTAAACTGATATTGAAGAATACCCATATTGCAAAGATACGCATCTAGGATAGAGATATTCTTAAAAATTAGTTCTATGCAGCTATTTTTATATGCAAATCTACAACCACACAGCAGAAGAAAATAGTCATTCATGATTAATACAGTACATCATATATGTAAAACAAGCACAATACTATAACCTACGTTTATACTGTAACAATTACTTGGTATTGTACATATCAGATTATCCGTCCAAACTAAGCAACTTGTTTTTCCTCTTTTGCAGTCATAGTTTTTGCATCTTAGCTTTGTTCTAACTTTACAGATTGCGAGATATCATCCGTATGTATAAAACTAACATTTTAAGGACACAAAACAATTATCTGAAACGAGTCTAAAAAAGGTAAAAATAACTTGATAAGAGCATAATTATGTAAGGTCCTAAAAATTGCCATCTTAAGTGTTGGCATGCTTTAAACTCAAAATAAAAAATAATATAAAAATTGCATTGATGCAAGTTGTATGGCTTACATTAAGTGAGGAAGAGTCATGTTCTTCAATAGTGACGGGTTCTTGTCGACATACTCCCTCCATTCTTCTTGGTCAATCTTACCATCACCTTTATAATCTGCTTCTGCGAAAGTCTAAATATGAAACAAAAAGATACAATCATCACAACCCAAGCCTTAAAGTTGTCACTACAAAATAACAAACACGTATTGCATACCTTGTCTACCATCGATTCAATTATTTCATCTGATAGAACAAGATCAGATTCACTCAGAAGAGCCTTAACCATATCCTTCAACTGCTTCCCATTATAAAAAGTTACCAGAATCAAGTTACCAGAATCAACACCGTTACATTATATTATTCTTAAGTATATTTTAGATATGGAAAACAAATCATATTTTAATTGGTAAAAAACAACAAAGTGAACAAGTTACCTCCTCACGTTCGATGAAGCCAGTGCGTCTTAAATCATAAAGTCTGAACGCATCTAAAACAAGATTGATTGCATAATGTATCAGATGATCATTCCTATCATATAATTGTGAATATAAAACCACGAAAAAAAGTATCATATCATTATTCTTACACAAAACTTTGTCGGCTTGAGGAGCTTTTGGATGAAATACACTCAACGAACGGACAAACTCGTTAAAGTCAATATGCCCACTCCTATTTACGTCAAAAAGATCAAATATCTACAAAAGTAACAACATAAGTTGCTATAGGAACGATGTGAAAAAGACGATTAGTTTATATATGGAAAATGTTGACAATCCTATGATTCATATCCAAACTAAGAGCAGCATACAGTTACCGTTGTACGTTTTTCTTTGATAGGGATACAAAAGCTGAACCATACTTACCCGATCGGCAAACAGGTTTCGTTTACTATGATTTCGAAATAGCGCTAGGTTAAACTCGTCCTGCCAAATGTGAAATTTATTTAATAAAATTTACTTCCAAGCAAAGACATATTAAACCAACCGAAAATGTCACATTCACGGCATCATAAAAGGAATGTATACCTTCCCTATAAGCCCATCATCCACCACGGAACTGCTTAGTTTCTCAAACAGCTCGTATAAAGCCTCCACCTCATTCACAGTAACTGCAAGTGTCGAATGCCACACAGATTTTAAAATCCAATACATCCCAAAACGGTTTTTATATTTGTTAAATTTGTTTGGACAGTACTAATAGCTCAAGACTCTCAATAATGACACATCACATACATTGATAACGCAGCAATGAAAATAACAATAATTTGTGATACTTCTTACCACACTTGTAACTACCTAAGAGGCTAAACTGTATAAAAGGTCGTCAATACAACTATGGCAAAAGATGATACTCCGTATAAAACATGTAAACAAATGAAAAAATAGCCAAAAAGATAATCAGAAAAATGGGAGAATATAGAAAACTTACAAGGGGTCTCAGCAGCAAGCGCAACCGGATCATAAGCTGGTAACTTTTTGAATTCCTTCGGAGTTGAACTTATACAACCCATGATCACACCAACAACAATACGCACTTCTGCACTATCACATTTACGTATACTCGTCGCATATGCTCAAACAACCCTCCAAACCAACAGCACTTAATCACAATCTTAAAAAAACCAATCCACTGAGTTATATCCCTGTAATAAACAATCTAGAAACAACCCAACATTAATTAATAATGATTCAGTGGAGATGCTACCCAACCAATTCATTGACATTAAATAATAATATTCAAAAAGCAATTGCAATAAAGAAACATGTTTTTTAATGAAAATAAAATCCATACATACTGATTCAGTGGATATGCTAACCTAACTTTAAAGCCAACTTTATAACATGGAATAATAATCATATTTCCATAGAATGAACATAATATTAATCAAATTTAATCAAATGGGGTATGTTAATTAGGACTAATTAATCATGGGATTAATGAATTTTAATGAAGATTATGAAATGAAAACTTACATGAAATTAAATTGACGAGGAGGTTGAATTTGGTCGTGGTTGGAATTGAAAAGGATGTTAGAGGTGATGGTAAGTCAAATGAAGCCCCTTTTCGGTGACTTTCAACCGCAAATTAATCATTTTTAATTATTATTATGGAAATCATATTTAAGACGTAAAGATCAGTTAATTTCATAAATAATTTATTGTCTTATCGGATTGGTTAAGTTAAGGATATGAACGTCCTTTACAAATAACTAAGAAAGATCCGCGCGATCGCTGGTATGGACCTGTGTTAAATTTTTGGAGAAACAAATGGTATTTTATTTTGAATTCTTTGGATTTCAGTTATGATTTGTAAAACAATTAGATTATACATTGTGGTTAAATAGTTGTATATTTTGATGAATGAGTGTTTTAATAGTGTCTTAATTGTATGTGTTGAATAGTATTTTTAGTTTATTTGTGTTTTAAATCTTGTAAATTATCTTATTTACTTGTATTTGCATATAAAATCTATTTTAATTTATTCATGTGTGCAAGCTTAATTATATTGTCTTTGTGGTTAAAAACTTGTATTTTTGGATGAAGGGTGTTTTTAATAGTGTATTAATTGTATTATATGAGTAGTGTGTTTTAGTTACATGTGTTCTTTGATCTTTGTAAATAATCTTTATAAGGTAGTATTCTTAAACTTCTATTTATGGTACTCTTAAAATAATAAATAGAAGAGAAGTGTCTTCCTCCATTATAAGTAGTATAGATATAGATATAGATTACCTTTAACTACTTTCACATCAATTTCACTTCCGATTCTTTGTTTTCTCATTTTTCGTTAAAAACATAAATAAACATGTGAAACTAAAAAAAATTATTCATAAATTAAAAACATTACATTTAAAACTGAAATTAAACATTACGACACAGGTGTTCGACCAAATCGACACGAAGATTTTGATGCGCTTGTGACGATTTGATTTGCCTCATAACTTGTAGCACTTGTTCTTGAGATCGTCCGGTTAATGTGCTTCCTTCGAATACAAATCGGGATATATCGCCTTCCATTTATCTTTCTGAATCATATTATGTAATATGATGCATGTATAAATCTTATTCCTTAATATTTCTTTTTTCTTCGATCGTGCGAGATTGGCTACTATATCTCATTTCTCCTTCAGAACCCTAAATGCTTGTTCCACATATTTCTTTGCCGATTCATGCATTTGCTTATACCTTATTCATTTGGGTCATCGTCGGGTGGTTATGGAATCGACTTAATGAGTGTCACCCATTCCGGATATATCCAGTCAACAAGATAGTATCCCCATGACGTTATTCACAAACAAAATCTCTGGCACTTTTCCATATTTGAGATCGTTAAATAAAGGGGAGAGATGTCGTTGTTCGCCCCATAAACACCTAAGAAAGTATGTCATATCCATAAGTCTTGTGACGCAACATCTTCCAGCAAAATGAATGAATTCGGACCATGATCACGTCTAAAATATTGCGCTTTACATGCGTTCGGACAACCAAACCATGACCAGTTGTACAATCAAAGCTTCCTAACAATCCCGGAAACCCGTGTGTTTCTTCATGAAACCGATAAAGCTTTTCAAAATCAATGATAGTGGGTTTTCGCAAATACTTTGCTCCCAAAGTTTGCATAACAGAAATACAAAAATTATCAAGAGATAGACGAGCAGTTTTCTCACCTATTTGCATATATTCGTCTAGAGCATCAGGAATGGTGTCGTGTGCCAATTTACGAATTGCGATTGTGCACTTCATCAATGCGGAAATGCATTATCTTCCTATACAATCAATATTATCACGAAAGTATGAACAATGAATAATTACTTCTTCAGCTATCCTTATGAAAAGGCGGTAACTCATTCAGAACCTCTTCTGAAATGTATATGCATCGTACATCGGGTTCGCACTAAATAGGTGGCGATTAAACAATCATGAGCACCATAACGATCTCGCGGTACGATGTTTCTCGTCGATCGATTTGCTTGTTGTCTATTCTTGATAAACGACAACGCTCTTCTAAAACAATTCAAGTCCCGACTAACAACTTTTTCTTCTTCCGATGAGTCGGTGAACATGAACGTTTCGGAATTCATTTGGATAACGAGGAATGAAAGATACTTTGTTTGAGTTGTTTATATATTGAGTATGATTATGAGAAGATGTGTTGAAAACTGTTGAAGTTTAGTAGTATTTATAAGTAAAAAATGAGGCAGTGTACTTTTTTTTATATATGCAGCGGTTATATTTGGAAGGGGCCCCATATTTTTCAGGTGAACTGAGGGGGTGAGGCATCTCGCTTCTATCTTTTTTCTCTATATCATGCGTGAGAAATGGCAAGGGGAATGAGGGTGGCGCGTGAGGTGCAGGTTTGGTGTGAGGCCTCACGCCTGCTACCTCTAGTCTAATATGTCATAACATCACCCTATTGTATTTTATTTTCCATTTATTCAAAGCAACTATGTTTCTTTGATTAAAATAACTCATACAAATTAACTATTTTTATGTTAACTTTTATACATAGAAGATTAAAATTTTATACATGAATACAAACAAAAAAAGAAAACCAAAAACATGGATTAAAGCTATTAATTTTATTTTCGAAAAAAAACAACAAATTTATTATTAACAAAAAAAGACAAAAAAATCGTCTTCCACAACCCATGTACTTGCAAACACTTCACGCACACATATCCACAATGTAAGGTGTAGTGGGTTGTAGGTGCCACCACATCAGCTTGTAACCTATAACATTTTTTTTTCCAATTTCTTTAATTAACTTGTTATTAGCACATGTGATCCTAACTTTTATGTTTATTTTCTATTTTTTAAAACAATACATTTCACTAATCTAAAAATTAATACCCAAGAAAAAACTACAATTCTTAAACAAACACATTGTAAGGATAACAAGTCACCAACAAAGACTAAACATGTAAATACAGAGGAAAGGGTCAAAACTGAAGGAAAAAAATTGAAAAAAGGATATCTTCATCTTCTTCTAACTTATATATGCACAAAAAAAACACACGCAAAAACACAATAATAAATACACAATTAATATTCAAACACAGAAAATGAAAAAAAAAATTATATATATACTCGCTAGTTAGAGTGCTAGGTGAGGTGAAAACTTTTAACACGTTATTGGTATCTGGCATCGCCACATCATACCCTCCCAATAACACACCAATAACTAAAACACCTCCTTCATAACACACCAATAACATGTTATTGGGTCCCATTTTCATTTTATTTTATTTAAAACAAACACTTTTGTCGTAAAATGAATTTAAATCTTTGTATATAACGAATGGCGTCGACCATTGAAATAATGGAAGTGTCGAATAACACGAATGGCACATTAGACGGTATGGTATAACGTGTTATTGGTTTGCCATTGGTATCAATGGCATGCCAATGGCGTGCCTCACCTAGCACTCTTATCACAACCACAATACACCAATGGCGGTGGTGCCATAAGTGAACGTGCCATATGGTGCTCCACACCGTGCTCTCTAATATATGTTTAGCATGAAGTATTTAAAAGTGTTATATGAATGTTTAGAACTTAAATTAAGAATATATTTTCTAACCATACTTTTCAAATTTTACATAAAGAAACATTTAGTGTTAGCGTTTAGCTCTCTTATATGCTTGTAGTTTCTATTATAAGACAAACATATGGTAAATGTGGTTTTCAATGAACAAATTTTTTTACTTCTAAAACTACAAAAACCATTTATTCATGAACTCAATTTGAGAAACCTATAGGTTATTTTTCATTCCAGTTTCCACACCTCATCAATCAACGTCCCATCAAGGAATTCGTTTGTATCATTCACATCCGTCTCCAACTACCTCATCAACATTGATTCAAGTTCTGGTTCAATCCCATTAATTACAACATAGAGACCAATCGAAACCCCTAAAATTACCAAGACCTTAATCCTTAAACAAAATTGATGTAATAAACAAATTCAACACATGATAAAACCATAATCCTCATTTTTAATCGGTGGTGTAAGGTGGTGACTGGTGAGTGTACTTGTGTTTACTTTTTAGAGATAAAAGAGGATGTTATGGGATGAAGAATGTAACATCAACTTGTGTGTCTAGAGAGCGTGTGTGAGATAAGATTAGGAAGGAGAAGGATCTTTGGGTTAATGTTATACATTTTGGGTGTAACTTATAAAATAAAGTAAGGTTAAAATGGTCATTCATGCCGGAAAACAATGCAATATGCCAGAATTTTCACCTCTCAGGGATGATATTTGCGAATAGTATTGGCATAATATGGTTGATGCCAAATTCAACAAACTACAAGCATAGATTTTTTCAGTTTACTCTTATAGATATATACGCATGTCTTTAAAGTTTAAGCACAACCACTAGATGAAATATCATTGCATACCTTCTAATAGACATCGCTAACCTATCACTCTTCACTTTGTGATAACCTACTCATTCTAAATTGACATTGATATCGTATCAATATTAGTGGCCCAATCCCACTAACTACACGCTCGAATCAAGCCTATCTACTCAAGGTTCACGAGTCAGCCCATGATGAGAACCATGCAAACCCAGGTCGAGCTAGACCTGGTAGCATCTCTCAAGCCGCGTAGTGCGTGCGCATGAGACAAATATCCTCAATTGTCACTAACAATTAAGATGTACGAATCGACATAGAATAGTAAGAGACACGCGACCAAACTTATAGGAACGAGCACTCTTCTATGCGAGCCAAGGAAGAGGCCACATGATAAGGTTTTAAAATGTACCTTTTGAGGGTCGTTTAAGCCCTTATTTGATCACTTTTGTATCCGTTATTACTTAATATCGTTCCTTTTCACTTTTAGGTATCTTGAAGGCAAAATCTTTGAATGACACTTATTCGGACGAAAAGGCGCGAATATCTGAAGAAAATGGCCAAAGTCAAGAATCGAGACACTCAGTTCTTTGGCCCGAAGGGGCGGCGTCGAGTGTTAACTAGTGACGCCGTCGGACAACTTTGTGACGACTCGGTAGCCAAATTGCTCATTTACAAGTGGCGGCTTGGGTTTTAAAAGAGTAGGCGTCGCAACTCGGGCGGCCTAGATTTGATCCGACGACGTCGAGGCGAAGGGGCGGCGTCACAAGCATAAGGTGGCGCCGTCGCAAGACTAACGTGGCCAAGACGAAACCCTAATAACGGCGACCGGCGGCGTCACAAATCAAAGGTGGCGCCGTCGCATGTGTAATCTTATATATAGAATCCGAATTTTTAGTTTTCGAGTGTGTAGTCTTTTGGGTAAAACCTAAACCGAACCAAGGCATCTTGTACGGTATTTTAGGGTTCCATACCCTATCTTACATCAAGATAAGTGTTTTACTTCATTAATTCAATTATGTCTTCAATTAATTGTGTGTATGCTTGCATGTTTCCCATGTCCGGCTAATTTACTTGTGTGTTTGCTTAGGGAATATGAAACTTAATTATTGAATATTGATTGGTTGTCTCTTATCTTAATTGTTAATGATCTAGTATTGCGATAGGTCATCCGTTGTGTAGTTAATGCTTGATTAATCTTTGTGAACCTTAGCTTATAGTACCTAGAGTCATTGTAGGCTAAACCATCCGAAGAGTACCTTAGTGTTAAGTTTATAAATCCTAGAGATTTTGTAGGCAATAACCTTTGGTAGTTTCAAAGAGTTAGGGATAAGCGCATACCCTACGACCTTAGACACACAACGCGATTAAGAATAAGGGCGTGACAATTCAACCATCAATAGGAGATAATTAAGGAGTAATAAAACCTAAGTAAACACATCTTTAAATCATCATACGAGCACACAATAATTAGACATAGACTACATACACCTTAGATTAGATAATTAGATAAGTAGAGTAATCGGTGAAATACCAACCCCAAATCAAACCCGAGATTCGTACCTTTCCATTTCCTAAAAACATAAAAGATAAAAATAATCTTCCTCAACCCCAACCTTAGCGTAGTAACTTCTCACTAGCATTCCTATTCCCTAGAGAACGATATCAATTCCGTGGCTTACCCTAATACTACACTACAACGATTAGGTTCCTTGCCTAGGGTGTTGAAAAACTTGCTCGACGAAAGGAAGTTCCTTTGACCCCGAGCGGCGTGTGTGCGTTATCAAGTTTTGGCGCCGCTGCGGGAATAGAATAGCTAGTTAGGAGTCCACCTCGTTAGGTTTCCTTGCTTGATTCCTATCAAGTAAATTTTTCCCAATTTTAGCTTCCTCGTAGTCTATCCCCTTCTTGTGACCTTTGTTAGTAACCCCATCACTTTTCATCATGGAAGGTGATAACCAACCACCATTCATCAACCTACCACCAAATGACCCGCCAAGAGGCCGTACTCTTGGTGAATACTCGAGACCAAGCCACCTAGGCTATAGGAACACCATTGAGCTTCCGACCAAGCCCAAACTACGGCCTGCGATCCGACACCATCCGGTTGGTGCAAAGCGGATGTGCATTCCATGGACTTCGTTCGAAGATCCTAATCGACATCTTAAGGATTTCCTTAAAATTGTCGATTCCATCGACCTCGATGCTACTACTCGGGAGACCACGCGTCTGCGTCTCTTCCAATTCTCTCTACGGGACCAAGCTAGTAATTGGCTTGGCGACTTCCATGGCTCCATCTCAAGTTGGGATGATCTCACCTCTCGCTTCCTTGCTCAATTTTTCCCACCGGGGAGAACCACTAAACTAAGACGAGACATCTTGACGTTTCAACAACTTCAAGGCGAATCTCTCTACAAAGCATGGACTCGATTCAAGGACTTACTCCATAAAGTCCCTCATCATGGTATTGATCTTTGGCTTCAAATCCAAATCTTCTATGACCATACCGATTTCATCACAAGGCGATCCATTGATCAAGCCGCCGGTGGAAGGCTTAGCGACCTTAACACAGAGGAATCTTGGGATATTATAGAAGAGCTTGCCGATCAAAGCTACGAAGATTGGAATGAATCCCCTGAAACCCCCGTTAAAGTGGTTAATGCCATATCAACTCCTCTTGAATCTTCCAACGTCACCGAAGAGCAAATGAGTGCTCTTGAGAGAAGGATTGATTATCTGATAGAAAGGCATAAGAGAGCCCCGTACAAATCCCTCGGGAAATAGTCAATTCCGCCAATTCCACCAACCACCCAACACCTTTCTCCGAATCCCAAGTCGTGAGCAAAATCTTAATTCCGAACGGCGCTTCCGTTCTACTTCCCCAATACCACTCTCACCAAGCTTTAAGGAACAAATGAGGAGTACATGGCAGCTCATACGGAGAGATTAGCAAAATTTGAAGAGGAGGTTTATAGGCAAAGAGAGGAAATGCGAGGCAAAGATGGCGGAAATGATGAACTGGTAAAAGAATATACCAAGACAAAAGTTCGAAAAGGTACTAGTAAAAGCAATGATTATCCTCCCACTTCGTTTGTTAACGCCATTTCCATTATGCACGAAGATGGAAAGGTTGAGGAGAAGAAAACTAAGAAAAGCAAGAGGAGGAGGTGAACCTAATAATGAGCCGAGACCATTGAGTACTACCTTAAGCACAAAATTAACAAAAAACCATTGTTAACCAAGTGAACAACTTTAGGTACAATGAGGTTCTTAGGAAGCCCTTGAAGGAAAAATAACAGAAGAAGAGTATGACACCATGCCTATGGGACCTCTGTATGAGTGGTTCTAAAAAAACCGATAACTAAAAATGAGACACCACAGGGAACTTCGTGATACCATGTAGCATAGGTGACATTGATAATATAAATGCCTTAGCTGATCAGGGGTCTGATGTAAACATAATGCCATTATCAATCTATAATAAGTTGACTAGGGAGAAGCCAGCCAAGACCGATCTTAGACTTTCCTTAGCAAATCACACCTATGTCTACCCCATAGGAATCGCAGTGGATATTTTAATAGAGGTGGCTAATATCGTCTATCCGGTGGATCTCGTGATCATAGACATTGAGGAAGATAGAAACATGCCACTCATTCTTGGGACACCTTTTAAAGCAACCATCAAATGCGGGGAGGGCATCATGATACTTAAAAGTGGCAAAGGGTACGCTAGGATACCCATTGTTTCAAGGTATCCTCTTAAGATCATGGAAAAGATTACGGATGAGAATCCACAAGTCCCTAACAATGTGGTTAAGAAGAAAATGAGCGATTGGGAAAAAGGGCTTAGAGATTTCATGGTTCAAGGATTACATGCAACATTGTGGAAGCGCGATAAAAGTTAGGAAATAATCCCACTTCAATACCACAAACACAAAAGAACCTAAGGAATTTTTAAAGGGAGAAAGTACTCTTATACAAATCACGAATAAGAGCATTATAAGGTAGAACCAAACCAAGATGGTTTGGGCCCTATATGGTGAAGGAAACTAATCTAAAGGATAAAACCGTTACCATAATAGACGACGTGGGCAAGGAATCCACGGTGAGCATACAACGACTACGCCCTTTTGATGAAGGACGAGCGAAGGAAGAAGGTGGCGGTAATGAAGTCACGTAGGGGCACGACTTGAGTCTAGCTACAAGACTCATAAATAAAGAAAAGCGCTTCGTGGGAGGCAACCCATGCTTAATTGTTTGCTTGTTTGTGTCGTGTATCTTTTATTGATTGTTTATTCTCATGTTTAAATTTGTAAAAATGCTTTATTTTGTCTTTAACCTCGTCTTAATTACATATAAAGGTATTTTACATAAGGGATAAGTGTAGGGAGGATTACACGTTTTCAAAAGAAACGTAAACATGAGAATTTCAATTAATTAAAAGATATACATGTGTGTTTGTTCGAGTCAAATGCTTGTATCGAGTCATAATGGATGTTTTGCGAAATTTTCCAGATTCTAAAGATGTAAATTTTCGAAATTTTTTCGAAAAATCGCAGACCGGTTTTGTCGGGATAACTGACGGCGTCGGGATCGCAACTGACGGCGTCGAGAAGGAGCAAAACAATGATTACTTTTCTCGTTTTACGAGCTACTTATAAATTTTTGGAATTTTCGGTCTTAATTTTCCGAAATGCAGTAAACATCCATTCCACAAGCATTATATCCTAGTTTAGTAGAGTCCTATATATATTATTACCGCCGATTTTACGAAGGTTTCGTTTGTTTTCTTCAAGTGTGCGGGTTTAATTTACCAAGAAGAAGATACATAAGATGAGAAGGAGCTTTTCATAAACGTTCTTCTTGAAGAAAGATGTAACCACCACTTTACGGATCCTACCGAGCTAATCGGGGAGTATTAGTTTCTTTCGCTTTTATTACCTTCCATTATCATAACTTTGATACTTTCGGGAACATTGGGGACAATGTTCGGTTTAAGTGTAGGGAGGAAAAATAAAGCGGGAACTTTGAAACTATGCTTATCCTTGACTATTTGCTTTGTCCAATTGCATTTGTGTAATAAACCATGAGAAAATGTCGGTTAGGGTAATTTTGGCACCAAATTTAAAATTTTCATGACATATAGGGTGGGCCATTAGTCTTAATAAAGCGTCTCATGGATAGGAAGTTATATGACTAGCACAAAAACCCTTTACCACTTAAATTCCACCCAAAATGTGAGGATCGCCCTTAGATTAGTAGGAATTAAAGCATTCATCTTTAATGCTTAGAGTGTGAACCGGTAGTATAATAGATTCTAGAACTTGTTTTGTGATGCATCCGAGATCGCTAGTAAGACTACACTTGTGTAGTTAGGAATAACTAAATGATAAGAGGCATTAGGATAACCCTTGTTTGATACCGTAATATAATTACTTCTTCCACATCGGTTGAGTAATTCCCCACACCTTTGCGTTGTACTCATCTTTAGTACACGATACCCTAGTTAACCCCTCGAGCCTATCCTTTTCGCGGTTCTCGTGATGTTTCGGTTTTTCGGAATATCAATGAAGAGCATTGTTTACACCCCACCCCAAATGTACACCCAAATCGCCTTAGCCTACCTTGTATGCACTCACTTTTAGTGCATTATTGTTATCACACTAAACCCTTAGTTCAATTATCTAGTTGCTTGCATAAGTTGCTAAGTCGAGTCATATCCTTTGTACACAGTTTTGGGACGATTGGGACTCATGGGAAAAGTTAAATTTTATGAGATGACGGGAAGGGAACGTTAAATTCAAATTCCCTTTATTTGCATAATAATGTACTCCAAGTGTTTTGATCTTTTCAATTCGGGTCATATTAGTGTTAGAGTAATAAAAACTCAAGTGTAGGGATGTGCCTATAAATCCCTATCATTTTGATGTTATCGTAGAGGATGGTAGAGTAAAAGTGTATGAAAAAAAAAAAAAAAAAAAAAAAAGAAAAAAAAAAAAAAAAAAAAAAAAAAAAAAAAAAAAAAAATACGGGCTACCATCCTACATCTATCTTTAAATTTATGTTTGTTTGTTTCAGTTATCTAGAGTCTAGAGTGTCGAGTCTTGGCTTAGCAACGCCATTCTTCGCATGCTTGTAACATAAAGATTTTTGACTTGCCACCACTAAATAGCCTATCCCACCAAACCCTTTGTTTCCCTACCATAAGCCTATCATTACAACCCTTTAAAAGACCTCTTGGATAGTCTTTCCTAGGTGCTTACGCCAAAGCGATGGAGGTTTGATCTAGTCTCAAGCCTATGGTAATCTATGTACTAGGACCGGTTAATGAGTGTTTATCTTCCATTTCCAACTTGTTATATTTCATATACACCCGAGAGATGTGAGTATCCAAACACCCCATGTGAGGTGCTAGTATGTAATTTCGTGCTTGTTATGACTTTGCGGGGCTTATATGTGTTGTGGATCGTTCTAAACTAATGCTTCATGACCTCTAACTTATAAATTGATTGGCTAAAAGCACATTTGCTTGAGGACAAGCAAATACCAAGTGTAGGGATATTTGATAAGGTTTTAAAATGTACCTTTTGAGGGTCGTTTAAGCCCTTATTTGATCACTTTTGTATCCGTTATTACTTAATATCGTTCCTTTTCACTTTTAGGTATCTTGAAGGCAAAATCTTTGGAATGACACTTATTCGGACGAAAAGGCGCGAATATCTGAAGAAAATGGCCAAAGTCAAGAATCGAGACACTCAGTGCTTTGGGCCCGAAGGGGCGGCGTCGGTGTTAACTAGTGACGCCGTCGGACAACTTTGTGATGGCTCGGTAGCCAAATTGCTCATTTACAAGTGGCGGCTTGGGTTTTAAAAGAGTAGGCGTCGCAACTCGGGCGGCCTAGATTTGATCCGACGGCGTCGAGAGGCGAAGGGGCGGCGTCACAAGCATAAGGTGACGCCGTCGCAAGACTAACGTGGCCAAGACGAAACCCTAATAACGGCGACCCGGCGGCGTCACAAATCAAAGGTGGCGCCGTCGCATGTGTAATCTTATATATAGAATCCGAATTTTTAGTTTTCGGTGTGTAGTCTTTTGGGTAAAACCTAAACCGAACCAAGGTTGTCTTGTACAGTATTTTAGGGTTCCATACCTATCTTACATCAAGATAAGTGTTTTACTTCATTAATTCAATTATGTCTTCAATTAATTGTGTGTATGCTTGCATGTTTCCCATGTCCGGCTAATTTACTTGTGTGTTTGCTTAGGAATATGAAACTTAATTATTGAATATTGATTGGTTGTCTCTTATCTTAATTGTTAATGATCTAGTATTGCGATAGGTCATCCGTTGTGTAGTTAATGCTTGATTAATCTTTGTGAACCTTAGCTTATAGTACCTAGAGTCATTGTAGGCTAAACCATCCGAAGAGTACCTTAGTGTTAAGTTTATAAATCCTAGAGATTTTGTAGGCAATAACCTTTGGTAGTTTCAAAGAGTTAGGGATAAGCATACCCTACGACCTTAGACACACAACGCGATTAAGAATAAGGGCGTGACAATTCAACCATCAATAGGAGATAATTAAGGAGTAATAAAACCTAAGTAAACACATCTTTAAATCATCATACGAGCACACAATAATTAGACATAGACTACATACACCTTAGATTAGATAATTAGATAAATAGAGTAATCGGTGAAATACCAACCCCAAAATCCAATACCCCGAGATTCGTACCTTTCCATTTCCTAAAAACATAAAAGATAAAAATAATCTTCCTCAACCCCAACCTTAGCGTAGTAACTTCTCACTAGCATTCCTATTCCCTGAGAGCGATATCAATTCCGTGGCTTACCCTAATACTACACTACAACGATTAGGTTCCTTTGCCTAGGGTGTTGAAAAACTTGCTCGACGAAAGGAAGTTCCTTTGACCCCGAGCGACTAGCGTGTGGCGTTATCCATGTTGGTATTATCCATGATCCATGACCCAAGACCCATGACCCAATGTCTAAATACATTACATCATGTTGGGTATCCATAAAACATTACCCATAACCCATGGCTCATAACCCATAACCGGTTTGCAACCCAAAATCCGGACTTAAGTTGACCAAGCAATAGGATCCCTAGGATTGACTAGTCGGATCCCTCCGGGAAGGGATCCATGGGAACCGTGGGACAGTAGATAAATTTTTCTATAAATAGTGAGCCGTTTCTATCTTGCTCATCATCCCTTTTACAAATACTCTCTCTTAGTATTGTAACATCTCTAACCTCATATCCAAAGGATCATTGTATGTAGTTTTATGTTTGTGTGATTCTCTATGTTCCTCTTAAAGGCGAGATCATCACCTCTTGAAGACGTGCAAGCTCAAGGTCATGAGTTGCTAAGCTTCGTCATCATCAAGACTACTGAAGTATATCTTGTTGATAGTTCTTTTCTCCCTCTATAGAAGTGTTGTGTTGAAGGCATTAGTGGAAGGTGCCGAAGTGTCGTGTCGAAGGCATTAGTGAAAGGTGCCGAAGGGTCGTATCGAAGGCATTAGTGAAAGGTACCAAGGGTGTACATTCGATATGGTGCATCGATGTACAAGATAGTTAGTTTGGGTTAAAGGATATTGATATCCTTATGATGTTCTAATAAGGAGTGTGTCTCCTTTGGGGTAGTCGTGTAGTGGTGTAGTGTTGGGTAGTAGTTCCTCCTTTGTAATGGAACTCGGTATCTAGCCTTGTACCGGATAAAGTGTAGGCGACGTTGTGATAGGTGTGGTTCTACCTCGTGGAAGAACTCGGTGTCTAGCCTAGTACCGGATAAAGAGTAGGCGACGTTGTGAAGGCTTCTCCGCCACATTAAGGAGCTTGTATTGTGTAGTGCTTACGAACTCTCGAGTGGGGAACTCAGGGAGTGGAGTAGGGAAAGGAAGGTGTCCTTGTAGCCGAACCACTATAAATACTCGTGTCTTGGTTTTGTGTTCCTTTACTCTTTATCTTTGCATTACTTATTTATATGCTTATCTATCATCATCCAACACACACATCAAATAGATTGACATAAGTCGATCTAAATAGTTTAAAACAAAGTTTTAATTGGTAAAACTATTCAACCCCCCTTCTAGTTTTCCACAATTGGTATCAGAGCTTCGTTACCAAGTTTCTTAGAGTATATTGTACTTTAAAAACTTGATACGATCCGTGTATGTTTGAAAACTACAAAGAAGGAAATTTCTTAAAACAAAAAGTCATGTTTTTAGAAACCATTATACTTTAAATGTTGGATAGTGATAGATCATTCTAACATTTTCTTTTGAGAATTCTTCATGCTAGGATTCGGGTATTTTAAAAGCTCATGAAGAATTTCGCGTCTATGATTTTCAAAAATCATAAAAAGAATATATAGCAAAGGTATGTTCTTCTATACTAATTATTTATAGATAAATTATTAATATGCTTCCTATTTTTATTAGTATTATAATGTCATTACATATAGCATGTGAAGACTCGTAGACTTAATATGTATACTCCAATATCACAACTTTCCAAAAGGTTGTTATCTGTATTAAATACATCATCAAGAATAGCATTCTTGGTTGATCTTTATAGACAAAACTACAAACTAGTCATTATACGTCTTTACCTCGTAAGGATAACTTGACTAATCAAAAGTTTTTGGTCATCATTTCTCACATAAGGATATTGGCATTACATTAGTAATCTATGTCAATAGTGCCCATGTGAAACTTTCCATATCATGATAAAATAGTATTTTGTCATGATTCTTAACTTCCCAACTTATGACTTATTCATAAAAAGGGAACCTCGTCAAAAGGACTTGTAAACACGAAAACTCGTCAAAACCTCAAACAAAAACAAACCTTAAGTTATAGAGCAAAACCATTGACAAAAATCAAAATCAAAACTCCCATGTCAAAATGATCAAACTCACTTAAATCTTTTTTTTCACGATCCGCCGGATCCCCGCGATTGAACTAGCGGATCCCTTTTTCAAGGGATCCGTGGAACCGCACATCGAAGACGAATAAGTGCTTGATGATCACTGTAGAGTTCTACTTCCAACTTTACTCTTCCACATACGAACATAAACCCTAAATTGCTGTTCATAAAAGATCCCTCTTCATCATTCAAAGGAAAGCAATCACTTGTGTAAGTATTATCTTCACTACATTGTAATTTTCATTCTCTTGTTCCTAGTAGAACAATTTTTTCATCTTGAGAAATTTGGTTCAAGTGGGTTTATCACAATTTGTTATCACATTATTTTCTAAGATAAACTAATCAAAGAATTAACATTGTTAATACAAATTAAAACTCATTTTGAATTTAAGAGAGATGTGTTGAGCAAAAATTATGATGAACCTCATCAAGGAACTATTCACATAATTGATACCACATTATGGTTTTGGTGTTTAGGATCAATCATGCCAAGCTCTAGGCAACAAGACTATCAAGATACGGCACACTACATACCAATGTACCATAGAAAGGAAGGTCTTAGTCCCGAAGACCGAAAGTCTTGCAAAATGTTACAAAAGAGGTTGTTTCACGAGGGCCGTGTAGTCGAACCATCATTTCTCAACTATACCGACATCCCCGAGGTCTTTGCGGGAATCAACTTCAATGTTTTCTAACCACCAACAAACAATTATGCCCCGTATTTGTTCTTGAGTTCTACAAGAGTATTAGGATCATAAAGAATGAGGACGGAACCATCTCAATAGTTTTTATCATCAATGAACACAACTATACCTTGACCCTTGTTGAGTTTGCTCGGATACTTCGTATCCCTCACCAAGGAGTATGCTTATACTCCAATGAATGGTCACTAGCCAACCTTCATGATATGGTCGATGAGCATGAGGTCTACTTCACACCCCTCCCGGAACCGGCTACGGTAAGAGATACCATTTTTATTCAAAGAACCTCCCCATCTAGGGTCACTAGGAAATCAAAGGTCATCTATCGGGATCCCTTCCAAATGGAACTTTCCGAGATGTTCCCTTTATATTAGAAATGGGAACTAGTTCTTAGGGAGAATGTACTTTGCTTGGTTGGAAACAAGGATCATCCCAACGCATGTCTAGTTTACATGATCTATTGCCTTGTCAACTCAACTCCTTTCAACCTCGCCTACACATGATCAAACGGATGGAAAGTGTTTCAAAGACGGACAGGATGGTGCTACCTTATGCCATGCTCCTCACACACTTGGCTAACTTTATCTTCGCCCTAGAACCATCTCCTTATACCGATGACCACTTCTTTTGCAACAAGGTCATGGTATCCTTATCCGATGAGAATAAAACGAGGTTCATGGTTGAAGGTAAGAGACCTCATCCACCGATGGACTCATCCGAAGAAAGGGATGGAGAAGGAAGCAACCCTATAGGCAACTACCAACTTGACCCTTGGCTTACATTGAGCAATTGCCAGATATCCCAAGCCCATCTCAAGAGTTTCAACAAATGAAGGGGATGTTTAAATGTCTTGCCAACTTTCTTATGGGGAAGAAGAAGAAGTAAGCGTGAAGGGTTAGAGGGTGAAGCTTAGAGGTTTTGGAGGAAAAGTTTGAGAGAAATGGGAGGTAAGGTTGAGGACCTTAATTCGAACAACGTGTTGTAAACATCTTAAACAATATTTCTTTATCTTAGAACTTAGTAGTAGTAGTAGATGGTATGACGAAAAACAAAGACACCCTAACCTAGGAGACCCTAATAGGAATTTTATGACTATTTGACTTAATATCAAAAAGTCGGTCTTCCTCAAAATTGCATGCCTATATGTCACTTTTACATACCATGCTTACATACATGATTGCTTGATGTAGAAACGATTAGGTTTGAAATTTGTTAAGAGGTGCAAAATTTTGCACACATTCTGTGAAGCTACTGGTCAACAGTTGCCGGATCCCTGGGCTATAACTAGCCGGATCCCTCAAATGAAGGATCCGTGGGATCCGGGTGAACATATATGGAAGTTCTACACTTTCACATCAATCCAATCTTCCAGACCTTATTAGACTAGTTAAACATGTTACTTTAGGATCACTTAAGTCTTCCTCAAGCTCAGTTGGTCTCACATTCACTTATAGCTAACTTAGGATCACTTTCAAGGTGTTTTTGATTTATCACTTCATCAAAACTCACCATATTTCTGCTCCAATGTTCACACATTGTTTCTCACATCTTAAAATATCTAACTTGATATTTCTTTCAATTTTAGCAAATTGATTTTAGTCATCCTTATCTCAAAATAGGCTAAGAACTAGTTTTTCATTTCTTATGATTTTTAAGGAATTTTCCAAATTTTCTTTGAGTTATCATCTGATCTCTAGGATCATTTGACATCATATGACACCCTCAAAATCTTAGTATCATGCTTAAGCACTTAGTTGCATACATAAAAACTCTATTTTCTTACCAAAACCATCATTAGATATCCTCACTCATTATGGTTGGACATTTAAGTCCTATACCATTTAAGACATCTTAGGGAACCTAAACACTCAAGATTTATAGGTACTAGACCTTGATAGAACATCATCACTCCACTTCATTACTGTCTGAAAGACGGATCCCCAGTTTATAACTAGACGGATCCCCAAAGTTAGGGATCCGTGGGAACCGGGTCTACAGAACAATTTAAGTTCACTTTACTCATCAATTTCAAACTCTCTTTGGTAATCTAAACACTTTACCTTGCCTTAAATGACTCCCTAGGATAGAACAAACACTATAGTTGACCTTAGTGCATGCCAAAATTCTTAGTGGTCTAAAATTTAATTCACTAACCTAATTCCATCCTTTATAAACCAAGTGTGCTTATGCTCCCAAACCATCATTCAAACCACCATTCAAATTCAGTAGCTAAGACACCCATTACATCTTCTTTTTTCACTATGACTAAAGCATCTAGCACAACCTCTTCAACCAAAGGTTTCCCCAAGAAAAATGATCATATGGTTCATGAGATTTCCTCAACTGAGTCATCATCCGTCAAGGGCTCAAATACTAGAATTCCTCCTCAACAAACTCAACCAACCAAAGCTAGAAGAACCGCTAGAATTAGTATTCGACCTTTCGATTTAGAAAGACCTTCACCAAACACTACCATACCCTCTAAACCAAACACACCTAACTCAACTAAAACACCTAAGCCTTCATTTTTAGAACCTAGACTACACTCCTTTACCACGCCTCTTTCACATCCAAACCTCTACTCTTTAGAAGACTCACCACCGAGGACTTCTCATTCACCATCCTTCTCATTAAATAGGGAACCACCTTCACACCAAAACATTGATAATGAAACATCACCAACACCCGCATTCCAATCACCTTCACCATCAAATAGTCCATCTTTAGGAACAAGGAATCACCAAAGACCTAACCATATAGATGACTTCCCATCTCCACCACCAACCCATACATCATCACCTTCATTCTTAGTTAAACCACACCCTACGTCACTCAACTCACCTCCATAAATCCCACCATTCTTTGTGGAACCTCCTCAAAACGTCCCATCTCCTCCATCTCCTACTCATGACAATAATTTCTCTAATTTTCAACTCACCCAAGGGTTAGTTCAAGAAGTACGAAATGAGTTGCATTTCATGTTTAATCATCTCCTTGAACGATTTGACCAAATCAACAAATCCACTCGTCCTTAGAACTTGAGATTACATGCACATTGATGCTTTTTGTTAGTTTTCGGCACAACTCAGAATTATTAGAAAATGTACTACATGCTTTTGTCATTCTCTTAGTTTTAGAGATATGTATATCATTTCTCGTGTTTTATTGAATGAAATACATGTTGTATGCCATATGGTCTTGAGAATATATTTGGTGCCTTAATACGTAACTTGTTTTGATGTTAACATCACATTTCACATCCACATTGTTGTCATAAGAATGCAGGTACACGGATCCCTCATTTTTGCCTAGACGGATCCCTCACAGGAAGGAACCGTGGGATCCGTGCAACATAGGCTCATTTTATCACTAATATGAATCTCATTTGCAGGAAATTATGCATCATATACTTGCTTTCTAACCTTTGTTTTGTAGATTTTCAAAATACACATGAAGACTTTGACACCCTCAACAAGGGGGAGCTTTTCGTCAAAGCAAAGCAATTGCAAAAACGCTTGCAATACTTTCACTTAGGATTTCTTTACTACTTGACGTCCTCCTCAAAAGGGAGCACTCGTCAAGGGGGAGCATTTCGTCAAAGACGAAACCATTTGCAAACATAATTGCAACACACTCGCTTAGTCTTCCTAATTACTTGACGCCCTCAACAAAGGGAAGCATCCGTCAAGGGGGAGCTAAGACGAGAATCCTTCTCTCCTCTTACTCTCTATTTTTCATATTATTACTTTTCACACGTTTTTCTCAAAACAATGTGTTAGTTTCTTTCGACGCTCTTTTGTTTCGACAAAAGGGGAGAAGAGAGTAAAACTCAATTCAAACTTTTACAATTTTAGTTTTCCTTAAAATAATCTTATGTTTTGTCATCAACAAAAAGGGGGAGATTGTTAATACAAATAAGCCATAAAAACGTTTATTTATATTTTACGATCTTCTAATGTTTTGTCGATAACAAACGTAAAATCATTTTAACGAAACAAATAAAATACGTAAATGGTTTGAGCCAATAGTTTACTAACACACTTACATTTTCATATAAAACACTAAACAAGTAATATTGTTTACATCTTATAGAAATGCATATGTATAACAACTAGTGTTTACATAATATGGAAATGTACATATATACTTTGTATATATTGTAATGGGTAATGTAATGGGTAAAACCTAAGTCCATGACCCATGACCCATGATCCATTGACTAGGTACAATGAATGTTGTTGGGTAAAACCCAAAGTCCATGACCCATACCCATGGAGCTTGATCCATAACCCATGACCCATTGCATGACATCATGCATGAAGTCATGTTGGGTATTATCCATGATCCATGACCCAAGACCCATGACCCAATGTCTAGATACATTGCATCTTGTTGGGTATCCATAAAACATTACCCATAACCCATGGTTCATAACCCATAACCCGGTTTGCAACCCGAACCGGACTTAAGTCGACCCAAGAAATGGATCCCTAGGATTGCACTAGCCGGATCCTCCGGGAGGGATCCGTGGGAACCGTGGGACAGTAGACATTTTGTCTATAAATAGTGAGCCATTTCTCTCTTGCTCACTACCACTTTTACACATACTCTCTTAGTATTGTAACATCTCTAACCTCTGATCCAAAGGATCATTCTATGTAGTTTTATGTTTGTGTGATTCTCTAGGTTCCTCTTAAAGGCGAGATCACCACCTCTTGAAGACGTGCAAGCTCAAGGTCATGAGTTGCTAAGCTTCGTCATCATCAAGACCACTGAAGTGTATCTTGTTGATAGTTCTTTTCTCCCTCCATAGAAGTGTTGTGTTGAAGGCATTAGTGAAAGGTGCCGAAGGGTCGTGTCGAAGGCATTAGTGAAAGGTGCCGAAGGGTCGTGTCAAAGGCATTAGTGAAAGGTGCCAAGGGTGTACATTCGATATGGTGCATCGATGTACAAGATAGTTAGTTTGGGTTAAAGGATATTGATATCCTTATGATGTTGTAATAAGGAGTGTGTCTCCTTTGGGGTAGTCGTGTAGTGGTGTAGTGTTGGGTAGTAGTTCCTCCTTTGTAATGGAACTCGGTATCTAGCCTTGTACCGGATAAAGTGTAGGCGACGTTGTGATAGGTGTGGTTCTACCTCGTGGAAGAACTCGGTGTCTAGCCTAGTACCGGATAAAGAGTAGGCGATGTTGTGAAGGCTTCTCCGCCACATTAAGGAGCTTGTGTTGTGTAGTGCTTACGAACTCTCGAGTGGGGAACTCGGGGAGTGGAGTAGGGCAAGGAAGGTGTCCTTGTTGCCGAACCACTATAAATACTCGTGTCGTGGTTTTGTGTTCCTTTACTCTTTATATTTACATTACTTATTTATATGCTTATCTATCATCATCCAACACACACATAAAATAGATTGACATAAATCGATCTAAATAGTTTAAAACAAAGTTTTAATCGGTAAAACTATTCAACCCCCTTCTAGTTTTCCACAGGCTCAACCCACCCATGATCATGCAAAAGTTTTTAAACTTAGTAGCTTTCACCCACGAAGGGTTATCAGCGGCATAACTATTATCGACACAAGACATTAAAAAACCCGAGAAGAGAAAGGCCAAGATGCCACA
>CM040243.1:47109357-47256063 GCA_022545495.1 Chrysanthemum lavandulifolium
CCAATTTATCAAATTTGTTTCAAGGGACCAAAATGACAAGTTTCAATAGTGCAAGGACCATAAAGGACATTTTCAAACTTCCAAGGACTATATTTGCCAATTTTGAAACTCAAGGACCAAACTTGTAATTTCTCAAAACTTTTGACATTTTCACCAAAGGACTAATTTTGACAACTTATGATTTTAAAAGGACCTTTGGTGATTTTTCTTTGAAATAAGTGCTCGTGGACTATTTCTCGACAACTTTGAAACTGGGGACTGAACCGCCAATTATGCAAACTTAGCTCATTTTTCATCCGATTTTAAACATTTTGCATCCAAACATATAAAATGTAATTTTAGGATATTTTCAGATTTTGATGCATTTCGAAGCTTTTAAGTGTTTTGCATTCAGATTGACCAAAATGATGAGTATTTACACACTCATCAATCCCCACACTAAACTATTGCTAGTCCCTAGCAATCTTTTGAGAAAACTTAATGGATTTGAATCTCTTTACCAAAAGCCATTACTCGAGTAGCCAAATGTTTCAGCTCAAGTAAGAACCTTGTACACGGATAACCAAATGATTTTGAGCAAATCATAAGTCAGAACGGATTTGATTTGTCTTTACCGTGCCGCTTGCTTCGGACTAGCCAACTCTTAGATAAATTATCGATTATCTTTGGTGAGTCGATTACCAATTATGGCTTTTCCATCGCCTTTACCACAAGCCATAAACTCATGGGCTAGCCAACTCTTCAATTTTTAGGATATGGTGAATAATACCATACAATTTTGGGCAAATTGCAAGTCAGAAACGGATTTGATATATCTTTACCAAGAGCCGTTTGCTCTGGATTAGCCAATCCTTTTGTTTATTAGACATGACGGACCGATAACTATAAGTCGAGTAAGTGCAAAACACTTACTCAAAAAAAATTTTGGCCAAAACGGGAATTGGGTGGTAATACTTATGATAAAATTCGTGAGAATTCCCCCACACTTAGAATGAATATTGCCCTCAATATTCAAAGCACCGCGGTTATGCTCAAACATAGAATATAAAAGGAAATACTACGCCATTTTTTTTTTTTTTTTTTTTTTTTTTTTTTTTAATAATGGAGGCAACTCCCCACACTAGGGTGGTAGAACAGAGAGAAGATGTAAATATGGGTGAAAACCCATATGGTGCTACTGTTTTTGATTCCCGAGTCGCTAGCTTGACTCGACCTCAATTCATTTGTTCATGGGGAAGTAAGTGGAAGAGACAATTCCATCGGACTTTCATTCAATGATGTTTGTATAAATATTCAAGCACGTGAAAGTTCCACACCGACGAGATATACAGAGAAAGACCCTACCACAAATGATAAATGAAAATGCCGGGTCAAAGATAGTATCTTCACTCCCCGGGAGTTAAGACATGGAGAAGTCACACGGTATGTGACGAAAGGAAGAAAGGTTCGGATGATGTACGCTTCAAGCTCAAACATCTCATTAAAATTTTCATCCATGTGCATTTTTCTTCCAACGAGTATCTCGGATTAAAATTTTGTCTTCGCCAGAGGGCTCAACGGATACTCGAAAGACATCTCATCGCTGAGGATAGAATCGCCATCACATGATGGAAGAGATAAGTTAGAATACGAGGTGGGACAAGTGGTGTGCTCGAGAGCTAGCAATTTCCACCACTTCGTGATGGTCTCAGATCGGCCTCGACATTTCATCGAAAAGAGGATTTACTTTCCCAAAAGTGTAGTCATTATTAAATTCAAAAGAGGATTTGAGAAAATCCGTAAGTAACCTCGTAAATGTCGAGAGAATCACAAAAGGCAAATCACAATCACTATCGGATATATCCTCGACTCACTGGGATTGGGACGAAGTTCTCAACATTAGAAGATTCCGCTTCCGAATAGTGTCGAGATGCTTATCCCCATGGTGAGAGAGTCTTTGGAAGCAATAATAGGTAAGATAGGTGTGATAGCAATAGACCGAGGGAGTTGAGAAATAAAATCGCTCAATTGAATAGCACTCTCCTCGCCGTCCTCATAATATTCCCTCATTCAATAGTATCCTCATCATCATCGCCATCATATCGGATTCTTATATTCATCTACCAAGCTTACATACCATTCTTTTCATTTGTAGTTGCTTTCAATGCGATTTCTTCTAACTTTGTGGAAGATTACACCTCGTAATCATTGAAATGTGAAGGCTCTAAGTCCGAGTACTAGGATTAGCCGCTCGCTCTTCGCCTAGTACTCTCCAATAGTTTTATCATGATGATATTGATGAATGATGGAACATGTGGGGTTGGAAATTGTCAAACCGGAGAATTGGAATTGTGAAAATTTTGATTCATCGGTTGACATTCAAAAGTCGCACGAGGACCCCGCATTCTCACAATGTAGATAATCGGGAAAATAACTTTCACCAAAGTTCGATTGTAACATGGTTCGCTCATAGACAAGCGGGACCCGTGGTGGACAATCAAAACCGTAATGAGAATCATTCCACAAAACTCGCATGAGTAGGATTCGTATTCAATGTGGAGGTAGGTAGGAAAAATCCAAGCGTTTCATTATTTGAAATGGGATCGGATTACCGACAAACTTGTCTCAAACTCACATTGGTACATCGCCGACAATTTCCACCGTTAAATGGACCTCCACACCTCGAACATGTCGAAACCATGACATAAAGAATTAAACGGATAAGAGGATAAGAGATGAAGAATTAAACGGTTATAGAGGATAAGGAATGGAGAATTAAACAGATTCAAGATAAAGGATGGATATTTTTGGATTTTGAAAACATGCTATAAAAACAAAGAATGAAAATATTTTTACGTTGTTAACACTTCGTGAAAAGTGTTAATGAACTTTGGATTTTCCGATAACTTTACAAAAACTTTTTACAAAAAGGTGGTATATGTGCAAGAATGGATCCGAAAAGGTTTAACACAAGCTAAAGCCTCCCGACAACAAGCGCTAAAATTTGATTGTCTCAACCGCCGTTTTATCACGCAAGTGACCACTTGTGAATGGTCAACCGAATAAAAGCCGACAACCAAACCAATGCAATGAAGATCCGAGAATATAGTGGATTCCCGGGTCGTTAAGTCCCACTGAGACTCAATGGTGTTTTAAAACTTTCAGACGATAGAATGATCACTAAGGATAGTGATCGAAGGATTTTGGAATATTTATACCTAAAGAAAAAGTTTATAAATTACAGTGATTTAAATGCAAATTAAAGAAAATTAAAAAGCTAAAATATATTAAATAAACGCTATCACTATTTTTAAAATGATTTTTCTTGATTTATAAAACAAAATAACTTAAATAAACTATTTAAATTAAAATGTAAACCTAAATTATCTAAAAACGTGACTTAAAATAAAACGTCGTTATATGTAAAATTACGCTAACAAGTAAGATAAAACGTAAAATTTGTGAAATAAAAGGCTCACGAATGTAAAAACAATTTTCTTACTTACTATATGACAAAAGAAAATTTTAGAAAAAGATTTATATTTTTTTGACTTTTATATTTTTTATTATGAATTAAATAAGATTAAAACTAAATTAAATTATAAAAAATACTAAACGATTTTACAAAATTCTACAAAATTCCATAAAATACTTTAAAAGCTATCGATCCTAGGAAAAATAAAAATGTGGTGGTGACTATGGAAAATAAGTCGAAAATGAGCTAAAGAAGCTTATTAGTACAAACCGCAAAAGGTCCTTAAGTAATTAAATGTGCAAACTTAAACACAAAGAAGACCCAAGGGCGTATGGTTGGAGTGTGAGTGCTTGTGTGCGTGCAAGGGAACCAGAGGTCATAGGTTCGATTCTGTGCACCCTGCCTTTTGCTAAATTATTTTATTTTTGGATTTTTATTTTTGCAACTTATTAAGTACACTAAAATAAGCAATTTTCACAACTCGAAACTTTTATAAAATGACTAATAAGCACGATTCAAATTTTAAGATTCTTAACAGCTTAACAAGAATTGGAAATAAGGACTAGTATTAAGCCAAGTGACTTATAAGCTAATAAATAAGCTAAGTTAGACTTGAAATAAGCTACATAACTGTTAATAAGCTAATTTAATAACTGAATAAGAAAAGTAACTTAGAATTAAGCACTGAATAAACTACAAATAAGCAATAGCTTACTGTTTGCACATGGCAGTTTTTCAGAAAAAGGGGTCAAAAGAAGCTAAGTGAAAAGCACATAATAAGCTGATTAGGAGTGAACTACTATTTTTCTAATTTAGTTAAGCAGTTAAACTTTAATATCCCAAAGGCTTAAGTCCTAAATCCTAATGATAAGATCACAGTGAAATTGTAAAGTTTATTCAAAAATTGCTTCTAGGAAATTTTGACTTTTTATAAAATGAACTATGTTGACTTTTATGAACTTGTAATGATCCTAGATGATCTAATTGAGTGTATTAAGCTACTATAAGACTGAATTAGGCTAGATAAACAACTTATACACTAGAATGCATGATTATACAATTAAAAATCCTAACAGTTATTAGTTTAAGACAAAATTTAGGTGATTTTGACTTTTTAACTAATGAGGACTAATTTTTATGACTTGAATGAACTAGTATATCCTATTGTGACTTATAACAACAATAAATATCAACACAATTGGTCTCTAGCACAATTTTAACACCAAATCCAAACACCCCTTAATGAAGGCAGTTTTGAATCTTTAAACACTTAAACAAGTTTTTAAACCAAGCAAGCTACTAATTAACTTACATTAACTATATTAAGACAGATTTGAACTAGAATTAACAAGCTTAAACACATAAACTAAAAATGCAAATTTTGAGAAATTTCTTACAAATGAGTCCATGCATGTGGGTGATAACCGATAACTGATAACACATCCTATGGCTTTCCACAAAGCTCTATACCCAAAAGCAATCCAAGTTACCACCATGCTTCAGCTCCTTTGTCATTTCTGCATCTTCTCCATGGAATTTTTATTTTTAGCTTATTTTTTTGGAATTTTTGGTAATTTTGGAATTGTTGAGTAAAACTGGTTCCTTGAGTATTCTAAGAGCTTAATAGCTTTGTCAAAAGCTTATATGAGCTTAAGATACAATAACAACAACTATTAATAACTTTTTGCAAATTATGAGAATTTAGACATAAAAATAGCATATACTAAATTCGTGAACCTTAACTGAAATTGAGAATTGAAACAAGTTTTTATTACACTAGAATACAATTACAAAGTCTTTTGAAAGCTTGAACATACACTGAAATATTAAAAAAATTAAAACGACATTCCAAAAATAAAATTACACTACTTCCTTTTCTTCTTGCTTCTCTTTCTTCTATTTATCATCAAAAAGTATTCCACTAGCCCTCTGATCATTTCCCACTTTTAATCTTGGCCTTTGGATGCTTAGAATAGATATTGGCCGTTGATGGATTTTGCGCCAAAAAGATATAGCAACAGGGGGTTTTGAGTGAATTAAAGGAGAAGCATTAAATGATTTTTGTTGTTTGGTGGAGTGGAGGGACATGGAAAGGAGTATGTGAAATGGAGGTGAAGGAAGGTAGAGCGATTTCGTGGCAACAAGCGAGGAGAAAAAAAAGGAGGAAAAGGTGTATTTGTTGACCGGGTTTGACTGGGTAATATATTAGATGGGGTCAAGGTCCAAGGGGTCCAAGGTCAATGGTTTAGGTTTAATATCAAGGACCATTCATGTAATTCACCAAACTTCGAGGACCAATTTCGCTAATTTATCAAATTTGTTTCAAGGGACCAAAATGACAAGTTTCAATAGTGCAAGGACCATAAAGGACATTTTCAAACTTCCAAGGACTATATTTGCCAATTTTGAAACTTCAAGGACCAAACTTGTAATTTCTCAAAACTTTTGACATTTTTCACCAAAGGACTAATTTTGACAACTTATGATTTTAAAAGGACCTTGGTGATTTTTCTTTGAAATAAGTGCTCGTGGACTATTTCGACAACTTTTGAAACTGGGGACCTGAAAACGCCAATTATGCAAACTTAGCTCATTTTTCATCCGATTTTAAACATTTTGCATCCAAACATATAAAATATAATTTTAGGATATTTTCAAGATTTTGATGCATTTCGAGCTTTTAAGTGTTTTCAGTCAGATTTGACCAAAAATGATGGGTATTTAGACACTCATCAAGTAGAAATAACTAACTTGTTCTCAACCAAAGTTACTTTTAGTGACCATGGAATACTCTGAAAGCTTTACTGACCATGGAATACCCAACAAAATACCCTTCATCGCCTTTTACTTCAAATTTGCCCGTGATAATCTATGGTATCGAGAATAGATACATGACATCCAAATGGTCTCATGAAGTCAAGGATAGGCGGCTCACCCTAAATAACTCATAAGGTGTCTTGTTCTTTGTTTTACCACTAAAACCCTGCTTTTGCACATAACATGCAAGTGTTAATCGCTTCAATTCAAAAAGTGATTGGCAATTTTGAATCGCCAACATGGTTCTAGCGGCCTCAATAAGTGTCATGTTCCTCCTCTCAAAGAACACCATTTTGTCGAGGAGTTCTAGCAACACTAAATTCTCTTTAATACCTTTATCTCTCGCAAAAATCATCCATAACTCTATTATTAAAATCATCCCATTGTCACACCGATGATTTTCACTTTGAAATCATATTGGTTTTCTATTTGTGTGATAAAGGTCTTAAGGATGCCATTGTTTCATCCTTTGTAATAAGAAATAAAACCCATGTAAACCCAATAAATCATCGCCATAATAAGACAATACTTTTTAAGATTTAAGTCGTCACAGATGTAGGACCAAATAAGTCCATATGTAACATTTGTAGTGAGTGAGCAACAGAGTTAACCAACTTTGATCCGCAAGAAGCTCGTGTTGTTTCGCCTTTAAGACAAGCCATACGAGTGTTTGATCATTCTCAAATCTTTCTCGAGGCAAACCTCTTACCAAACCATCTTTGACAATCTTGTTAATGGTTTTGAAGTTAACATGACCAAGTCTTCTATGCCTTAACATGGATTCATCCATCGTGGCCTTTTGCAATCAAGCAAGCATAATCATATTTAGCAACAATGTTGTTCATATCAAAGCTATATAAGTTGCCTTTTCTAGGAATTTTAAGAAGAATCGACTTTCATCGTGCATCTTAAAATCCTTAGAGAGAACAAAACACATATCTTTGGTAAAAGAACATTGTTCTTCTTGTCACACATTTGTGACAAACTAAAAGATTATACTTAAGCTCTTTTACATAGTACATGTGTTCAAAGTCCAAGTTATCGCTTTGATTATCCCTTTACCAAAGAAATTTTCCATTAACTCCACCTCCAAAGTCGATATATCGTCCATCATAATGTTCAAAATTTGAGAGATAGGACTTGTTGCCACCATGTGCCTTGAACATCCACTATCCGTGTAGCCTTGATCCGATCTTTTGTCATTGGATGTTCATGCACATAAAAGTAAAGAGTTAGTTTTTTTGGGGACCCAAGCCATGATTGACTTGGATCCGCCTCGTGTATCAATATAGTTAAATCTATCAAAGGTCATTGATACACCATTGGGATTGGTTGATAAGGTAATTCCTTTAGGTTTCCATTCCCAACGTGTCGAGGCCTTCACAAGATTGCCCATGTCCCCTTTTCTTGTTTACAACCCTTGCATTGGGAACTTTTGAATAAGCAAGGAAACTGGTTTGGTTTTAGGTACCCACCGTTGGTTATAATGAACCTTTTATTTTGAAAAGTTCTTTTCCCTGTTTGTGTAGATTTTGCAAAAGTTGTTTTGGATTTTGCACTTGTAACAGTGACTTAGGGTGAGCAAGAGTTACAGCTTTTGCAAAGGGCAAAAGTTTTGAGGCCACTTCTTAGTTGAACCGCTCTTGGGATCATGTTGCTATGTGTATTAGGGTGTGAATTGTTTTGAAATCTATTAGACTCCACCCTTTTATTCCCATGGACTTCCTTTCTCCCAACATGATAGTCACAATAAGCATGTAAATGATCAAAACTACCACATATATAGCATGCTTTATTGTACATCACAAAATCACTACCCAGTTGTTGAGATTTAACATGATTCCAACTCCTCTAGTTACCCCTAGGAGCTTTAGGCTTGTTCCTAAACATCTCAAAGATACCTTACAGCTTGATCTAGGTTTATTAGCTTGTTTCCTAGATTCCTCCTAGTAACAAGATAACAACTTTGGGATGAAGCCTCTACATTCTTTTTAACATTCTCATCAACAACCGATGAGTCACTAGCACTTTCAAAACATCGCTTCATGCTTAACCTGTTCCTCACTTTTCACAAATGTGTCCTTTAGAGGACCATATTCACGTTGAACTTCCTGAAAATCTTCTAGGCCTGTATGAGCTAAATCTATGCCTGGAGGTGATGGAACACCTCTTAGTGGTGGTGGAACAGTGTGGTATCACATACCTGACTTAGCTTTGCTCATAATTTGAGCATTCCAAATTTTATCAATTGACTTAGACTGATAATAACAGGTGTCTACAGCTAAATTGACATTTTAATTTATCTTTTAAGTTTTTCAAGCTCTCCTTGGTATGCCTCATTCACGACTATCTTATGATCTACCTCTTCTAAGAAGAATCATATCATCATTATATTTTGACTCATTTTCTATAGTGCTCTAGTTGTTTTTCTAATACAGCCTATAGCTCTCCAAGGTTTGACACAAGATAATTAGCAAAGAAACAACTCGTTCTTTGACTTTCATAAGATTCATTAAGTCTTTCAACTTCTCTAGCATTTCTACATGTTTTAGAACAACTTTCAAAGTTTTGTACCTCGTGAGTCGAGAAAGCCATGAGAGCAAATTTAGTAGACACAAGAGCAAAGATCAAGGTTCATTCTCTTTTCATCACCATGAAACTCCAATCATAGCTCACACCATCAATTGCCAACATTGCCTTTGGTTCTTCCACGCTTGGTTCTTTCTTTTGCTTGTACCAAGTAGACCTGTTGTCCTTCATCCTTGGTCTTCGATTCCCAGCAAAATGCCCCAACTTGTGACAATTGAAGCACTCTACTTTCTTTTGTCAAAGCCTGCAGTTTCACCACCATTGATGTGAATAGGCTTGCCGCCTTCTTGTAGAATTTCCTAGCCCTCATGCTAAGAGCTATTTGCCATTTAATGTCCATCTCCACCAAGTCATCTTCATCAATTTGCTCTATGTCTTCATGAGTTAATATAGAGCCATTAACTTAAGTGGAGATAAAAGCATAAAAGTTAGGATCTCTAATACTAGCAATCTTCTTCTTTGAACTCGCAGTGGTAACACTAACATTACCAAATGGAAACAGAGAACCAAGAAGGGCAATATCATCATCACAATCATCTTCGTAATCATCACCGCCAAAAGAGGTTGACATCAAAGCCAAGTCGCTTGAGCTTGTACCAAGTTTCCACCTTCTTCAATCTTTGTTCAATGAGTTTGAAGTTGTTGTAAAGATCATTGAGCTTCATTGTTTCAATATCTCGCTTTGTTTTCCCAGATCAGTAACATTAGTTTGAAATTCAAGGCAAACTTTAGAAACTTTAAATTGAGGTCTTCCTTTTCACCTCAATGCCAAACACAATCGGTTGTGTAACAATCTTCCGGAGTTTGGTGAAGATGCTATCAAGTGAGTCATTGCTTGAAGCAGAAGTTTTCATAACTTTGCTTCAACAATGTCTTTTGTGTCTTCTTTGTAGCATCATTACCACCAAACACCGAGCAAATCTCTTCAAAAGTTCTTTAGTCGTCTTGAACTTGTCAATGCTATGATCCGTCTAGGAAGAGTCATCAAGAACAAACTTCTAGCCTTTAGATCATTCTTCTTCGTGCTTTTTCAATATTAGTCTTAGGCACGTAAACCTGTCACAACATCCGTCACCAACCTTCGAGTACTAGTCACGTGCTTGAAAGAATCACCGCTAAGATGATCTCCCATAGAGCATAGTCTTGAATGAGAAAGTATTGCTCAATCATTATCCTTCACATCTCAAACTCATTAAGTTTGAGCTTAGGAAGTCTTGGAGTAGAAGAGTTGGATTTGGTTGTTTTACATCTCCATTGAATTGAGTGAGTAGGTTAAGTGTATTCCTTGGATCTTCTAAATCAAAATATCGTAACCTTGCTCGATACCACTGATGGATCTAAACACAACTTGTGTTAGTGATATTTTGAGTTATATTACTAAGCACGCGGAATATACTTAGTAATACTTAGAAGACAGATTATATGTTGTAATGTAAGTAAGAACAATAAACACAAAGCTCCAATATTATTAAGAAATAATACGAGTGATCTTGCTTATCATTAGGGTTACACCTTGAAGCTAATATGAATAATACATATGCTTAGCAATGACCTAGGATCTCCTTTTATAGCACAATGAGTCCTTTACAAGATAAGTATAAACCTAACAATGTAGAATATACACAAGAGCTTTTCTATACTTATCAATACACGGATACATAACATTTATCCTAATAGCAGTGGTAATATTTATACTGGCAGTGGTAATGAGTTTCCACTGCTAGTGTAATCTTTAGCAGTGTTAACCACAAGACTATCAGTGATAACTGTTATTAGTATTCCCAACAATTTATTTCTTTTTTCTTCGGCCATGCGGGGTTGACTAATATGGGGTTTTATATCAGACAGGTTACCCAACTTTCCCACTTTGTTCGCCTAAGTTACCAAACTTTCATTTTGTTCACTTAAGTTACTAAACTTTAGTTAAGCATTCAACCTTCATTTTTCAGTGTAATCAAGGTAACCCAAGTGAATTTTTTTAGGTAAGTTAAGTAACCCAAATGAATTTTTTTAGGTAAGTTAAGTAACCTAAATGTCTCATTTTACAAATTCAGTAACCTGAATGTCAACTCCGTGTAGTCCAATACCCTGTTTGCACAAAAAAAAAGTTTGGTAACTTAGGCGAATAAAGTTGGAAAGTTGGGTAACCTATCTGTCTATAAACCCACTAATATATCCTATTTCTCCTTCACTAAACGCTTGTTCCACATCTTTCTTTCCAGGTTCATGCATTTGCTTATACCTTATTCGTTTGTGGTCATCGTCGGGTGGTTATGGAATCAACTTAATGAGTGTCACCCATTCCGGATATTTCCAGTCAACAAGATAGTATCCCCATGAGGTTATCCACAAACGAAATCTCTGGCACTTTTCCAGATTTGAGATCGTTAAATAAAGGGGAGAGATGTCGTTGTTCGCCCCATAAACACCTAAGAAAGTATGTCATATCCATAAGTCTTGTGACGCAACATCTTCCAGCAAAATGAATGAATTCGGACCATGATCACGTCTAAAATATTGCGCTTTACATGCGTTCGGACAACCAAACCATGACCAGTTGTACAATCAAGGCTTCCTAACATTCCCAGAAACCCATGTGTTTCTTCGTGAAACCGATAAAGCTTTTCAAAATCAATGATAGTGGGTTTTCGCAAATACTTTGCTCCCAAAGTTTGTATAACATAAATACAAAAATTATCAAGAGATAGACGAGCAGTTTTCTCACCTATCTGCATATATTCGTCTAGAGCTTCAGGAATGGTGTCGTGTGCCAATTTACGAATTGCGATTGTGCACTTCATCAATGGGGAAATGCATTCTCTTCCAATACAATCAATATTATCACGAAAATATGAACAATGAATAATTACTTCTTCAGCTATCCTTATGAAAAGGCGGTGACTCATTCAAAACCTCTTCCGAAATGTATATACATTGTACATCGGGTTCGCACTAAATAGGTGGCGACTAAACGATCATGAGCACCATAATGATCTCGCAGTACGATGTTTCTCGTCGATCGATTTGCTTGTTGTCTATTCTTAATAAACGACAACGCTCTTCTAAAACAATTCAAGTCCCGACTAACAACTTTTTCTTCTTCCGATGAGTCGGTGAACATGAACGTTTCGAAATTCATTTGGATAATGAGGAATGAAAGATACTTTGTTTGAGTTGTTTATATATTGAGTAAGATTATGAGAAGATATGTTTAAAATTGTTGAAGTTTAGTAGTATTTATAAGTAAAAAATGAGGCAGTGTATTTTTTTATATATGCAGTTGTTATATTTGGAAGGGGCCCCATATTTTTCACGTGAACTGAGGGGTTGAGGCATCTCGCTTCTATCTATCTTTTTTCTCTATATCACGCGTGAGAAATGGCAAGGGCAGAGTCGGAACTAGCATGTAAGAATAGGGGGTAGGCGCCCCCCATGGCTAGCCGAAAAAGTTGATATTTTAGTGTAATTTTTATTTAATTTTGATCTTTTTTCGAAAGTGACCCCATCAGAAACTCAAATTGCCCCCCACTCACATACTAAAATCCAACATTTAACTCTTTAAAGCCTTATAAATCTTTCATGTCTAAGTAAAAATACTCGATTTATCATTACGTTTCTAGTTTTTTTTTTCACATTTTGTTGCTATCGTAAAAAAAAAAATTTTTTTGCCCCCCACATCCAATTTTTCTGGGTCCGTCACTGGGCAAGGGGAATGGGGGTGGCGCGTGAGGTGCTGGTTTGGTGTGAGGCCTCACGCCTGCTACCTCTAGTCTAATATGTCATAACATCACCCTATTGTATTTTATTTTCCATTTAATTAAAGCAACTATGTTTCTTTGATTAAAATAACTCATACAAATTAACTATTTTTGTGTTAACTTTTATACATAGAAGATTAAAATTTTATACATGAATACAAACAAAAAAAGAAAACCAACATGGATTAAAGCTATTAAATTTTATTTTCGAAAAAAAACAACAAATTTATTATTAACAAAAAAAAAAGACAAAAAAATCGTCTTCCACAACCCATGTACTTGCAAACACTTCACGCACACATATCCACAATGTAAGGTGTAGTGGGTTGTAGGTGCCACCACATCAGCTTGTAACCTATAACATTTTTTTTTTCAATTTCTTTAATTAACTTGTTATTATCACATGTGATCCTAACTTTTATGTTTATTTTCTATTTTTTAAAACAATACATTTCACTAATCTAAAAATTAATACCCAAGAAAAAACTACAATTCGTAAACAAACACATTGTAAGGATAACAAGTCACCAACAAAGACTAAACATGTAAATACAGAGGAAAGGGTCAAAACTGAAGGAAAAAAAGTTGAAAAAGGATATCTTCATCTTCTTCTAACTTATATCTGCACAAAAAAACCACACGCAAAAACACAATATATAAATACACAATTAATATTCAAACACAAAAAATGAAAAAAAATTATATATATATACTCTGCTCGTTATCACAACCACAATACACCAATGGCGGTGGTGCCATAAGTGAACGTGCCATATGGTGCTCCACACCGTGCTCTCTAGTATATTTTTAGCATGAAGTATTTAAAAGTGTTATATGAATGTTTAGCACTTAAATTAAGAATATCTTTTCTAACCCTACTTTTTAAATTTTACATAAAGAAACATTTAGTGTTAGCGTTTAGCTCTCTTATATGCTTGTAGTTTCTATTATAAGACAAACATATGGTAAATGTGGTTTTCAATGAACAAATCTTTTTACTTCTAAAACTACAAAAACTATTGATTCATGAACTCAATTTGAGAAACCTATAGGTTATTTTTCATTCCAGTTTCCATACCTCATCAATCAACGTCCCATCAAGGAATTCGTTTGTATCATTCACATCCGTCTCCAACTACCTCATCAACATTGATTCAAGTTCTGGTTCAATCCCATTAATTACAACATAGAGACCAATCGAAACCCCTAAAATTACCAAGACCTTAATCCTTAAACCAAATTGATGTAATAAACAAATTCAACACATGATAAAACCATAATCCTCATTTTCAATCGGTGGTGTAAGGTGGTGAGTGTACTTGTGTTTTTTTTTAGAGATAAAAGAGGATGCTATGGGATGAAGAATGTAACATCAACTTGTGTGTCTAGAGAGCGTGTGTGAGATAAGATTAGGAAGGAGAAGGATCTTTGGGTTAATGTTATAAATTTTGGGTGTAACTTATAAAATAAAGTAAGGTTAAAATGGTCATTCATGCCGGAAAACAATGCAATATGCCAGAATTTTCACCTCTCAGGGATGATATTTGCGAATAGTATTGGCATAATATGGTTGATGCCAAATTCAACAAACTACAAGCATAGATTTTTGCAGTTTACTCTTATAGATATATATGCACGTCTTTAAAGTTTAAGCACAACCACTAGATGAAATATCATTGCATACCTTCTAATAGACATCGCTAACCTATCACTCTTCACTTTGTGATAACCTACTCATTCTAAATTGACATTGATAGTGATGCAGGTTTTACTGACCAGGTCTTAATATTTATAATGTCTCGCTATACCTATGGTCTACCCTAGTGCACTAACGGGCAGTGTACCTAGTCGCGTGTAGTGTAGTAGTAATCGGTAAATCCGAGGTCGTCCCAAGAGCTATGTGTGTTGGATTATTACTAAGTCTAGTGTCACAGATTTAATAAAGGTTTCGATAGGAATTTAATCAATTAAACTACTAATGTAGAATAAAATAAAGCAGATAAATGGATAAAGGGAAATCAATAGAGGAGAGTGGTGTCACACCCCCAAATTACCTGTTTTGCAGCGGAATGGAATTCCTGGGGATTGACTGTCATAGCATCACAGTTACATATATATTGAACGACCTAAAGTGTCGTTTGAAAAGAACATCGTTTGATATATTAAAAACATTCAGAGTTTACAAAAGATAGGTCCCAAATGAAAATCAACATGTGCGGAAAATAAGTTTGGTACAAGTCAAATGATGTTTTAAAAATGTATGAATCCATGTGTGACGCGTCGTCACCGCGACTCTATGATAAGTCCTCATGCATGCCATGAAGTGTATGCCTTAGTTACCTGAAAATACATTGCTAAAAGTGTCAACACAAAGGTTGAGTGAGTTCATAGAGTTCTTGAAAATGTTTAATACGACTACCACAAGTATAGGCCATGTATGACAATTATGTCACATAAAAATGTTACAATTGCTTAAGCACATGACACCGAAGCTAGACTGATCATGATGTTCGCCCCAACAGAGTGTTTTGCCAAACAACTCAAATAATGATATTGAATGAAATGCATCCGTTTGACTAGTTGGAATCCACCAACCCGAATGGAGGAGTCACCTTGATAGATCTATCCACTCACCCTCGCTACCCAAGAATTAACGGTTCATGATTTCGATATGGGACATTCAATTGGCAATGAAGTAACTTAAGCAATGTAATGAATTTGATATACTTGGTATCGTAATAAAAATGATGTGCAATGTATTCTACCCCGTAGGTTTGAAATAAAGTAAAAACTTGAATAAATCGGTTTTAGCATTATCTCAAAGTTTTAGCATTTAAGTTTTCACGAAGAAACACATGGGAAGCTTGTATCATTATCTCAAAGTTTTAGCATTTAAGTTTTCATCATAGAGGTCTCGATCATGGAGAAAAACATAGGTAAAGTAGGGTACTTGTACCCAAAATATTGTTTAAGGGTAGTTTTCGGCAAAGTTTGAGTGACCGCATTTTATTCGTTACAACTCCGTTTGACGAATGGTTGGACATTTTGGAAAGTAGGCTAGGTGAGCTTACTTTTACTAGAAGACATCGCTTTATAAAAGTACTCCATCGATGTTAAAACGACCCTCAACATGGTCATTCGCGCCGATATGTTTGTCTATTAGAAAATATATTAGTTATGCTTATATAATATAGTTACTGCAACTTGTTTAAAATGTGAATAACTTAGTCGTTATAAGTCCGCTTTATGCGTTCTTTATATCCACCGTTTTCATTAACATATACTAATATATTTTGATAAATCGACTCATTTAGATAACGCTGAGACTCATTTTGACCCGTAAAATCTGGACAACATGCTGAATTTTCCGGAAAAATAGTTTTCGTCGTTAAACTTAAAAATAGCATAACTTCTTCGTTATAACTCCGTTTTAACCCGCTCAAGCGCCACGTTTGCTTTTAAAGTATATTTTCTAAATATCTAGCCCAAAATTTTTGTAAACTGTCGAAATTTCCAGATTTCACACTTAAGATCAGACCACTATTTATAGTTGTCGAAATGGATTTTCTCAGAAACTTATTCTAACCACTTCAAACCAACGCCAAAGCTATTCTAAACGTATCATACACCTTCTTAGGGTGTCATGGGTTCCTAGACATCATCAAAATGATATGTTTCAAGGAGTAATTATAGGATGATATATATATATATATATATATATATATATATATATATATATATATATATATATATATATATATATATATATATATATATATATATATATATATATATATATATATATAACTCTTAAAAACAATTAAAAGTGGTATAGACATCCATATAACTTGCATATTTTTCTCAAGCATGATAAAATGAACATGATATGAATATGAAAGATGAAAGTGAACATGAAATGCTTACTAGTTACTTGATGAGGTTTAAATGAACAAGGGTTTATCCTAAATACCCTAGGTTTTTATTCCAAAACCTTGCTTAAGAGTATGCCTAAGTTGTGAAATTAGCTTGACTTGAAACAAATATGAAGTTCTTGCTTGCTATCCTCCTTGGCCGGTTCTAATGAAGAAGAAAGGAAAGAGTATTTTTTTTTACTAATGAAACGTGTAGCATGTGAAGTAGTATAATAATAAACTTGTAAATATCCCTTTTAGTTAGATATTTTGTACTCCAAATATGGTGTGTCACCTTAGTATGTCGACATACATATGAAACAAGAAATACTTGGTGTATTTTGTATTAATTAAGTGTATACGTGTAGAGTAAATGTGTAGTTATTTAAGGATAGTTGATAACTTGTGTACATATTTAAGCATTTAGGGTAGCGTTAGCTAAAAATAAATTTTAACGGATCAAAATAAAATATATTGAAGTCATAAAAATTATAAAAATACATTCCTTACAAAATTGAGTGAAATAATAATTATCGATAGTTTTACGAAAACCGTCGTAATTATATAAATATAACAATTTATATACAAAATAAATTTAAAACACCGGGTAAACTAATAATATTATTTTTATAGTCTTAATATGAGTATAAAAATATATCGGGATAATTTTTGGAAGTATCGGATCAAAAGTTCAAAATAAATGATTACGCGATAGCGTTTATTTAATAAGAATTTATGCGTTTAATGTAAAATGCAAAATCATGCATGAACTAATATGATGATAATGATGCTAATGATATGTAGACTAAACCTAGTCTATATGAAATATCCTTGATGATTGTTCATGAATTCGCAGCTAAACCATTAAGGTTACGCGAATTTGATACTCGTAAACCTAGTTTCGTGAATAGTAAAATTTTGAAATACCCTTTCAAAATATCAAATCGACTTCGAAAATGATGAATAGTAAAATGATAAATAGTAACCGATGAATAGTAAATTCCCGAGACGAATAGTGAAAATTTTAAACTTTGTAAAATGACCTGAAATTACGAGTTGTCACAAGTGGTGCCAACCTAGTTAATCCTCCTAGCTAGTTATGTCTACGTCTACCTACTTCTAATTACTTCAGGTGGGGTCAAAGTCGAGAGGACAGCATTTGGTCAATTCGCCCTAACCGATCAGCAAAGATGCCACCACAGGACAAATCAGGCGCACCGTCATAAGTCCTGTTGTTCCTGGTCCCCTAAGCCAAGTCCTTAAGTACCGCTACATGCTAGATTCCTAATAGTGAGTGCCCGGCCGTTAGGAACTTAGACACTACACCCCCCAATTCTTAAGTTCATCCAAATGATAGGTGATCAGTTGGTCAAATCGTACAAGTAGAAAGGGTCGTCAGTTGGTTATATCTTACCCTACCCGTCTCAGTCCGCTCACCTAAGGTCAGTTGGTCATATCTCCTAGGCAATTGGCCTCTACCGTCATTCAAAACTACCAAACCAAGGATGGCTACCAATGAACAATGCATGCATACACTTAGAAATAATTGTACGGAAGTAAAGGTAAACGCAAACAAAACAATTAAGGAATCATAACTAGGGTAGCACCAAAAGGTGCTTAGCCGCTCATATTAATCATGCAAATCAATTCAATATTCAAAAGTATGAAATACATGAATTGAAAGTAAAGAAATATAAAACGCTAATGCTTATCGTAGTGGAGTGACTTCTCCTTAGAAAAGCGACTCCGTATGCTCCTCTAGACTTGCCTTGAGATTTTCCCACGCTCGTGAGTGTTGTGTGTGGAATGGGATGATTAGAAATGCTAGAATTGTGGGGTATTTATAGGCCATATCCGGTTACTAAGATAACCAATAAAGGAGTTACGCCAGTAACCTTCTATTTTTCGTAAAATGCACTAGATCTGTTGGTTACGGCGAACCTTATTAGTGGTTACGCCTTAGTATTCAATAAACTCGGTTATGTCGTAAGTGATGCAAGAGTTACAACAGACGACGTCGGGCGTGGAACCTCTTTTGACCTAATGTAGTTACGTCGTAACCTTTGGGAGGAGTTACCGTAACCTTCCGATAAGTTGGCACCGAGTCACGCAATAGTTACGCGTAATGTGAGAGACGAGCTACGCCAGAACTTCTTCAAAATAGCATACCGTGATAAATCTTTAGATATGTTTCCGCCCGCCTCTTTAGCTCCAATGCTCGTAATTTACCCGAAAGTGGAAAACAAGCGTAAATCGATATAAATGATATAAATAACGAGCATTATTTGGGAAATTGACACTTAATATTCGTGACTATTTGATGTTATCAAATATCCCCACTTGAACTCTACTTGCCCTCAAGTAGACCTTATTAGATAGATTCCTAAAAGATATCTCCAATAACCCGAAAATATGAGTTTACAAATCCCTTATGCTAGAATAAAACAAAGCCGAACACCTCACCAAAGGGAACAAACACTCAAATCTCTCAACTATTCTAAGTGTCAATTTCGGGTGATCACCAATCGCATACCATAGCATGTATTCTATCATAAGTTTGGCGGTTACACAAATCTCCACCACTAGAGTTAAGGGCTAATCAATTCTCGAAGGCAATATGGGTAGACACGACAAAGGTTAAGGGGTGATTCGTCATTACTAACATGTCACGGCGAAGTGGACAAAATCAATGATACATGACCAAATCCATGGCCAAGACACCAAAGATTGCTCGCTGCATCACCTAGACACGGTTCATGACTAAAGGGTAGGATAAGACATGGAATATATAATTGGTGTAAAATGAAAAACAAGCAGGTAGTCTAAATCTACAACCAAGTCATCACCACTTACCGTCCGTCCAAAGTTCAAGCTTAGAAGTCAAGAAACCGGATCATGAAATGCAAGGTAGATGTGTCATTAGAGGACGTCGTGATGGGCACATTACCTTTTCTTCAACTGTTGGCATAACTACCAACTCTAATCTTCAAATGTGACCGAGGTGGCCTCCTCGATACTAAATCAATAAAGCTCATACTGCAGTGCTTATAACATCGCACTTTACATAATCATAACAACTTTTTTTTTTCTTTTTTCGAATCATTTTTTTTCAACATAACATAACATAATATCCCCCCACTCGAGATGAACCATGGGAATTCGGGAGGTCTTCAATGATCTTCATAAATGTTGTCGATGAAAGCGTGATTTCTGAACCTTTCCACTCGAACCTTGAACTTAGGCAAATGATGACTTCCCAATCACAAATAAAGACTACAGGGTAGGCTAAGGTGTATAGGTGTATCGAAACAATATATCGGGTTAACAAAATGAAAGGAATGGCTCAGAAGGGTGTATGTAGGGGTATCTTGCACTAAAGATGAGTGTAACAAAAGGGTTTCACATGGGGTCGAAAAGTCGAGGTGACTATACAATAGACTCACAATGGTAGGTCGTTTGGGTGATAATCCTATAATATTGCCTTCTAAAACCGAAAAGTCCAAATACATCGAGCTAACTCAACATACCTCGCCTATGGTCTCGAAATGATGCAAAGGCCAAGTTCTAAAGTTTACAAGCTACCAAGCACACTCATAATTTGGTGGATTTGGGGTAAAATATTGAAACGGATAAGGTAAATCTCACCATATAATATCAAGGGTTGTATGTGCTCGGCTAAGGTCTAATCTAGTTAGGTTAAGAAAAACATGTCAAAATTTTAAAAATGGCATAATTTTTCAAAATAAACTAATTGTACAAAGTCCCTTTTGTACTAGGCATTAAATAAAGGTGAAGAGAAAGGTAGAATTAGAGCGAGAACTTCCCTGAAATTTGCTCCATAAAGAAGGAAGGCTCACGAACAAGAGACGTGCCTTCATATAAGCGTCATGAACAAACTTCAATCCCTGAAATCACAATACCGACAAGCATAGATCTAAAAAGAAAAAATAAAAAATGAAAAACAAACCTAACTCACTTTCGTAGGAATCAAGGTTGCATTTAACGAATGCAACAAGCCTTTTAAACCACTTGGTGTCCCAAGTGGACGAGTGAAGTCTCGTGAGCGTTTACAGGGAACACACCCACAAAGTTAATACTAATACAAGGTTATTGTGTTTTAAAATGAAAGAATTAAAGGAGAGGAAAGTTACGTCGTAACTCTTTTGAGGAGTTACGTCGAATCGGCAAAACTCGAATGAATCAAAGCGAGTAGTTACGATAACCACCGAGATGGTATTACGCCGTAATTAGTAATGCGTCAAGAATTCTGCCGCTAAAAGGTTGGTTATGGCGTAATCACCAAGATGAGTTACGTCGTAACTCGTTCGATCGAAGAATCGCAAAGAACAATTAGTTCTTCGCTTCCGCAAAAATAGTTAGAAAACACAAACCCTACAGAATGGAAATAAAAAAGAAAGGATAATTCGTGTTGTCTCCCGAAAGAGCACTTTTCTTTATTTACGAGTCTTTAAGTTAGACTCAGTGCCGCGGGGCTTCTAAGGGTGCCTTTGGACTTGGCCCACCTCTTCCATGTCCTTCATTAAGTTACGCCTAACCCACCCGACATTTGTGGCAGTGCGGAGACATTCTTTAGTTTCAGTTTTCCGGATCTTGCAAATTTTTTCTTCAGGCCCCAAATGGTATCGCGTAAACTCAAATTTTTCGGCTATACTTGGTGGTAGCCTCTTAAATGGGATGCCAAGAAGCTTACATCTTCTTTTCTCGTGCGCTTCATCGTCTGGGTCAATGAAACCGTCTTCGCCTTGTAACTCGAGATAATCGAAATCATCGTCGTCGGAATTGGTATCTTCAAGTTGGTTGAGTATTTGCTTGCATTCTTCATTTTCTACCTTAGATGAGCCCTTGGTGTCATATTCTGATTTTTCATTAGGAACTTCGTTGTTAGGTTGATCATTACTCATACACCCATTCCAGATTTTCTCTTTAGTTAACGCATCAATTTTTCCGTATTTGATTCTGACCCAATCGTCGAATTCGAGATCATATGGCCAAGGCAATTCCGTCCTTTCAGAATCATTAGTTGAAGTCCATAGGAATTCGTCTTCCCCAGCTCTCTCAATGCTGCTTCCCCCGTCACATTCATACTCAAAAGGGTTGCAGGAAGCCCAAATGTTTCCGTTGCTGGTTTTAATTTGTTCACACCAATGTGTTAATGCAAATAAGCCGTAAAAACTTTTATTTATATTTTACGATCTTCTAATGTTTTGTCGATAACAAAAGTAAAATCATATTAACGAAACAAATAAAATACGTAAATGGTTTGAACTAATAGTTTTCTAACACACTTACGTTTTCACATAAAACACTATAACAAGATTAAGTGATTTTATATTTTAGATACACATGTACAACGACTAGTGTTTACATATTGGCTTAACAAGTTTAAGTAATTCTATGAGTTAGATACATATGTACAACAACTAGTGTTTACATATTGGGTTAATACATACTTATATTAAGTACACTAAAATGGGTAAAACAAGTATATACTAAAATGGGTAAAAGCAAGTATATACTAAATAGATAAAAACTAGCAAATGGTTTTGACCCATAACCCATGGTTTTAAAAATACCACTTACACAAGTTCAATGTATCCTTAAGGTACATTGTATCTAGATTGAAAACCATGGATCAACCCATAACCCATGACCCATGACCCATAACCCAAAATACCCATGGGCAAAGAGGCGGACCACGGATCCCTAGCTTTGTGCTAGCCGGATCCCAAGTGGAAGGGATCCGTGGGATCCGGGGAAATGAGGTTTTCCTCTATAAATAGTGAGCCATTTCTTCATTATACTTCACCCTCTCCAACATACTTTCTCCCCGAGTTAAATCTCACTAACCTTAGATCCAAGAGATCTATGTTTGTAGTTTTGTTTTTGTGTGATCTTTTAGGTTCCTCTTAAAGGAAGATCACCACCTTTGAAGTCGAGCAAGCTCAAGTCCATGAGTTGCCAAGCTTCCTCATCATCAAGGCTATTGAAGTCCTCTTGTTGATGATCCCTTTCTTTCTTCAAAGAAGCGTAGTGTTAAAGACATTAGTGAAAGATGTCTCAAGTGTCAAGACGAAGATAGTAGTGAAAGGTATCTATCGTCTATAGGATAAGCACTTGTGGTAGGTGCTTAGAAGTCAAGAAAAGAAGCATTAGTGAAAGGTGCTTAGAAGTGAAGACACAAGACATTAGTGAAAAGTTTCTTGTAGATCTAATCAAAGACATTAGTGAAAGGTGTCTTGTAGATCTAATCAAAGGCATTAGTGAAAGGTGCCTTAGATGTACATTCGATATGGTGTGTTTCGATTTACTAGATAGACTAGCATTAGATCCAAGGATATTGATGTCCTTGATGATGTTGTAAAGGAGTAGATCTCCTTTGGGATTAGTCGTTGGTGTAGTGTGGTAGTAGTTCCTCCATTGCAATGGAACTAGGTGCTTAGCCTAGTACCTAATAAAGGGTAGGCGACGTTGTGAAGGTGTAGTTCACCTAAGGTGTGAAAGAACTCGGTGGTTAGCCTAGCAACCGTATAAAGGGTAGGCGACGTTGTGTTAGGTGTGGTTCGCCTTGGTGTGAAAGAACTCGGTATTTAGCTTTGTACCGAAAAAGGTTGCGACGTTGTGAAGGCTTCTCCGCCATAAGGAGATTGGTGTAGTGATTACAAACTCGAGTAGGTGACTCGGGAGTGGAGTAGGGCAAGGAAGGTGTCCTTGTGGCGAACCACTATAAATACTATGCGTTGTGGTTTTGTGCTTTTACTCTTATCTTTTCATTACATATCTTTATATGCTTGTTTATCAACATCCAACACACACAACCAAATAGATTGACATAAGTCGATCTAAATAGTTTAAAAGGAAGTTTTAAATGGTAAAACTATTCAACCCCCCTTCTAGTTTTCCACAATTGGTATCAGAGCTTCTTTACCAAGTTTCTTGAAGTATATTGTACTTTAAAAACTTGATACGATCCATAGTTAATTGAAAACTACAAAGAAGGTTTTTCATAAAAACAAACACCATGTTTTTCAAAAACTATATGTTTGGATGTTGAGTTGATAACAACATTTTTTTTATATGTATATTTTTTAATTGCACTAATCTTCCTTGTGATATTGATTAGTCAAAGCTCATACCCACCAAGCTTTAGGAGTTGCTTGGTAACAAGAATACCTTCCTTAAGAAGGTATCTTAGACTAAAAGAGCGGGAATCGTCTAAGTGACATTTGTCATTTGTAAAAGACATTCCTAAGTGCATTCGAGGTATGACTTTCTACTTATATCTAAATGATACTTGTTTAGTATATAAGTGTTATTTGCTAGGCTTTTATTTGAGTAGATTTTGTGTTTACACATGATTTACATGTAGCCGTTAGAAGCTTGTTTTCACATACGTGTTATTTTTCTCATCTATAGTCATAGTATGTAGAGCTTATGCTTTATTTCTTATAATAAAACAAAACACTAATTTCAAAAATTCATCCTTCCCTATTAATAAACCCACTCGACGCCCACTTTTTCAACCCTCACCTTTTCAAATTTTCCAATTTCAAAAATTTCCTCTCATTCAAAAATTCATCTTCTTCCTCATTCCATCTCTTCCTAAACCAAGAAGATCCGTCATCAACATGGTTTACATCGCACTCGTGCTCATCGCCCTAACACTCATCGCACTTGTGTTCCCTATGATGAAGTTCACATACGGAGACATTTACTTTGTGTTGTTAATCTATATTGGGGTCATTTACCCAATTCTTTGTATCATCCTTAGCATTGAAATGCAATATTATTAATTATCTATTTTATCTAGGATGTTTGTGTTATTATGTGTGTTTCATTTCTTTTGATCTATATGTTATATTCTTTCGTGATACATTAGATGTCATGTATGCATGCTAAAAGAAAATGTAGGATAAAACATACTTCATGGTACAATAACCAGTAAAACCTATTTTTTTATTAAAGCGGTTCTCATTACTACGCATCCACGGATCCCGGAAGTTACACTAGCCGGATCCCTTTGAAAAGGAACCGTGGGATCCGCCCCACTGAAAAGCAGTTTTCATGCAAGATTAAAATCACTATCTTTCTAAAAATAATAATCCACTAGAGCTTCAAAACCATGAGTTATCTAAATACTAATTGTTAATAGAATATCTAGTAAAACGTTAGATTATTATAGGTTGACCATAAACGTCTTCCTTATTAACCCATCACTTATAGGTTCAACTATGACGATGAATACGAGTTTGATTTTTCACCACCAGCGTCTGCACCCGAACATTTCCTCGAGCCCAACACACCGGCAATCATGTCCGTGGGTTCAATAATCTCGAAAACCGTCACTTCCATGAAGGACGATTGTAGACACCTCTTCTACAATTCAAGAAGGTATCAATACCTCCTTCCGAGCCATAGGACTAGAATGTCTTCTTGAAATTAACGGAAGATATGTCCAAGGTTCATAATGGAATTCTTCCGTCAAGTGGAACTCGTTCGAACGAGGATCGCTCTCTATCTCTTTGGTTTTTATCAAAACCAAAATTCACTTTGAGCCTTGGGCATTTTGCTCACATCCTCCGAATTCCAAACCATGGACAATGTGCCTTCACCGAAGATTGGTCTCTTGATTCTCTTCAATTTTCGTGAAGAAAATAGTCCATATTGTTCACACATACCCTCCTAAGAATTAACACGCATGATATGCAAACCTCGACCATATTACTCCAATCCAAACATTATCCATACACGGATATCCGAGAAGAGTACAAGCCTGCCGCTCTCATTCTACGTGAAAATGTTTGGAGTCTCGAGGAAATCGAGATATTCTTCCCGCTTGTTGTGCTCACATGTTGTAATCGTTTGCTAACACAACAACCATACAATCTCACCTACTTCGCAAGGCGAATTGCAAACCTTCAAGGCTCCAAGGATAAACTCATCCCTTATGGAATGTTCTTGACATGCCTCTATCACAATGTTATGCACTTCCATCCTCAATTTCAAAGTCCGTTGTACGTACTTGTGAACAAGATGATGGAACCGCTAAACATATCTCTCATGAAGACGTTCTTCATTCATGACTCCACCAATACCCATCAATCACATAATGATCCTCCTAGTGAAGACACTCAAGGAACCTAGAATAGTTAAATAGGATCAATTCTACTCTACTCATTAGTTATCAATGTAATCCTATCTCTTTCATGAAATAACACATCTTACATTTGATATCCTAGTTTTAGAACTCCTTTAAACAAAGCTTGGAATATAATGCACTGTCATGATCATTTCATACCTTTAGTAAAGGTTCTGTCTAGCAAATAGACGGATCCCAAATGTTGTACTAAACGGATCCCTACATCTAGGGAACCGTGGGATCCAAGAAAATGTAAAATGCAATTGCAAGCATTATATGTCAAACACATCCCTTAGAACACCTCACACTAAGCTAAACATAGTGTCTTAAGATTGATCAAGACTTTATCAAGATAGGTTGACCTTTCCTATTCTTTCCAACTCACATAGATCACATTCTAAGGCTTTGTTAGATCTACCATTTCAAATCCATCACTCTTCCGCTCCCAAAACTCACACTTTATTCTTCTTATATGATCTCTCACAACTAGGTTAGAAATCCTTCGATTATGACAATATTGATCATTAATCAACCTCACCTCAAAATTGATCAAAGTTGATCAAATCCTAGTTTTTCCCATCTCAAAGCCATTAGGATATTTTCCAAAACACAATCCTAAGACACAACCTGATCTCTAGGATCATTTAGTTTCATTCAATTTCAATTGACATCTTTAATGTCATCCTTGCTCATCCATTGGTATTTTTTTGAAAGTTCCAAATCCTTCCATAAATAACAATCATTAGCTACACCACTCATTGCCTTCAAACACTTAAGCACCCCTTCATTTAAAACACTTGGGAGAACTGAAACACTCAAGGTGATGTAGGTCTAGGATCTTAGAAACATCATTTCCACTCTTTCATAAATCACCGAACGCCGGATCCCTAGAACTAGCCTAGACGGATCCCTCCGAGAAGGGAACCGTGGGATCCGGATGACGCCTATGACAAATCTTGGTAAAACAATCATTTCAACTCATCTTCCTAACTCAAACACTCCATCTCATCTTAAATGAGTTCCTAGAACAAGACAACCTCTCGTAGTTGACTCTTGTGCATGCTAATCATCACATTCCAATGAACCTTAGTGGCTTAAGGCTTAAATGCACTTTCCAAATCTCTTGGTTTACAAACCACCTTGTTAGGATCTCCATAGTCATCACTCTCATCCTAACTTTCAGCCTTGCAATCTCTTCAAATCATCTCATCATGAGAAAAACCCCAAGTAACAACCTATCCACCAAAGAACCACCCATCAAAAGGGCTCGTGTTGTACACGAAATCTCTTCAACCGAATCATCTCCGGTCAAACCAACAAACCTTCATCATCCAATCAAACCAATTCCTAGAAGGTTAGTACCCACAAAATTACCTATGCCAAACACCACCATACCTCCTAGGCCAAACAATATCATCTCCACTAAACCATCACCATTGGTTCCTAGAGCTATCTCTTTTACATCCCCACAATCATCACCTCACCTCTACAATTTAGAGGACTTACCACCTAGGCCGCCTCATCCGCTTCACGACAACATTCTCCTCATTAGAGGAACAATGATTCAAAATCAAGGTGTTGAGTCAACACTTGCTCCGCTTCCTTTTCATTAAGTTTCCATCATATAATCCTATTTGGATTATAAGAAATCACCAAAGTCAACCACCCGACCTTATGGAAGTTGACACATCTTTACCACCATCATCATTCTTGATCAAACCATTCCTAAATGGACCTCCACCAATCCCTCCATCATTCGAGGCTCCTCAAACCACTTCAATTGATCCTTTGAATCTAGCCACTTCATTTCATCCACCACCACTACTAGCCATGACAAAGATTGCTATCATTGTCAACATGTTGAAAGTTTGATACATGAAGTACGAGAAGACCAACGTTTCATGTTCTATCATCTCCTCGAACGTTTCGACGAGATTAAACCTAAACATAACTTGAGCTAGAGGATTATAGTGGTGTCTAAGCTTCAAGCGTTAGTTGGTCTAAGAAAATCCTAGTTATGTATTGTCTATTTTCTTATTTTTGAGTCATGTATATCATAACTCTTGTTTTATTAAATGGAATTACATGCTACTTGTTATTTCGTTGAGCATATAATTACTTTGTACTCATATCTCATTTGTGTGATAACATTACTTGTTATATCACCTTTGCCGATTTTAGTCATCACCAGACGGATCCTCAAGATATTTGCCTAGACGGATCCCTACTAGAAGGGAACCGTGGGATCCGTGAAGTCGTAATGTTTTTTTATCACATTTGCTGGAAATTGTGAATTATACTTGTTTTCTAACCCTTGTTTTGCGCTTTTTCAATTAACACGTAAAGTTTTTGACATCCTAAAGCTAGGGGAGCTTGGTGTCAATACAATACGTTGCAAAATTACTTGCAACATTTGATTTATATTTCATAACTTCCCATTGCAACTTTGCAATATACGAGGGGAGCACGTCATTACTTAGACGAACCATTTGCAAACTTAATTGCAAACACAAGTAGCTTATTTTAAATTATGTCCTTGACGCCTTTTTCAAAGGGATGGACTCGTCAGTGGGGAGTTAAGACGAGTACCATTCTCGCCACTTGCTCTCATTACATCTTTTATAATTTTTCTTATAAAATTGTGTCGGCTTTTCAAACACTTTTTGTTTCGACAAAAGGGGAGAAGAAAGTAAAACTACAAATTCAAACATTTACTTAATTTTAGCTTTTCCTTAAAATAATTTTATGTTTTGTCATCAACAAAAGGGGAGATTGTTAATACAAATAAGTCGTAAAAACGCTTATTTATATATACTTCACCCTCTCCAACATACTTTCTCCCCCGAGTTAAATCTCACTAACCTTAGATCCAAGAGATCTATGTTTGTAGTTTTGTTTTGTGTGATCTTTAGGTTCCTCTTAAAGGGAAGATCACCACCTTTGAAGTCGAGCAAGCTCAAGTCCATGAGTTGCCAAGCTTCCTCATCATCAAGGCTATTGAAGTCCTCTTGTTGATGATCCCTTCTTCTTCAAAGAAGCGTAGTGTTAAAGACATTAGTGAAAGATGTCTCAAGTGTCAAGACGAAGATAGTAGTGAAAGGTATCTATCGCCTATAGGATAAGCACTTGTGGTAGGTGCTTAGAAGTCAAGACAAGAAGCATTAGTGAAAGTTGCTTAGAAGTGAAGACACAAGACATTAGTGAAAAGTGTCTTGTAGATCTAATCAAAGACATTAGTGAAAGGTGTCTTGTAGATCTAATCAAAGGCATTAGTGAAAGGTGCCTTAGATGTACATTCGATATGGTGTGTTTCGATGTACTAGATAGACTAGCATTAGATCCAAGGATATTGATGTCCTTGATGATGTTGTAAAGGAGTAGATCTCCTTTGGGATTAGTCGTTGGTGTAGTGTGGTAGTAGTTCCTCCATTGCAATGGAACTAGGTGCTTAGCCTAGTACCTAATAAAGGGTAGGCGACGTTGTGAAGGTGTAGTTCACCTAAGGTGTGAAAGAACTCGGTGGTTAGCCTAGCACCGATAAAGGGTAGGCGACGTTGTGTTAGGTGTGGTTCGCCTTGGTGTGAAAGAACCCGGTATTTAGCTTTGTACCGGAAAAAGGTTAGCGGCGTTGTGAAGGCTTCTCCGCCATAAGGAGATTGGTGTAGTGATTACAAACTCTCGAGTAGGTGACTCGGGGAGTGGAGTAGGGCAAGGAAGGTGTCCTTGTAGCCGAACCACTATAAATACTTGCGTTGTGGTTTTGTGCTTCTTACTCTTATCTTTTCATTACATATCTTTATATGCTTGTTTATCAACATCCAACACACACAACCAAATAGATTGACATAAGTCGATCTAAATAGTTTAAAAGGAAGTTTTAAATGGTAAAACTATTCACCCCCTTCTAGTTTTCCACACAATGATTTTGAACTCCTTTGTCATTATCATCTTTCGAAGGAATATCATCGAGGGGCTTAATGGTTTTTCCTCGAAGAATATGTTTCTCATATTTGAGTTCCAGATTTCTGAACAAAGCTGAATTAATTATCGCGTCCCCAAATCTTATCGAATACCAATCTCTGAATGATAGATTTCCAAAGTTAACGTCGTGCCTCCCAGATTCATGTGGGCACATCCAAACTTCGTTTTTCACATTACCTCCTCCGTTGCAATATTCACGAAAAGGATTGCACGTAGGCCAAGCATGAGTAATCTCATCTTCCACGATGAGTAATGGTTTACAATAATGCTTGATAGGTGGTCCTTCCACTTCGTTAATCGAGAACTTGGCTAACCTTTCTTCGTCGTTAAGTGTAGTCCACTTGTATCTGTCATCTTTTATCCTTTCTTTATCAATACCACCATCGCAGTTTTTCCGAGGATCACACGAGGCCCACAGCTGTAGCATTTCCCATCGTCAATTGCAATAGCCTTACACAAATGACTTCTCCTTTTAGGGTTGTCGTCCTTAATGCCCATGTCTTTGCTTGAATTCGGGTTACGCCGTAACTTTGAGGTGTGATTACGGCGTAAATCATTTTCGCCATCAGTATCGGACTCATCAGAGTACTTGTTGTTATCAGAGAACACAACCTTACATATAGTGGATTTGCTCTTTTGTTCCTCGTTTCTTCTTTGTACCTCGTCGCCAAGCTTTCCAATTAAAGTTTCCAAGTTTTTAAGTGATATGTCATGGGAAGAGAGGCTCTTGTTTGTATTATCTTGGAAAATTTTAGCCATTCCTCTTGCTCCTTTTGCCTCTTGGTAGTGTCTACAAGGTACTTGTTAATAATTTCCTCCGGGTTAGCTCTTCTCTCATTACGCTCATGTCTGGTGGGGTCCTCCACGAAACCCATTACGATTTTCCCATAGAAAGGCCTATTCTCCCTATTTAGCTTCCTTGATCGTATCTTCCTTGTCAATTTTAGGACAGTTTTTAGTCAAATGTCCACCACCACAGTTTTCGCAGCCGACTTGGATGACATGAACAGTTTCTTTGATTTTCAGCATATCTCTACCAAGATTTTCAAGCTTGCTGGTTATTGCTGCAATTCCATCAAGACTTCTGCCTTGATTTCTTTTACTTCCTCCGTCGTGCCATTTTTGAGAGTGATCCGCCATTTTTTGAATGGCTTTAATTGCAAGAGTAAGAGTCATGTTGGTGATAGGTCCTTGATAGTCCAGCATTTGCCTCGTAGTTACGTTAATTCCTTTGTAGAAAATATTGACCTTCTGCTGGTTGTTCAGATCATTGGTAGGACATTTGTAAAGGAGATCGTTGTATCTATCCCAGGCTTGATACAAGGTTTCGTCGTCTTCTTGTTTGAAATTATGGATCTCTAGAAGCTGGTTAGAAATCTTTGATGGTGGACAATATCTCCGAATAAAGTGCTTCTTAAGTAGTGCCCAAGTATTAATTGCTCAAGCGGCAATCTTTCAATCCATCTTCCGCAGCCAAAGAAGAGTCAATGGGAATACCCTTAGCATAACAAAGATCATGAGACACACCGAATGTTGAAAACGCTATGATGTATAGGACATTTTCAACGTGCTCATATGCATCTTCGCCCTGCTTCACGAAAAGGGTTAGCCAAGCTCCCTCATAAATTGGTCTTTGATTTTGAAACGAAATCCGCTCCAATTGTCGGTCTTACGAGACCCGCCCTTGTTCCGCTCTTATCAACGCCAAGTATTCCTCAAGAGTGAGGTCATCGATGTTAATAACTTCCATAGTACCGAAAACTTGAAATATGATCGTGAGAAAAGTTTAAAACAAAATTAAAGACTTAATATCAATCCTAATATAACTCCCGCCGGCGCCAAAAACTTGATGCGTGTTTTATCGACTGTGTCTTAATATTTATAGTGTCTCGCTATACCTATGGTCACCCCGCACTAACGGCAAAGGTACCGGTCACGTGCAGTGTAGTAATCAGTAAAGCCGAGGTCATCCCAAGAGCTATGTGTGTTGGATTATTACTAAGTCTAGTGTCACAGATTTAATAAAGGTTTCGATAGGAATTTAATCAATTAAACTACTAATGCGTAATAAAATAAAGCGTATAAATGGATAAAGGGAAATCAATAGAGAGAGTGGTTCTAACCTAGTTAATCTTCCTAGCTAGTTATGTCTACGCTCTACCTACTTCCAATTACTTCTGTGGGGTCAAAGTCGAGAGGACAACATTTGGTCAATTCGCCTAACCTATCGACAAAGATGCCACCACAGAGAAATCAAAGCACCGTCATAAGTCCCGTTGTTCCCGGTCCCTAAGCCAAGTCATTAAGTACCTCTACATGCTAGATTCATAATAGTGAGTGCTCGGCCGTTAGGAACTTAGAAACTACACCCCCCCCAATTCTTAAGTTCATCCAAACGATAGGTGATCAGTTGGTCAAATCGCACAAGTAGAAAGGGTCGTCAGTTGGTCATATCTTACCCTTCCCGTCTCAGTCCGCTCAACTAGGGTCATTTGGTCATATCTCCTAGGCAATTGGCCTCTACCGCCATTCAAAACTACCGATACACTTAGAAATAATTGTACGGAAGTAAAGGTAAACGTAAACAAAACAATTAAGGAATCATAACTAGGCTAGCACCAAAAGGTGCTTAGCCGCTCATATTAATCATGCAAATCAATTCAATATTCAAAAGTACAAAATACATGAATTGAAAGTAAAAGAAATATAAAACGCTAATGCTTATCGTAGTGGAGTTACTTCTCCCTTAGAAACAGCTCCGTATGCTCCTCTAGACCGCCTTGAGCTTTTTCCCACGTTCTCGAGTGTTGTGTGTGGAATGGGATGATTAGAAATGTGGAATTGTGGGGTATTTATAGGCAGATCCGGGTTACTGGCGTAACCAATAAAGGAGTTACGCCGTAACCTTCTATTTCTTCGTAAAATGCACTAGATCTCATTGGTTACTGGTAACCTTATTAGTGGTTACGCCGTAGTATTCAATAAATTCGTTACGTCGTAAGTGATGCGATGAGTTACGTGTAAGTATCATGGCGTGAAACCTCTTTTGACCTAATTTAGTTACGTCGTAACCTTTGGGAGGAGTTACGCCGTAACCTTCGATAAGTTGGCATCTCGAGTCACGCAATAGTTACGGCAGAATGTGAGAGACGAGCTACGCCCGTAACTTCTTCAAAATAGCATACCGTGATAAATCTTTAGATATGTTTCCGCCCGCCTCTTTAGCTCCAATGCTCGTAATTTACCCGAAGTGGAAAACAATGGAAAACAAGCGAATCCATATAAATGATATAAATAACGAGCATTATCGGGAAATTGACACTTAATATTCAAGACTATTTGATGTTATCAGATAGCGTATCAATATTAGTGGCCCAATCCCACTAACTACACGCTCGAATCAAGCCTATCTACTTAAGGTTCACGAGTCAGCCCATGATGAGAACCATGCAAACCCAGGTCGAGCTAGACCTGGTAGCATCTCTCAAGCCGCATAGTACGTGCGCATGAGACAACTATCCTCAATTGTCACTAACAATTAAGATGTACGAATCAGACATAGAATAGTAAGAGATACACGACCAAACTTATAGGAACCAGAGCACTCTTCTATGCGAGCCAAGGAAGAGATGCCATATGCCCTCCTTGTCTTCTCTCTAGATGATCAACACCTGGCTCCCTCGCAGCTTGTTGATCATCCCTCAAGAATTTATCTCTAAATCCTACTCGTATCTATATAAATAGAAGGCATCACACACAACTTGGGCAAATGTTGCCTCACACGCAGTCTCAAATGGTCTTTGTTTAAGTGTTACATGAGCTTCATGATCACAATCATTCTTATCGGGTCCTTACCGTTCAACATGGGAAAAAAGGATACAAAACCATCCTAACTCCTCTCTTAATACTGATTTACATACCATACGTAAACATGACGTCATCCATGGGTGTGGATTACTGTTAATGATGTCCTTTTACCCCATCGGTACATTAGGTGGAGTAATAGTGTAAACCCTGATTTAGAGGACTTTCCTGGGATTCCTTCGGGTGATCGAGAGTTGTTTACTCGCTTGAGCGGCTTGAATGTTTATGAGAGTCCAATGCTAGAGGGTGTTTTAGTGTTGGCCAACCTGAGCCAATGGTGGGCGCTTAAGGAGGTCCATGTGATTTATAGGGATGACTAGGGTGAGTTGTTGTTTTCACACCATGTTATTATGATTTTGTTTTAGCCTTCGTGGTTTATTCTAACCATAAGCTTCTTTCCCTTTTCGCAGTGATTGATATTATCTCGATGCTTGTCGAGTATGATGATTAAGGTGTGATTGTTAAATCTGAGCGAGTCATTCTTGTAAAATGTTGGTGTTAATCTTCATCCTCCTCCTCCATCTATACCAAGGGTAAGGTATCGGCCGACCATGCAATGGAGGACATGGATGACCAAGTTCCCTTGTTTGAGTGTTTGGTTCGGAAGAGAAAGCGTCAAGGTACTGAGACTAGTGGGAGTAGATGACTAATTTCCCTTGACCAATGAAACTTGGTCATCCATGTCCTCGATTGCATGTGTTAATACAAATAAGCCATGAAAACGTTTATTTATATTTTAAGATCTTCTAATAGTTTGTCGATAACAAACGTTAAATCATTTTAACGAAACAAATAAAGTACGTAAATGGTTTGAGCCAATAGTTTACTAACACACTTACAATTTCATATAAAACACTAAACAATTAATATTGTTTACATCTTATAGAAATGCATATGTATAACAACTAGTGTTTACATAAATGTACATATATACTTTGTATATATTGTAATAGGTAAAAACCTAAGTCCATGACCCATGAACCATGACCCATAATCCATTGACTAGGTACAATGAATGTTGTTTGGTAAAACCCAAAGTCCATGACCCATACCTATGGAGCTTGATCCATAACCCATGACCCATTGCATGACATCATGCATGAAGTCATGTTGGGTATTATCCATGATCCATGACCCAAGACCCATGACCCAATATCTAAATACATTGCATCATGTTGGGTATCCATAAAACATTACCCATAACCCATGGCTCATAACCCATAACCCGGTTTGCAACCCAAAATCCGGACTTAAGTTGACCAAGCAGCCGGATCCCTAGGATTGCACTAGTCGGATCCCTCCGGGGAGGGATCCATGGGAACCGTGGGACAGTAGATAAATTTTTCAATAAATAGTGAGTCGTTTCTATCTTGCTCATCATCCCTTTTACACATAATCTCTCTTAGTATTGTAACATCTCTAACCTCAGATCCAAAGGATCATTCTATGTAATTTTATGTTTGTGTGATTCTATAGGTTCCTCTTAAAGGCGAGATCACTACCTCTTGAAGACGTGCAAGCTCAAGGTCATGAGTTGCTAAGCTTCGTCATCATCAAGACTACTGAAGTGTATCTTGTTGATAGTTCTTTTCTCCCTCCATAGAAGTGTTGTGTTGAAGGCATTAGTGAAAGGTGCCGAAGTATCGTGTCAAAGGCATTAGTGAAAGGTGCCGAAGGGTCGTATCGAAGGCATTAGTGAAAGGTACCAAGGGTGTACATTCGATATGGTGCATCGATGTACAAGATAGTTAGTTTGGGTTAAAGGATATTGATATCCTTATGATGTTGTAATAAGGAGTGTGTCTCCTTTGGGGTAGTTGTGTAGTGGTGTAGTGTTGGGTAGTAGTTCCTTCTTTGTAATGGAACTCGGTATCTAGCCTTGTACCGGATAAAGTGTAGGCGACGTTGTGATAGGTGTGGTTCTACCTCGTGGAAGAACTCGGTGTCTAGCCTAGTACCGGATAAAGAGTAGGCGACGTTGTGAAGGCTTCTCTGCCACATTAAGGAGCTTGTGTTGTGTAGTGCTTATGAACTCTCGAGTGGAGTAGGGCAAGGAAGGTTTCCTTGTAGCCGAACCACTATAAATACTCGTGTCGTGATTTTGTGTTCCTTTACTCTTTATATTTACATTACTTATTTATATGCTTATCTATCATCATCCAACACACACATCAAATAGATTGACATAAGTCGATCTAAATAGTTTAAAACAAAGTTTTAATCGGTAAAACTATTCAACCCCTTTAGTTTTCCACAATTGTATCAGAGCTTCGTTACCAAGTTTCTTAGAGTATATTGTACTTTAAAAAATTGATACGATCCGTGTATGTTTGAAAACTACAAAGAAGGAAATTTCTTAAAACAAAAAGTCATGTTTTTAGAAACCATTATACTTTAAAATATTGGATAGTGATAGATCATTCTAACATTTTCTTTTGATAATTTTTCATGCTAGGATTCGGGTATTTTTAAAGCTAATGAAGAATTTCACGTCTATGATTTTAAAAAATCATAAAAAGAATATATAGCAAATGTATGCTTTTCTATACTAACTATTTATAGATAAATTATTAATATGTGCTCCCTATTTTTATTAGTATTATAATGTCATTACATATAGCATGTAAAGACTCGTAGACTTAATAAGTATACACCAATATCACAACTCTCCAAAAGGTTGTTATCTATATTAAACACATCATCAAAAATAGCATTCTTGGTTGATCTTTATATAGACAAAACTACAAACTTGTCATTATACGTCTTTACCTCGTAAGGATAACTTGACTAATAAAAAGGTTTTGGTCATCATTTCTCACATAAGGATAATGACATTACATTATTAATCTATGTCAATAGTGTCCATGTGAAACTTTTCATATCATGATAAAATAGTATTTTGTCATGATTCTTAACTTCCCAACTTATGACTTATTCGTAAAAAGGGAACATCGTCAAAAAGGATTTGTAAACACGAAAACTCGTCAAAACCTTGAACAAAAAACAAACCTTAAGTTATAGAGCAAAACCATTGACAAAAATAAAAAATCAAAACTCCCGTATCAAAATGATCAAACTCACTTAAACTGTTTTTTCTGCTGATCTGCCGGATCCCCGCGATTGAACTAGCCGGATCCCTTTTTCAAGGGATCCGTGGGAACCGACACATCAGAAGACAGAATAAGTGCTTGATGATCACTGTAGATTTCTACTTTCAACTTTACTCTTCCACATACAAACATAAAACCTAAATTATTGTTCATAGGAGATCCTTCATCATTCCAAGGAAAGCAATCACTTGTGTAAGTATTATCTTCACTACATTGTAATTTCCATTCTCTAGTTCCTAGTAGAACAACTTTTTCATCTTAAGAACTTTTGTTCAAGTGTGTTTATCACAATTTGTTATCACATTGTTTTCTAAGATTAACTAATCAAAGAATTAACATTGTTAATACAAATTAAAACTCAATTTGGATTCAATAGAGATGTGTTGAGCAAAAAAATTATGATGAACCTTAAGGAACAATTCACATAATTGACACCACATTATGTTTTTGGTGTTTAGGATCAATCATGCCAAGCTATAGGCAACAAGACTATCAAGATATGACACACTACATACCAATGTACCATAGAAAGGAAGGTCTTAGTCCCGAAGACCGTAAGTCTTTCAAAGTGTTACAAAAGAGGTTGTTTCACGAGGGTCGTGTAGTCGAACCATCATTTCTCAACAATACCGACATCCCCAAGGTCTTTTCGGGAATCAAATTTCAATGTCTTCTAACCATCAACGAACAAATATGCCCCGTATTTTTTCTTGAGTTCTACAAGAGTATTAGGATCATAAGGAATGAGGATGGAACCATCTCAATTGCTTTTATCATCAATGAACACAACTATACCTTGACACTTGTTGAGTTTGCTTGAATACTTCGTATCCCTCACCAAGGACTATGCTTATACTCCAATGAATGGTCACTTGCCAACCTTCATTATATGGTCGATGAGCATGAGGTCTACTTCACACCCTCCCGGAACCGGCTACGGTAAAAGATACCGTTTTTCTTCAAAGAACCTCCCCATCTAGGGTCACTAGGAAATAAAAGGTCATCCATCGAGATCCCTTCCAAATGGAACTTTCGGAGATGTTCCCTTTATACAAGAAATGGGAACTAGTTCTTAGGGAGAATGTACTATGCTTGGTTGGAAAAAAGGACCATCCTAACGCATGTCTAGTTTACATGATCTATTGCCTTGTCAACTCAACTCCTTTCAACCTTGCCTACTACATGATCAAACGGATGGCAAGTGTTTCAAAGATGTACAAGATGGGGCTACCTTATGCCATGCTCCTCACATGCTTGGCTAACTTTGTCTTCGCCCTAGAACCATCTCCTTATACCGATGACCACTTCTTTTGCAATAAGGTCATGGTACCCTTATCCGATGAGAAGACAACGAGGTTCATGGTTGAAGGTAAGAGACCTCATCCACCGACGGACTCATCCAAAGAAAGGGAGGGAGAAGGAAGCAACACTATAGGCAACTACCAACTTAACCCCGTGGCTTACATTGAGCAATTTTCGGACATCCCAAGCCCATCTCAAGAGTTTCAACAAACGAAGGGGATGTTTAAATGTCTTGCCAACTTTCTTATGGGGAAAAAGAAGAAGTAAGCTTGAAGTGTTGGAAGGTGAAGCTTGGAGGCTTTGGAGGAGAAGTTTGAGAGAAATGGGAGGTAAGCTCGAGGACCTTAAATTCGAACAATGTGTTGTAAAAATCTTAAAAAATATTTCTTTATCTTAGAAATTAGTAGTAGTAGTTGGTATGACGAAAAACAAAGACACCCTAACCTAGGAGACCCTAATAGGAATTTTATGACTATTTGACTTATTATCAAAAAGTTGGTCTTCCTCAAAATTGCATGCTTATATGTTAATTTTACATACCATGCTTGATAGACTTTGCTTACATACATGATTGCTTGATGTAGAAATGTTTAGGTTTGAAATTTGTTAAGAGGTGCAAAATTTTGCATACATTCTTGGAAGCTACTGGTCAACAGTTGCCAGATCCCTGGGCTATAACTAGCCGGATCCCTCAAATGAAGGATCCGTGGGATCCGAGTGAACATATATGGAAATTCTACACTTTCTCATCAATCCAATTTTCCATACCTTATTAGACTAGTTAAACATGTTACTTTAGGTTCACTTAAGCCTTCCTCAAGCTCAGTTGGTCTCACATTCACTCATAGCTAACTTATGATCACTTTCAAGGTATTTTTTATTTATCACTTCATCAAAACCCACCATATTTCCGCTATTGTTTCTCGCATCTTAAAACACCTAACTTGATATTTCTCTCAATTTTAGCAAATTGATTTTAGTCATCCTTATCTCAAAATAGGCTAAAAACTAGTTTTTCATTTCTTATGATTTTTAAGGAAATTTTCCAAATTTTCTTTGAGTTATCATCTGATCTCTAAGATCATTTGACACCCTCAAAATCTTAGGATCATGCTTAAGCACTTAGTTGCATACATAAAAACTTTATTTTCTTACCAAAAACCATCATTAGACATCCTCACTCATTATGGTTGGACATTTAAGTCCTATACCATTTAAGACATCTTAGGGAACCTAAACACTCAAGATTTATAGGTACTAGACCTTGATATAACATCATCACTCCACTTCATTACTATCTGAAAGACGGATCCCCGGTTTATAACTAGACGGATCCCCAAAGTTAGGGATCCATGGGAACCGGGTATACAAAACAATTTAAGTTCACTTTACTCATCAATTTCAAACTCTCTTTGGTAATCTAAACACTTTACCTTGCCTTAAATGACTCCCTAGGATAGAACAAACACCATAGTTGACCTTAGTGCATGCCAAAATTCTTAGTGGTCTAAAATTTAATTCACTAACCTAATTCCATCCTTTATAAACCAAGTGTGCTTATGCTCCCAAACCATCATTCAAACCACCATTCAAATTCAGTAGCTAAGTCACCCATTACACCTTCTTTTTCACTATGACTAAAGCATCTAGCATAACCTCTTCAACCAAAGGTTCCTCCAAGAAAAATGCTTATATGGTTCATGAGATTTCCTCAACCAAGTCATCACCCGTCAAGGGCTCAAATACTAGAATTCATCCTCAAAAACTCAACCAACCAAAGCTAGAAGAACTGCTAGAATTAGTATCGACCTTTAGATTTAGAAAGACCTTCACCAAACACTACCATACCCTCTAAACAAAACACACCTAACTCAACTAAAACACTTAAACCTTCATTTCTAGAACCTAGATTACACTTCTTTATCGCACCTCTTTCACATCCAAACCTCTAATTTAGAAGACTCACCACCGAGGACGTCTCTTTCACCATCCTTTTAATTAAATAGGGAACCACCCTCACACAAAAACTTTGATGATGAAACATCACCAACACCCGCATTCCACTCACCTTCACTATCAAATAGTCCATCTTTAGGAACAAGGAATCACTAAAGACCTAACCATATAGATGAATTCCCATCTCCACCCACCAACCCATACATCATCACCTTCATTGTTAGTTAAACCACAGCCTACGTTACTCAACTTACCTCCACAAATCCCACCATCCTTTGTGGAACCCCCTCAAAACATTCCATCTCCTTCATCTCCTACTCATGACAATAATTTCTTTAATTGTCAACTCACTCAAGGGTTAGTTCAAGAAGTACGAAATGAGTTACATTTCATGTTTAATCATCTCCTTGAACGATTTGACCAAATCAACAAATCTACTCGTCCTTAGAACTTGAGATTACAAGCACATTGATGCTCTTTGTTAGTTTTTGGCACAACTTAGAATTATTAGAAAATATACTACATGCTTTTGTCATTCTCTTAGTTTTAGAGATATGTATATTATCTCTCGTGTTTTATTGAATGAAATTACATGTTGTATGCCATGGTCTTGAGAATATGTTTGATGCCATAATACATAACTTGTTTTGATGTTAACTTCAAATTTCACATCCACATTGCTGTCATAAGAATGCAGGTATACGGATCCCTCATTTTTGCCTAGACGGATCGCTCACAGGAAGGAACCGTGGGATCCGTGCAATAGAAGCTCTTTTTATCACTAATTTAAATCTCATTTACACGAAATTATGCATCATATACTTGCTCTCTAACTTTGGTTTTGTAAATTTTCAAAATACACATGAAGACTTTGACACCCTCAACAAGGGGAGCTTTTCGTCAAAGCAAAGCAATTGCAAAAGCGCTTGCAATACTTTCACTTAGGATTTCTTCTAAGACGAAACCATTTGCAAACATTATTGCAACAAACTCGCTTAGTCTTCCTAATTACTTGACGCCCTCAACAAAGGGAAGCATTCATCAAGGGGGAGCTAAGACGAGAATCCTTCTCTCCTATTACTCTCTATTTTTCATATTATTACTTTTCACACGTTTTTCTCAAAACAATGTGTTAGTTTCTTTTCGACGCTCTTTTTGTTTCGACAAAAGAGGAGAAGAGAGTAAAACTCAATTCAAACTTTTACAATTTTAGTTTTCCTTAAAATAATCTTATGTTTTGTCATCAACAAAAAAGGGGAGATTGTTAATACAAATAAGCCATGAAAACATTTATTTATATTTTACGATCTTCTAATATTTTGTTGATAACAAACGTTAAATCATTTTAACGAAACAAATAAAATACGTAAATGGTTTGGGCCAATAGTTTACTAACACACTTACATTTTTATATAAAATACTAAACAAGTAATATTATTTACATCTTATAGAAATGCATATGTATAACAACTAGTGTTTACATAAATGTACATATTACTTTGTATATATTATAATGGGTAATGTAATGGGTAAAAACCTAAGTCCATGACCCATGACCCATAATACATTGACTAGGTACAATGAATGTTGTTGGGTAAAACCCAAAGTCTATGACCCACAAACATGGAGCTTGATCCATAACCCATGACCCATTGCATGACACCATGCATGAAGTCATGTTGGGTATTATCCATGATCCATGACCCAAGACCCATGACCCATGACCCAATGTCTAGATACATTGCATCTTGTTGGGTATCCATAAAACATTACCCATAACCCATGGTTCATAACCCATAACCTATAACCCGGTTTGCAACCCGAAATCCGGACTTAAGCTGACCCAGCAGCCGGATCCCTAGGATTGCACTAGCCGGATCCCTCTGAGGAGGGATCGGTGGGAACCGTGGGACAATAGAAAAATTTTTCTATAAATAGTGAGCCATTTTTCTCTTGCTCATCATCCCTTTTACACATGCACTCTCTTAGTATTGTAACATCTCTAACCTCATATCCAAAAGGATCATTCTATGTAGTTTTATGTTTGTGTGATTCTCTAGATTCCTCTTAAAGACGAGATCACCACCTCTTGAAGACGTGCAAGCTCAAGGTCATGAGTTGCTAATCTTCATCATCATCAAGACCACTGAAGTGTATCTTGTTGATAGTTCTTTTCTCCCTCCATAAAAGTGTTGTGTTGAAGGCATTAGTGAAAGGTGCCGAAGTGTCATGTCGAAGGCATTAGTGAAAGGTGACGAAGGGTCGTGTCGAAGGCATTAGTGAAAGGTGCCAAGGGTGTACATTCGATATGGTGCATCGATGAACAAGATAGTTAGTTTGGGTTAAAGGATATTGATATCCTTTTGATGTTGTAATAAGGAGTGTGTCTCCTTTGGGGTAGTTGTGTAATGGTGTAGTGTTGGGTAGTAGTTCCTCTTTTGTAATGGAACTCGGTATCTAGCCTTGTACTGGATAAAGTGTAGGCGATGTTGTGATAGGTGTGGTTCTACCTCGTGGAAGAACTCGGTGTCTAGCCTAGTACTGGATAAAGAGTAGGCGATGTTGTGAAGGCTTCTCCGCCACATTAAGGAGCTTGTGTTGTGTAGTGCTTACGAACTCTCGAGTGGGGAACTCAGGGAGTAGAGTAGGGCAAGGAAGGTGTCATTGTTGCCGAACCACTATAAATACTCGTGTCGTGGTTTTGTGTTCCTTTACTCTTTATATTTACATTACTTATTTATATGCTTATCTATCATCATCCAACACACACATCAAATAGATTGACATAAATCGATCTAAATAGTTTAAAACAAAGTTTTAACCGGTAAAACTATTCACCCCCCTTCTAGTTTTCCACATCATGGTCAGCGGCCGACACCTTACCCTTGGTATAGATGGAGGATGAGGATGAAGATTAACACCACCATTAGGGTTCACAAGAATGACTCGCTCAGATTTAACAGTCACACCTTCATCATCAGACTCGACAAGCATCGAGATAATATCATCACTGCAAAAAGGGAAAGAAGCTTATGGTTAGAACAAACCACGAAGGCTAACACAAAAGCATAAGAACATGGTGTGAAAACAACAACTCACCCTAGTCATCCCTATAAATCACAAGGACCTCCTTAGGTGCCCACCAATGTCTCAGGTTGGCCAACACTAAAACACCCTCTAGCATTGGACTCCTATAAACATTTAAGCCGCTCAAGCGAGTAAACAACTCTCGATCACCCGAAGGAATCCCAGGAAAGTCCTCTAAATCAGGGTTTACACTATTACTCCACCTAATATACCAATGGGGCAAAAGGACATCATCAACAGTAATCAACACCCAGTTCTTATGCCAACCCAATAACCCCCTAGCAGTCCCATTCACGGTGAAACCACCCTCATACCCACACCTCATGTCTATTGACCACCATGACCCATGCTTTCATAAACAAAAAATATGACGAAAAACGCTCAAATTGGGATGTGATTTCAATCTAGCGCATGCAAAAATAAAAGCGTTAATGATCCGTGCCAAACCGTCAAGTTTTATCACGCAAGCCGACCACTCTGAATGGCCGACCGTAACAAACTTAAAACGGTTCAAGCACGAATGCAATGAAGATCGTGAGAGTATAGTGTTTCCCGTGTCGTTAAGTCCCAACGAGTGTGCGAGAATAGTCAAATGTTTAGTGATCGGAGAGGATTTGAATGGGAAAGGATCGCGTTTATTATAACTAAGGAAAAGTACATAAACTACAAGGGCTTAAATGCAAATTAAAGGAAATTAAAAGATAAAAAAATATTAAATAAACGCTATCACTATTTGTAAATGATGTTTTTGATTTTATGTTTTATAAAACTTAAAATTAAAAACTACGCGACGCAAAAAGAAAATGTGAAACTAAAGCAAGATTAATCCTAAAAATATGAAATGACATTTTACAATCCTAATGATAAAAGAAAATTTTAGAAAAGAAAATTATTTTATAACTATTTATCTAATTATTATTAATTAAAACTATTTTTAACTATTTAATAATAACCTAAAATACAAGAAAATATGAAATAAAGATAGAAAAATAAAACTATGACTTAGAAAAATCTAAAATATCAAAAGAGTATTTTCAAAACTATTTTTGTATTTTTTCGATTATTTTCTATTTTCTATGAATTTTAAACTATTTAAAACTAATTAAATTACTAAAAATACAAATTAAACTATGAAAAATCTGAAAATTACTTTTTTACTTTTTATATTTATCTAAACTTAAGAAAAATGAAAATTATTTTTTGAACCTTTTCTTAATTAATTGGATTAAAAGCTATTTAAAAGTGCTAAAATTGATTTTAATGCGTAAAATAACAAACAAAGCTAGGAAAATCTGAAAATTCATGAAAAGTCTAAAATATTATTATGAATCTAGGAAAAATATAAAAACAAGGGCTTGTGTGTAGGAAAATGAAACTGCTATGTCAAGTGCTTAGAAATAAGCATTTGAAATAAGCAAATGGTCACAACAGCACACCAAACTGTGACAGAAGCTTGAATAAGCTAAAAGAACTCTAAAGCAACTAAAAACAACAAGCTATAACCTCTGGACAGCAAGTTACAAAGATTTGATGAGGAGAGCTTATGTGCAAGAACAGATGTGAGGGTACCAAGTTTGGGCTCAAACACAAGCCACTCAATAAGCTAAGACTTAAAACAGAAACTTGGAACTTGAAGGAGACCTGGCTAAGAGCTAGTAAACCAAAGATGGGACCTAGACAAGCTCAACTGAGCTTTGTGCAAGCCCTGCAAAGCCCCTGTGCAGACTCAGTTAACATTGAGTCAGTTGCACAGGGCAAATAGGCCCCAATTGACAAGCTTTTTTGAACCTTATAAAAATTTCACAAAATTCTATAAAAATAACAATAAGAAAGTAGACCAACAGAAGTTTGAAACCCAAAGTTTCATTGTCCTTGACCCGAAATGAATTCATGAAAATCCTCTAGTTAGGCTCAAACCGAGTTTCACCACTTTGACTTTTTAGCAAAACTAAAAGTTGACCAACTTGAGATTTGATCTTGATTTATAGATCGAGTATAATGTTTTAAGATAAATTAAACCTAATGCAAACTAGTTCTATGTATTTTGAACACAAAACAAGAGTTGGGTTTTATAAAAATCTAACAAATGAAAGAAAGCTTGAGATAGATTTTATGCGATTTGACTTTTGAATGGTTGCAGCATAAATTGTCGACTCAAATGAGTTCAAAAGAGCTTAATAAGCATGATACAACAGATCTCTACCATCGAACTAACCTCAAATACATTTAAACCCACGATCCAAACACTACTTTAAGCCATTGATAAGCAAATAAAATTGAGTTAATCCATCGATCCAAATTTTGTACCAATGATCGTCGAGTTTACATTACCTAAATACAACTATATAAACAAGTTTACACTAATGGTGACCACCGACACACGACAAGCATAGTATGCAAACCGAAATTGACATGAAACACTCACAGTGTTCAAATTGATTCAGTGCTAAGACCAAAATCCAAAATCACTATTCTATTCTAATTTCAACCCAATATCAACTCGCATCAACCCCATTCCTTCTCCAAACCCGATTGAACCAAAATCTCTTGCACAAATTGACTTTTGTTGACCATACATTAATTTGAGTGACCATACATTAATTTGATTCAAACCGAATTCCAAGCTATTCAAAAGCTTTAACAAGCTTAAGTTAACTGGTTTAACTTAAAAATAAGCTAATAGAAACTTTGACATAAGAATTTGAAGCTAAGATTTGCCACAAGAACCGAAAACATGAAACTTGAATGAAGCTTGAATTAAGACTTGAAAATGAAGTACAATGATTAAGAGTTTAATTTGAATACAATAAAACTTAGAATTACATCTTTAAAACACTAATTAATCGATTTTATAAAAAACGACATACAAATTTAAAACTAAACTAACTACTGCCTTTTTCTTGTTTCTTCTTCCTTCTTTTATACCCCAACAACTTCTCTTCCTCTTCTGATTAAATCCCATTAATAATTTCAACCATTGGATGCTTTTAGTGGATTCTGGCCATTGGATCATTTTGGGCGGGAAAGTCTGTTTTTGACCTGTGGGTTCTTTTAGACTGCAACTAGGGGGGGTGGCTAGGTATGATGATGAGGGGGTAGTGTTGAAGGGATAAGGTGATAAGAGAGGTGTTGGGAGAAGGAATTGCAGGCAAGTGGTGGGAGGACAGGGATAAGGTGGAGGTGGCGGGAAGGGTGGTTTGGTTTGACTGAGGTTTGACTGGGCATAATGGAAGGGGTCAAAAATAGGTAATGACAGGGGGTCCAAAATGGTATAAAGGCATGGGTTCAATTCAGTTTTGACAAGGCATGTTTTAATATTATAGGACCAATTTGTAAATCGCCAAATTAGAGGGACCAAACTGTAATTTCCCAAAGTTGTTACACGGACCAATATTGAAAAGTTCCAATAGTACAAGGACCGCTTTTGACATTTTCAATTTTCCAGGACCAAACTTGACATTTTATGAAAGTTCGTGGACCTTTTCGCTATTTGACAAAAGATTTATTCAAGGACCATTTTGACAACTTAGAATATTTCAGGACCTTGAATAACATTTTTCTTTATTTTGTTTTACCAGTGGACTATTTTTGACAACTTTTGAAACTTGGGGACTAAACCGCCAATTATGCAAACTTTATATGCTTTTTCACCGATTTTGATATTTTGCATTTAAAACACATAAAACACTTATTTGTGATATTTTTATCATTTTGATGCATTTCGAGTGTTTTCAAATGTTTTTTGCAGTTTAAATAGTACAAAATGATGAGTATTTAGACACTCATCAATCCCCCACACTAAGATATTGCTAGTCCCTAGCAATGTTTTGAGAAAATTAATGGATTTTATCTCTTTACCAAAAGCCATTACTCGGAGTAGCCAAATGTTTCAGCTCAAGTAAGAACCTTGGTACACCGATAACCAAATGATTTTGAGCGGATCACCGACTTTCAACGGATTTGATTTGTCTTTACCAAGCCGCTTTGCTTCGGACTAGCCAACTCTTAGATAAATTATCGAATTATCTTTGGTGAGCCGATTACCAATTATGGTTTTTCCATCGCCTTTACCACAAGCCATAAACTTGCGGGCTAGCCAACTCTTTACTTTTAAGGATATGGTGAATGAATACCATACAATTTTGGGCAAATTGCAAGTCGTCAACGGATTTGAGATATCTTTACCAAGAGCCGCTTGCTCTCGGATTAGCCATCCTTATGTGGGTTAGACATGGTGGATGATTACCATTTGTTGTGTTTAGTACATAGTACTTCCACTAAAAAAATTTTAAAATTTGGCCATTTTGGGGAAAAAGGGACTAAAAGGGTACATTTATGATCAAAATTCGCGAATTTCCCCCACACTTAGAAATGAATATTGTCCTCAATATTCAAAGTACCGTTGTTATGCCGAGACTTAGAACGAAAAGATAACATTTACTAGCTAAGTGTAGAAACACAACAATTATTCTCTTTTAATATTCACAATTTTCATTCATTTTTAGATCTATATACAACATGCGGGCATCTCCCCACACTAGGGTGGTACACACGGTGAAAACCCATGTTAAACTACTGTTTTTGATTACCGAGTCGCTAGCTTGACTCGACCCCAATTAATTTGTTCATGGGAAGTAAGTGGAAGAAACAATCTCAATCGGACTTTCATTCAAGATGTTTGGATAAACATTGAAGTACGTGAAAGTTCCACACCGATGAGATACTGAGATGCATGCATCCGGCTCACAAATGGTACATGGAAATGCTGGTCAAAGATAATGTCTTCATTCCGAAGGAGTGAAGAACAGAGAAGTTACGGATAGGTGAAGAAGAGATAGAAAATCATGATAAACATCATGACTAACTCATCTTCATCCATAGGAGCATCCATAATTTCGTGATCATGAATCTCATCATTTAAGCTTACGTGAGCAAGACAAATCTCGGTGTGTCATGATCAAATTGGGAGTTATCATACTCCGCGGAGATATGATATGAGCGAGTTCACCGCGAACTCCTCGTGAAGAGAATCAATCACAAGATGTAAACCGTGAACTCTTGTTCCACCGTAGACTCATCACTATCCTCAACCGAGTATCAAAGAGTGGATTCTCGAATTAAAGTGAATTCAGGGTTGAATTCAAATAGAGGTTGGTGAAAGTAGTTTTGAATGTTTCGGAACAAAGTGATTATTCTCTATTGATTTGTTGGGATAAGAAGTGAGTGAACGATCATTATCAAGGAGACTTTCGCCTCCCGGATCGGCTTTGAAATCGAAGACTATCATTATTTTCCGATGAAAGTGGATTGATGTGAGTGAGTTCATCGGTGAACTCCTCAAGAAGATGATCAAGATCGATTGTGGGAGTGATGCCTCAACATACTCGATGTTTCCATGAGAAGTACAATCGTCGCTAACATCGGAGAAAGTTTCAAATGATCTTTGAACACTCAAGAGGGAAAGAGAATCACACATATGATCGAAGTTCCCCGTGACTCTCTGGATCGGGACAAGGTTCTCAACACTAGACTTTATGAATTCGTCCGATTCTCGCTCAGAATGTTGTCAAGATGCTCGCCCCCATGTTCGTGAGAGCGAGTGTGAACCTCGTGTGAAAGCGCTTGTTTGAGAATGAATCTCAACTCATTGGATATCATCCGATGAACTTGATGAATCAAGTGTATCCTCATCATCACTATCATCGTGAATAAAACGAAACCGAGAGCTAGATCCGGTCGATTTTTCTTTTGCAATTGATTCCCTAATAGATTTTTCAAAGGCAATTGGGAATTTATTTTAGCACCGCTCTTCGCCTAGCAATTCTTCCATGGATTTCTCATGTGAATTTTGAATGACGGACATTGTAGGAGTGGAGATTTGTCAAACCGAAGGTTGACATTGATAATCATCATGAGGACCCCACAATATACATAAGAAATACGGGAACATTATGAAATGTCGCTTTTACACAACTCCTCGCTCTTTTCACCGACTCCGTAAGCTCTAGATAAGTGTCTTGTTGGGTTTGTTGAGGAGTTTGAGTCATTTGGCACCGTGGAGGTTGGTCGTGATATGGATAGTCGTAATTGTTACAAGGAAATGGATTCTGCTTGACAATCGAGTGAAATGGGAACCTCCACAGCTCACAACAAGAAGCTGTTGAGTCCGGACCGTGAATTATATGGATATTGGTCATAACCAAAGTTCGAGCATCACCGAAAACTGCTCATAGACAAACGTGTTTCCGGATTGACACTCAAATCCTTGGTGAGGACCTCCACAAAATTCACAAGAAGCTAGGTTGGTTATATGAAGATAAGTCGGTGGTGGGTAATTGGAAAAATTTGAGGGTCGTTAAATGAGTTCGATTAGGATCATAATCAAATGAATTCCTCGAACCACAAAACAAACAACTCCCTGCTACGGATATCATTACCACACTGTACACACGTACACCAATGACATGGTGAACCAAAAAGAGGCTCACCACAACCGACACAAGGAATAAACGATTCTATTTGAGAGTTATGAGAAGGAATCGGTTTATTCAAAGAATCAATAAAACCAACATGGTGATCCGAATGACTATCAAGTCTCAAGAACATTTTGAAAAATCCGGAGGTGGGACAAGTGGTGTGCTCGAGAGCTAGCAATTTCCACCACTCCGTTATGGTCTCGGTTCGGTTCTTGAGAAACGTGAAGATTAGGCAAGTCATTCTTGCTAATCACCGGTCTAAATTTCGCATGTTTGCTTTTAACCGTAAATCGTGAAAGCTTAGGATCAATTCTAGACGGCTTAGGAGCAATTGAGGATTAGATCTTTGGATAACCGTAGGTTGGACGATTTAGCACTTCCATTATTAGAGGAAGTACCGGTCCTTTGTCACCCCGGTTTCTCGCTCCATTTCCCTACGCAGAATTAATGGATCATCACGAACAACACGAATTCTTGACATTTGTGATAAAGTCCAAGCTTTTCACCATCCTAGAATTCGCCGCAATGAGAGATTCCATGAGAATAGAAGAAGTTAGAATCAAATAGATAGAGGGTAAAGGGATAAAGAATCAAAAGGGTAAGAGGGTAAAGAGGAATATTTTGGGTTTTGGATAAACATTTTGTAAAAATAGGAAAGAAAATCTTTTGGTTTTGATTTTAAAAGAAAATATAAACACATATAGATGGTATAAACAAGGAGTGAATATTCAAATCACTAATCGCTAAACGTAAGACTATTAGCATCGCTCCCAGCAATGGCGCTAAAATTTGATCCGTACAAACCGCCAAGTTTTATCACGCAAGTTCGACCACGTGAATGGCCGACCGTAACAAACTTAAAACGGTTCAAGCACGAATGCAATGAAGATCAGGAGAGTATAGTGTTTCCCAGTCGTTAAGTCCCAACGAATGTGGCGAGAATAGTCAAATGTTTAGTGATCGGCAGGATTTGAATGGGAAAGGATCGCGATTTATTATAACTAAGGAAAAAGTACATAAACTACAAGGGCTTAAATGCAAATTAAAGGAAATTAAAAAGATAAAAAAATATTAAATAAACGCTATCACTATTTGCAAAATGATGTTTTTGATTTTATGTTTTATAAAACTTAAAATTAAAAACTACGCGACGTACAAAAGAAAATGTGAAACTAAAGCAATATTAATCCTAAAAATATGAAAATGACATTTTTACAATCCTAATGATAAAAGAAAATTTTTAGAAAAAGAAAATTATTTTTATAACTATTTATCTAATTATTATTAATTAAAAACTATTTTTAACTATTTAATAATAACCTAAAATACAAGAAAATATGAAATAAAGATAGAAAAATAAAACTATGACTTAGAAAAATCTAAAATATCAAAAGAGAATTTTCAAAACTATTTTTGTATTTTTCTGATTATTTTTCTATTTTCTATGAATTTTAAACTATTTAAAACTAATTAAATTACTAAAAAATACAAATTAAACTATGAAAATCTGAAAATTACTTTTTTACTTTTTATATTTATCTAAACTTAAGAAAAATGAAAATTATTTTTTGAACCTTTTCTTAATTAATTGGATTAAAAGCTATTTAAAAGTGCTAAAATTGATTTTAATGCGAAAAATAACAAACAAGCTAGGAAAAATCTGAAAAATTCATGAAAAGTCTAAAATATTATTATGAATCTAGGAAAATATAAAACAAGGGCTTGTGTGTAGGAAAATGAAACTGCTATGTCAAGTGCTTAGAAATAAGATTGAAATAAGCAAATGGTCACAACAAGACACCAAATCGTGACACAAGCTTGAATAAGCTAAAAGAACTCTAAAGCAACTAAAAACAACAAGCTATAACCTCTGAACAGCAAGTTACAAAGATTTGATGAGGAGAGCTTATGTGCAAGAACTGATGTGAGGGTACCAAGTTTGGGCTCAAACACAAGCCACTCAATAAGCTAAGACTTAAAACAGAAACTTGGAACTTGAAGGAGACCTGGCTAAGAGCTAGTAAACCAAAGATGGGACCTAGACAAGCTCAACTGAGCTTTGTGCAAGCTCGCAAAGCCTCGCTTGCACTCGCTAACATCGAGTCATTGCACAGGCAACAGTCCCAATTGACAAGCTTTTTGAACCTTATAAAATTTCAAAAATTCTATAAAAATAACAATAAGAAAGTAGACCAACAGAAGTTTGAAACCCAAAGTTTCATTGTCCTTGACCCGTAAATGAATTCATGAAAATCCTCTAGTTAGGCTCAAACCGAGTTTCACCACTTTGACTTTTTAGCAAAACTAAAAGTTGACCAACTTGAGATTTGATCTTGATTTATAGACCTAGTATAATGTTTTAAGATAAATTAAACCTAATGCAAACTAGTTCTATGTATTTTGAACACAAAACAAGAGTTGGGTTTTATAAAAATCTAACAGTTGAGCAATTGAGATAGATTTTATGTGATTTGACTTTTGAATGGTTGCGGTGCATAAATTGTCGACTCAAATGAGTTCAAAAGAGCTTAATAAGCATGATACAAATGATCTCTACCATCGAACTAACCTCAAATACATTTAAACCCACGATCCAAACACTACTTTAAGCCATTGATAGCAAATAAAATTGAGTTAACTCATCGATCCATTTTGTACCAATGATCGTCGAGTTTACATTACCTAAATACAACTATATAAACAAGTTTACACTAATGGTGACCATCGACACACAGACAAGCATAGTATGCAAACCGAAATTGACATGAAACACTCATGTGTGTTCAAATTGATTCAGAGCTAAGACCAAAATCCAAAATCACTATTCTATTCTAATTTCAACCCAATATCAACTCGCATCAACCCCATTCCTTCTCCAAACCTGATTGAACCAAAATCTCTTGCACAGTTGACTTTTGTTGACCATACATTAATTTGATTGAAACTGAATTCCAAGCTGTTCAAAAGCTTTAACAAGCTTAAGTTAACCTGGTTTAACTTAAAAATAAGCTAATAGAAACTTTGACATAAGAATTTGAAGCTAAGATTTGCCACAAGAACTCGAAAACATGAAACTTGAATGAAGCTTGAATTAAGACTTGAAAATGAAGTACAATGATTAAGTAGCTTAATTTGAATACAATAAAACTTAGAATTACATCTTTAAAACACTAATTAACTGATTTTATTAAAACGACATACAAATTTAAAACTAAACTAACTAACGCCTTTTCTTGTTTCTTCTTCCTTCTTTATACCCCAATGCCTTCTCTCCTCTTCCGATTAAATCCCATTAATAATTTCAACCATTGGATGCTTTTAGTGGATTCGCCATTGGATCATTTTCAAGGAAAGTCTGCTTTTTGACCATGGGTTCTTTTAGATCGCAACTAGGGGGTGGCTAGGTATGATGATGAGGGGTAGTGTTGAAGGATAAGGTGATAAGAGAGGTGTGGGAGTAAGGAATGCAGTGCAAGTGGTGGGAGGATGTGGATAAGTGGAGGTGGCGGGAAGGGTGGTTTGGTTTGACCGAGGTTTGACCGGCATAATGGAAGGGTCAAAACAGTAATGACAGGGGTCCAAATGGTATAAAGCGGGGTTCAATTGGGTTTGACAAGGCATGTTTTAATATTATAGGACCAATTTGTAATCGCCAAATTAGAGGGACCAAACTGTAATTTCCCAAAGTTGTTACAAGGACCAATATTGACAAGTTCCAATAGTACAAGGACCGCTTTGACATTTTTAATTTTCCGTGGACCAAACTTGACATTTTATGAAAGTTCATGGACCTTTTTCGCCATTTGACAAAAGATTTATTCAAGGACCATTTTGACAACTTAGAATATTTCGTGGACCTTGAATAACATTTTTCTTTATTTTGTTTTACCAGGACTGCTTTTTGACAACTTTTGAAACTTGGAGGACTAAACCGCCAATTATGCAAACTTTATACGCTTTTTCACCGATTTTGATATTTTGCATTTAAAACACATAAAACACTTATTTGTGATATTTTTATCATTTTGATGCATTTCGAGTGTTTTCGATGTTTTTGCGCTTAAAAGACAAAATGATGAGTATTTAGACACTCACCGCTAAGTTTTGATAACCTACCGGATGCATTTGGGCGAAATCAACGTTATAGGGACGGAATACTTCAAAATAAAAGGGATGCAACGGAAGCCTAATGTTACAATCCCGAGCATACTCTAAGTAAAACACTGTGACATCAGGCGACGGTGGTTGATCAACCCTCTCATTCGGCTCATGCACTCGAGAAAAATATGGCTCAACCCACCCATGATCATGCAAAAAGTTTTTAAACTTAGTAGCTTTCACCCACGAAGGGTTATCAGCGGCATAACTATTATCGACACAAGACATTAAAAAACCCGAGAAGAGAAAGGCCAAGATGCCACAACAAAAGGCATTTTCTATAAAGAGGGTGAAACAAAAGCAAACTAACCTTACTTCACCATATTTCTTTCAAAATCTTGGTAAGAGGAAACTTTCAAAATTTGAAAACCGTCGGCGTTTTGGAGCCATGAAAATGGAGCGTTTGTAGAGGAGGATAAAAGTAAGAAGTTAAAAATGTAACTTCTTACCCCCAACCTCTATTTATAGGAGGGAAAAATAATGTTAGTGAAAAAAAGGTGGCAATAGCCCACTGGGCCAACATACCCAAGTCACGTGCGTGCTGTTCATGACCTAGTAAGACTCGCATGCAGTTGGTGTCAAGATGACGTCAAGCACATTTGAGAATCGACAGGTCTGAAACCGCCGAAAAAAATCAAAAGGACGAAATTTGAAATCATTTCAAAAATATTCCTTTTGCATTTCCCACACAAAACATTTAATGCAACCTTACCCTGAACATCCCATACGTTACTTGAGGAATGCGACTTACAAACTAAATCATCATTAAAAGGAAAGCTATGAGCCAGCCTAGAAAAGCAAATATTGATACGCGAACCCCGTTCATTTGGCACAGGACTGGGGACTCAGTTATTTCAAAGTCCATCATCATCTCACTTGTACATGACATAAAACTAAGCTGGGGGACTTGACAATATATCAATATTAGTGGTCCAAGCCCACTAACTACACACTCAAATCAAGCCTATCTTCTCAAGGTTCACGACTCAGCCCATGACGAGAACCATGTAAACCCATGTTGAGCTAGACCTGGTTGGTTCTCTCAGGCCGCATAGTACATGTGCATGAGAGAACTGTCCCAATTGTCACTAACGGTTAAGATGTACGAATTTGACATAGAATAGTGGGAAACACACGACCAACGTTATAGGAACCAGAGCACTCCCCTATACGATCCAAGGAAGAGAGGCCACATGTCCTCCTTATATGCTCTCTAGATGATCAACACTTAGCTCTCTCACAGCCATTGATCATTCCTCAAGAGTTTATCTATAAACCCTACTCGTCTCTATATAAATAAAATGTCTCACACATAACTTTATAAGTTTCACACACTTGGGCAAATGCTGCCTCACACGTAATCTCAAATGGTATTTGTTTAAGTGTTACCTGAGCTTCATGATCACAATGATTCTCATCGGGTACTTACCGTTCAACATGGAAAACCAAACAACAAAACCATTCCAACCCTTCTCTTAATACCGATTTACATATCATGTGTAAACATATATAATAAGATGTAACACTATTCTAGCATCCTTTGTTGAAATTAGTGACTTGTAAGTTATTCAGAAAACCTAAAACTAAGTTTTAATCGAGAGATTAGTTTATTTAGTACTTATTGAACAAACAAGACAAAAAGATGTTACATTTAAATAATTATAGAGAAGCCTCTAACGTGTGATATAATTGGATCGTAAAGGCGAAGAATAGTTTGTTGTGCAACCATTTGGGCGGATTGCTTGATGACTTGATTTTCCTTTCACGCACTCCCCGCTTCAAAGACAATCTGTGAAAGAAAATGTTCATAGTAGTTCAAAATTTCATTAAAAGAGTGCCTTCCCACACTTATATATGATTACTTTACCCGCAAACTTTTATTTCTAAAACCAACAAAGCTCACAAATAAGAACGGCTTCAAAGTTAGAACGCGTGAAGATTAAACTTGAGTCTACACTCTAGAACCGTAAGCCCTACCAGCTACCACCAAGTTATCAAACACCACAATATCTTTTTACTATTTTAAGCAACATACTTAAACAAAAAGATGCCCTTTATAATGACTCGAACATATAAAAAAACTAAACCAAATACAAATCTAACAATGAATGTAAATAAATACATACTACTATTTCCAAAAGTGTTACTTTCTTTAATAAAACATTGGCAGCCCAATGGGCTTAGACACAATTTTGTACTCATTAAGAATTAGAAATTCGAAATCTGAATATTCTTGCTCACTCTCACACACAAAGAGGTTTTTCTTGCTCATCATCACAGTATTTACGATCGAGTTTTATAACAAATCAATTCATCCATCATAAAATCTAAAACCCTTATAAGATCAAAATAGTATTTGATCTGAATATATAATATTTTGATCATAACATGGAGGCATTATTAAATTTTAATAATAAACTACAAAGAGCATGCACAAACCTAGGTGATTTTGGTCATGACCATGAATCATCTCTTCCTACTCTTTGGGACTCCTTGCCTCACCATCGCCGTTGTCGGCGGTCAGGTATATATATGTTTTCGACGTAAAATTTTATTCATCTACATGATTGTTTATTTATTAGGTATTATTCATTAGCATACGTTTATTCGTCTATAGTTTTGTTATGATATATAGTTTTTTGTGTTTGTTTTTGTATTGCTTGATTTATCGTCTATATGTGTTTAGGTTTTTGGATTTGTTCGGTGTCTGGATTTAGGGTTTTTTAGTTAAATTGATGTAATTTATAATAATCAGTTTTGTGACCAACGTTTGGTGTGAATTTGTTTGATTTTGTTAAGATATTATGTATAATGACTAATGAGGGAAGTTAAATGCTAGAAGTCTTAGTATTGTGACCATGTAACTGTTAAACGCGCGTAGGTATTGTTGGATCTATGCAAAGTAAGTTCTCTATTCAGAAAATGGTTTTATAGTACAAATTGATTTGGACGTGTGTAATTTGTTGTCCCAACTCTAGATCAATGATATATAGATTGCAAAATGTAAAGTATATTGAATAAGTAAAATTGTCTATTAACTTGTAAAATGATTCGGTACAATGTATATATACTAATCTAATCGGTATGTTCCAACCATTGTAATGGTTCGGTTGGAAACTCCCTGTAACCGCCACTTCAATAACTGTTTTTCAGTTATTATGTTTCTATTTGGCGTACTTGGTCCTTCGTCTAATAATAGTTACATAAGAAGCATAAAGATAAAGATTATCGGTTCACATTCTCCTCCTTAATCTTGATCGTTGCTTCGTCCTAAGTCTTGAACTCCAAGCATTTGTCGATAGTCACGAACTTCAATCTTGGTAGAGCCTTTGTTAGAATATCCGCTCTTTGTAGTTCTCCTCACGACATGTTCCACATTGATGTGCCCATTCTCACGCATTCTCGAATGAAATGGTAGCGAATATCGATGTGCTTGCTTCTTCCATGAAAAACTGGGTTCTTCACAAGTGCTATTGCTGAAATGTTATCGACCTTCAGCGTTATCCTTTTTTCTTCCCATCCAGTTAGTTCACTAAGCAATCGCTTTAGCCATAAGGCTTGACATGTCACGCAAATGGCTTGGTTTAGAACCTGTGAAACGGAGCCAACATAATTTGTCTGGTTTATGTGAATGGTAACGGAAAAAACAAGCAAATTGCTGATAATTTAATTTGATCAATGTGTTCTCGTGTCACGTGCGTTTAAGCACTTTCTAATGTTTGATATACTGAAACGTGTTTGACTGTTTGGATAATCTACTTGTTTATGGGTGCAAATAGTAATGAGTAATGATTTGTCAAATACTAAAACAACTACAGTTTGGCTATTGTTATAACTATTTCAAACATAAGTAGCACATTATAACGCTATCATCTGCACCCCATTTGCTAAAGCTAATTATACGTTTAGGCCGTAGATTAAACACAATGTTAAACAGCCATACGCCTTTCATTTTTTCAAGGTTTGTAAATCAGCTATAGATACTATTATGTTTTCATCTAATGCTGTTTGTCAATAACCTTTTTCACATCAGATAAACAGAAAGTTACCTATAGAATATAGATGCAACCTTACGCAACAACATAAGTAATCTTTATATGTGTTTGTTTGGTTAACCTTTTAGAATTGCATGAAGATATAAAATCTCACCATATTTTGTTTCTCACTTTGTTCATAGAGCTCTGGAAAGTCATCGGTGCTGGAGAGTATTGTTGGAAAGGATTTTTTGCCTCGTGGTTCCGGTAATTAAGATGCTCATTGTTTTTTCCTATTTCAATATGGCATAACAATATCTCATTATCACACTTTTCTTTAGCATTCTCAAATAAATGAAATTAATTAACTACACAATTGAAAACTATCTATATATGCAGGGATTGTTACTCGCCGTCCTCTTGTTCTTCAGCTTCATAGGATTAATGAAGGAAATGAATATGCAGAGTTTGCTCACCTACCAAAAAAGCGTTTTGATGATTTTGGTAATTTTCTGGTCCTTTGCGCGTGACAGTTCTAACAAGCAACTTAATTTTAAATAACACGATTTCAATTTATTGATTTCGTGCAGCTGCTGTCAGGAAGGAGATTGCTGACGAGACTGATAGAGAGACGGGAAAAAACAATCGGATTTCATCAGTTCCTATATATCTCAGCATCTATTCTCCTCATGGTAAGATATTTTCCCTTGTACCTATTATGCGTATATATTTTCAGATTCTGCTTACAATACACTTTGAAATCTCGGGTTTTTAAATTGATTCAGATAAAAAAAAGAGAGATTGTTCTTCTCACTTGTGATTTTACATTTTTGACAGTTGTGAATCTGACATTGGTCGATCTTCCTGGTCTTACAAAAGTAGCTGTTGGTGAGTCACAATTCTTAAGGACTTTGTGTTTTGAGTTTCTTCGAAAGTTCACACTTCTGTTATCTCTGCAGAGGGGCAATCTGAGAATATTGTGCATGAGATCGAGGCCATGGTGCGTTCCTACATTGAGAAGGTAAGCTGTCTAAAAATATGGTATTATGTTTGGTTATATATGCTGAGGTTTATCTAATCTCATAATTGTGCAGCCGAACTGCATAATTCTGGCAGTTTCTCCTGCCAACCAAGATGTTGCAACTTCTGACGCTATTAAAGTTGCTCGTGAAGTTGATTCAAAAGGTATGTATTGAATTCCATATATATTACTCAGAATTTTTTATTTGATATAGTTACCAAATCTTCAATCTTGTATTGAATTTCATAATGGGTTAAATATAATTGTACAGGAGAGAGGACATTTGGAGTCTTGACAAAGCTTGATCTTATGGACCAAGGAACTGATGCAGTTGCTGTAAGCAGTTTCTTTACTCGTTAGTTCAAATATCTTATAAAGGTTAACGTTGCTTAAGCTTTGACTGTGATTGGCTATGTGGGATTTGAAGGTTCTGGAAGGAAGATCTTACAAGCTTCGATATCCTTGGATCGGTGTTGTCAACAGATCTCAGGCTGATATTAACAAGAATGTTGACATGCTAGCTGCTCGGAGGAAAGAGCGGGAATATTTTGCTAACAGTAAAGACTACTGGCACCTTGCTAATAGAATGGGCTCTGAGCATCTAGCGACAGCACTTTCCAAGGTTTAATTTCTTTTGATCATTGTTCCCAACTTGATCATAATTTGCTGATTTGCTCACTAAAAAAGAATTTTTTTCAGCATTTGGAATCTGTAATCAAGTCCCGGATCCCAGGTCTTCAATCTCTGATTGGGAAGACAATCATTGAACTTGAAACGGAAATGAGCCATCTTGGGAAACCTATTGCTGTAGATGCTGGTGTAAGCATGCCCATTACTTACTTATTAATTATTATCTGTTTAATTCACTTAGCAAATGGAAATATGATTTTTTTTTCCCAATTTGCAGGGAAGATTGTTCATGATTATGGAAATATGCCGTGCTTTTGATCAAATATTTAAAGAACATCTTGATGGCATGTATGTATTTGTGGTTACTTTTGTCAGTTCATGCAGTTACTGTAATTTTAATTTCTGAATCTCGTTATGCTATGCAGACGAGCAGGTGGTGACAGAGTATATGTCGTTTTTGATAATCAACTCCCTGCTGCTTTAAGAAGGTTGCAGTTTGACAAGCAACTTTCCTTGGAAAATGTGAGAAAAATAATCACTGAAGCAGATGGATATCAACCCCATATAATGGCTCCTGAACAAGGATATCGTCGCCTTATAGAATCTTCCTTGGTTACTATCAAGGGTCCTGCTGCGTTAGCTGTTGATACGGTATGCAGTTTAAAGAAAAAATGTTAGCATATTGATGGTATAATTGGCCTCGTAATTCCCTTTTGACATATGGTGTTTCTTTTCGATTCCAGGTTCATGGCATATTGAAGGATCTGGTCCATAGATCGATTAATGAGACTGCGGTTAGTCTCAAGAATTTTTCAAAATCTTCTCAGTACTACTTTTAAACAGCACGAGCACATTCAAATAACACAATCACTTTTGAAACACACATTCAAATAAGTCTATATTGTCTCACCTACTGTCACTGATCATATTATGTGCAGGAGTTGAAGAAATATCCTTCACTAAGAATGGAGGTTTGGAACGCAGCTAATGAATCGTTGGAAAGAATGAGGGATGAAAGCAAAAGAGCAACTATGCGGCTAGTTGATATGGAGTGCTGTTACTTGACAGTTGATTTCTTCCGGAAGCTTCCACAAGATGCTGACAGGGGTGGGAATCCAACAGACTCGATTTTTGATAGATACAGTGAAGCATATCTTCGTCGTGTTGGTAAGTATCATTAAATTAAAACATGTTTATCTTTTTAAATAACATTAGTTCACCTCTCTATTTATGACTATACAAAACAGGAGCAAATGTGTTGTCGTATATCAATATGGTGCTTGGAACTTTACGACATTCCATTCCAAAGTCTGTGGTTCATTGTCAAGTGCGTGAGGCTAAACGTACCCTACTTGACTATTTCTTCACTCAGTTGGCGACAAAAGAGGTGTGTATCACATGATAGAATTTTTTTTATCAGTATAGCATCTACTTATTTCATACTACAATAATTGTAATGTTTGAGTGTGCACCTAGTTTTGGAGATTACTTTAGTAGTTTGCTAATCAAAATGTTATTTTAAATCTACATCGTTAGCAATAGTACTTTGTTTGCTGATATTTCTTTGGTTTTCTTCCATTATTTAATCTCAATTCTGTTTCGTTGCAGGGGATACAATTAGGCAAATTATTGGATGAAGACCCAACAATAACGCAGAGGCGAGCAAACATTGCAAAGAGACTGGAATTGTATCGGACTGCACAATCAGAGGTGGATGTTATTGCATGGTCTAAGTAGAATAGCTCCAATCTGGCTTTAGTGATGCCATGAGTGAAGGACTGCAGATGCACAAGTCCGCTTTTGTAGTTAATGCAGATGTTTGTTTTTGTATGAGACCATTGGTAAACGAATTTTATCTCCTCCCCTAAAATAAGAATTATAAGCAGTTTTCAAGTTGTATCTGTTTTACATAACATCCTGTTTTCATTCTTCTTCGAGTGTATTGAACTTAGACCTATCATTTTAGGAATCTAGCTTTCTCGATCTCAATTTTATCTTTTAGATATTCTAGATAATAACAAGCGTGCACGTAGCATGTTCATCTAGCTAGGTGCTAAACTATTTAATGAAGTGGTTAGTATGCTGAGTGGCAGACTAAATATGACCAAAATATGTCATGCATCTCATCTTCATCATCATCGGCGTATGACAAGTTAAGGATATCAGGTCATACATAAGATACGTGGTTCGACTTTTGTGAGCCAATGACACAACATTGTACATGACATATGCATATGCATTCATGATTCCTACTAATCAACACTCACCTATTTTCACTATATAAAGGAACCCAAATATTTATTTTTAAACTCTATATTCATCAATGGAGTCACTCACAAGAGGGTTAAGATTCAGAAAATCAGCCCTAAAACCTATTCAAATCACAAAGAGGAGCGCTACTAGTACCCTTCGAAACCAAGATGGTAACGATGCCACTGAAATTGATGGTACCGACGATTATAGTTATTTGATATCAAACGGTGAAGAACAACCGTTAAGTCCAGCAGCACGTTTATTTCATGAACCAAATTTCAACGTCTATGTTATAGCAATCATGGGTTCCAAAAACCCCATTAACACTGCTATTGTATATGAGAAGTTGCCACAGACTTTGCTTAAGCATCCTCGCTTTTCTAGTTTGCAGGTAATTAGTGTGCGCGCTAATTGGTTATATTGGTTTAGTATCGTTTTTTCTATAGTAGATTGAAATAATATCTATGCATATACACAGGTTATTGACAACAAAAATGGAGAAATGAAATGGGTACCGACAAATGTAAACTTACACAATCACATAATCATCCCAACTATCCCACAAAACTTAAACTCCCCCGACAAATTCCTAGAAGAATACGTTTACAATCTAAGCAAATCCTCAATTGATTCTTCAAAGCCCATGTGGGATCTCCACCTCTTACACCTCAAAACATCAGACGCCGAAGCCATAGGAATCTTTAGGATCCATCATTCCTTAGGTGACGGGACGTCCCTCATGTCTTTGCTTCTCGCTTGTACACGTCAAATATCTAACCCTGACCTTGTCCCAAGTGTCCCAAGTCATAAGGATGGTAACACGGGATGGTTTTCGTCATATAATTATTATGTTAGTGGTGTTGGAGACGTGTGGTGGCAAAGGTGGTTTATGGCGATTTGCATGGTTTTTTTGTTGGTTAGGAATACGATTGTAGATGTTGTTTATTTTATAGTGACCGTGTTGTTCTTAAAGGATACTGGGACGCCTTTGAAAGCTCCGGCAGGAGCAGAGTTTAGTCCGAGAAGATTTGTTTATCGGACTGTTAGTCTTGATGATATGAAGCTTATCAAGAATGCTATGAATTTGGTGAGTACCATATATTAGAAATTGAAATCTAGTTAAAAATACAAAGGACAAAGTTATAATACTCAGTGTTATTCATTAACACCTAATCGTTAGTTTGCGTCAGAAGATATTTTTTTTTTATTAAATGTATAAACTTTTTATTATCGTGTTATATGTGTCCTTATAGCTAAAGTTCGATACATTTAAACAGATAATCATTTCAAATGTGTCGAACTCTACCCGTAACATTACACACGAAAAATAAATTATAAGTTGGTAAAAAAAAGTAGTTAAAATACAATTGTCTTTTTTTTTTGTCAGCTTGGATAAATTTTGAACCATTACATCCTAAAATATACTGTAACTAGTAAAGCAACAACTACAAAGTGGAAAGAGTAGTGACAATTCTCAAGTTTAAGTTATAAAAAAGTCAAGAAAATAATGGGGTGATGAGCTGGATGGGCGGCTAAAGTATCTTCATACAGAGTCTTAGGTCTTAGGTTCGATTCTTGAGTCGCCCATCTATTACATCCCTTTTTAATATTGGTTTTTTGTCTTAAGGTCCTGCTTATGTATAAATTACTAAAAAGTAAAATCTAGTTTTTAATTAGTATTACATGCTCTAATTTTTGCAGACTATTAACGATGTCGCGTTGGGTATCACCAGAGCTGGATTGTCTCAGTACCTTAACCGGAGATATGGTGAGTTACTTCTTACGTGGTACCACTTTTAGCATAATTTTAACAGAATGTACGAAAGTACACTTTCCATAATGAGAAAATATGAATATTTGATATATCCAGCTCGTACTTAATAAAGGTTTTTTTTTACTAATCAAATAAGGTGAGGGTAAGAAAGACGAAGGCGCAACTGAAAAGAAAAACAACCTCCCGAAGAAGAAAATACGCTTGCGCTCAATGCTTTTAATCAACATAAGACCATCTTCAGGCATTCAAGTGAGTGCTTTAATGATCTTGACCAGGAATTTTTTTTTTTTTTTGGCATTTTAGTATATATGATTTCGTCCTTGCAAAATGTAGTGTTATTCTAAATCATTACTATTTTTAGATGTTTTATTGATTTGTTGAGCGGATATTAGGCATTGGCTGATATGATGGAGAAGAACACTGAAGCCAAATGGGGGAATTGGATTGGTTATGTGCTACTTCCATTCACCGTTGCTATAAGAGATGATCCGTTAGATTATGTTAGAGAAGCCAAGGCAACAATTGATCGAAAGACGCATTTGCTTGAGGCCATATATACATTCTCAATAGCCGAGTTGGTTCTTAAATTGTTCGGCATCAAGGTGACTAATTTCCCTATTCTTGATATTTCTGCCGAAGCTTTAAGCTGGCCTCAAATAATGGTCACCACTGACAACCAAAAATTAAAACATTTGCAAGGCTTGGCATTCATTAACACAAAAAGAATCGCGAACAATAACTAGAAGTGATGGTCACGATTAATTTAAGTTGCTAATTAACTATGCTGATCTCTTTAATTTGTATTATAATAGGCTGCAAGCTCGCCACACACAAGATCATCACTGTACAACCTTGTGCTTCTCAAACTTGGTTGGACCTCTGGAAGAAATCGCTTTATGGCCATGCTATGGAATACCTTGCTCCTAGTTCTTACGGCCAACCACATGTAAGGATATCGTTGTATGTATATATTTATATTTGTAAACCGTCACCAACACCAAGCACAACACAAAACACATGGACACCGATCTTAAGCAGCCAAACCTAATGTCTGATTCTTTTTTTTTCCTTCATTTCATGCTAGGGTTTGATGATCAATTTCCAAAGCTATGTGAACAAGATGACAATAGTTCTCTCGGTCGATGATAATACCATCCCAGATCCTCACAAACTGTTGGATGATCTTGAAGGGTCACTAAAACTCATTAAAGAAGCTGTGTATGCAAAGGGTCGTCTAGTTAAGCAAGAGAGCGTTCCAGAGGCTGCATTCACCTAAACTTAGAACTGTGTTTTTCCAATTTCAGTTTTTTGTATGCTTTGTTTTTTTTATTTATACATTAACATTTGTACTTTAAGAACTATTTGGTGTTTATCAAACAAACTGCACTTTCACAGTTGATCATAAAGATCTACCTATCTACCACATAATCCTTCAAACAATGAACAAATTAAAGCTCAAGAATCGTAGCACAAACTAAAATTTGCTTCTTTTACTAGTATCAATACCAATTTTAGTCTTCTAAGGATCAAATTCTGCAAACTAAGAGTACGTAGATTCTACAAAACCCGTGTGAGATGTCCACCACTCCACCTACTTAACCTCAAAATCTTAGACGCTGAAGCCATAGGAATATTTCGCATCCGTCACTTTTTAAGCGATGGCACGTCCCTCATGTCCTTGTTTCTTGCTTGTACACGTCAAATATCGAACCCTGACCTTGTTCATAGTCTCCTAAGTCATATGAAGCTCATCAAGAATGCTATGAATTTGGTGAGCAGTATAATTTTGAAAATAAGGAATAAAAACTTAATCTACTAGTAACTAGCACACTGGCGTATTATAAAGTGGGGTGTAAGAGGAATCTATAGTGCTTTTTGTCTTTTAGTGAAAACTATGTAGATGTTAAATTTAAAAAAAGTCAAACAAATAATGAAGTGTGTGGTTGAGGGGTTGGCTAAAGTGTTTTCCGGAGAACAATAGGGCTCGAGTTCGATACTTGATCCAGCCCTACTTCCAGTGCCTTTTTTGTTATTGGATTGTAGTTTTATTCCTATGTTTGATATTTTCTAACAATGCTTTAAGCTGCTAAACTATGTATGCTGATCGTCTCTCTTATGATAGGTTGCAAGCTCGCTTTCACACAAGATCATCATCACTCGTACAACGTTGTGCTTTTCAAACTTAGTTGGGCCACAGGAAGAAATCGGCATTTATGGCCATGCCATGGAATACCTTGCTCCTAGTTCTGACGACCAACCACATGTTGATACAACATACACATATCACATGTAGAACTATCTGAAAACCTCACACAGGAAGTAAAAAAAAAAGGTTAATCGTCCAAACACCTTTGTTTATAAGTAGCATAGATCTACATCTTTTTTTTTATTATGTTTTTATATGAAAAGCTATGGAGAAATTAAAAAAACTCTCCTCCCTATGGCGATTTTTTCCTATCTCCTATCTAATCGATCTTCAATAAAACATTCCCTAACCCTCTAATTCTTGCAACGATCTGTTTAAATTATTGTTTAAACGTTTGTTTTTCATTAATTTCTTCATCATTGTTGCTTGATTCTAAGCGCTTAGGTCGCTTCTTCGGGAGTCTACATTTAGGGTTTTAGGATTTTAAAACCATAAATCGATCTCGCCGCTCGATCCTTTAGAGATCGATCCGATTTCTTTTGTGGTTTGTTTTAATCGCCGTTAGGGTTGTTTGGTCGGTTTCGATCCGCATAGCTTTGTTAATTATTCATTATCATCAAGCAAAGAAAGTATGGGTCGAGTTATTATGCTAATTCTTATAAACCCTAGCAACTAGCTGGGTTTAATTATCACCCACGATTGGCTTGTTTCTAGTTTATTTGCTTCGTTGAGGTTTTTACCTAGTAACTTCGTATTTTATTTGTATTGGTCATGTAATGGAACGATTAGGAGAGATGAATAATGTGGATGACATACGTGATATGTCTAAGGTAACTATGCGACGTCCCCGACCAGGTCGCGAAAAGGATACTTCTATCCGACAACAAGATAATTCTGAACCAAGTAGTGTCTCTGCGTCTCTGGGAAACTCTGACCCTATGGTTAAGGGTTTTCATGTTCATGAAGATGGTTTACATGCTACCGATGTTGCTATTGATGGTCCTAATGCTATCTCCGGTGTTGATTATGTACATGCCCTCTGGGTGTGTCGATTAAAACTATTAAGGATATTGATGATTTCATTACCGGCCTCAAGAGGTAAATATCCTATGTGGGTGATGTGGATGGTAACATTAAAGATAAGGTAATGGCTGATCTTAAGAGTCTGTTATTCGAGTTAGAGGCTGCTAAACCTCAAGAGACTCCCATTGTTGCGTCAGATTTGTGTAGGTGTTGATATCTCTATTCCTCATAAAGTGGTGGAAAAAGTTAGTTCTCGTTTGGAACATACCTTATATGGCTACTTTATTGGGAAAAGATGGCGGTGTCTGTGGTTGAATACTATGCTAGAGTAATTGGGCTAAACATGGTCTTAAAAGATTATGATGAATTCCAAAGGTTTCTTTTCTTCAAATTTGATACATTGGTTGTCTAGAAGTTGTCTTGGAAGGAGGCCCTTGGATGATACGCAAATCTCCAATTATTCTCAAGAAATGGTCTTTGGATACTTGTCTGCTGTAAGGAAGAGTTAACTAGTGTTCCGATTTGGGTGAAATTAGATGATGTTCCTCTTCAAGTCTTTGAAGAGGAGGGTATTCGATTGATCTCTAGTTTCATTGGAAAGCCCGTCATGCTTGATTCATATACTACCTCTATGTGCATGGATTCATGGGGTAGGAGTAGTTTTGCTAGATGTCTTATCGAGGTTGACTCTCATTCGACCTTCCGGATATCGTGACCACTGGGTTCCTTCACTTACGGGAGGGTTTTATTAAAGAGAGCATACGCGTTGAATATGAATGGAGCCCCCTGTGCAATTTATGCGTAATCCTTGGTCATACTCAAGATCAATGTTCGAACAGTGGTGAGGCCTCCTACAGGTGATTAGCCTTCATCGATCTACTTCTCATGTTACTACTCCTACAGTGGAATTGGATATCGATGGTTTTCAAAAGTGGGTAAGAAGAAAAGAAGGCGGTAAAGCAAAGGTCGCTAATGGGAATCCTCTTGTTGGTACTTCGTTAAACAGTTCAAACTGCTCCTAAAGCTACTATTAGTGAACCCAAGAAGGGTGCAAATACTATGGGTATCGATATACATCACCGCCTCAATTGAAGTTCACTGTAACGCTTCTAAGGAAGTTAATGTGTCTACATCTAATCCAGTATGTCGATTGGTGATGGATGATGAAGGAAAAGTGGAAATGGTGTCGATGAATCGCCAATCTATTTGCTAATATGGGGCAAGTTCATCTCGCACGTCACTGGCTAGATGTTTTTGTTTAATTCTAGATGCTTTTGTTTCTAGTTTTGTTAGTGCTTTTGGCATGTCTTAAGCACTAGAGTTAGGAGGTTATCAAGCTTGTTAGCTTGAGGTTAATACCAGATTTCACCATATTCCATTCAGATTTTAAACGCTTTTGTTAATCAATTTACTGCGCAGGATTACCCCTTTACCCAAAAAAAATAAAAATAATAATAAGTAGCATAGATCTTTAATGATGCACGTCAACTGCGATTCATTTTCTTTTCATTTGATGCTAGGGTTTGATGATCAATTTTCAAAGCTACGTTAACAAGATGACAGTAGTTCTCTCGGTTGATGATAATACAATCCCAGATCCTCACAAACTGTTGGATGATCTTGAAGGGTCGCTAAAAGTCTAAAACTCATTAAAGAAGCTGTGTATGCAAAGGGTTTAGTTAAGGAAGAGAGCATTCCAGAGGCTGCATTCACCTAAACTTAGAACCGTGTTTTTACAATTTCAGTTTTTCGTATGATTTGCTTTTTGTTTACACATCGTCATGTGATACTTCAACAAGCATTTAGTGTTAATCTAAGAAACTGCATCGCATAGATAAGCATAATGTCTATCACTTTCTCCTTCAAACTAGATGAAAATGAAAAATCGGAGAATCATAGCATAAAAAAAAATTGCTTCTATTATTAGTATCAGCAGAAGTTTTGCATGGTTCGCAGGAAAATTTTATGCGTTCTGTCTAAATCAAATACGAGTCTCATCAAAAATGGTATCATATACAATTTAATCCAATGTAATTATCAAAAGAAAGAACTATAACCCAATTTAGTCTTCTAAGGATATGAACCAAGAATCCAAAATTTCTTAAACATGTGTTCTTGTCAATCTTCAACATCTCAAATCCTGCAAAAGCTCTGCTTCTGAACCTGAAAGCCATTCAAACGAAATCGTGAGTGGAATGAAAATGAATCAGATTCGACTATTAGGCGGAATCATATTACTCATCTATAAGTATAAGAATATAATTCCATGACTGAAAATGAAAATCTTTTTACTCTTCATAAATATTATGGACCCTAAACTGAAAATCATTTCCATAAAAAAAAAAAAAGTGTATATATTTCTTATCATGAAGAAGATTTCATGCAGATATTGAACTAACCTGTAAGTTCTCTCAAGTGATGATTGGAGATCCATGTAACTTCATACCTAAAAACTGCACGAACCAAGGCACCATGACTAGTGTCTACGTGGCAAAACTATGGAACTACAATCATACACGGCCCTATGCAGTCGTAGTGGTAGCTGCAGCATTTCCTTCAGAAGAAAAGCTGGAAGACCTGGGACCTTCACTTCCTCTGATTACTCTGCTATGTACGACTTTAAAAGACTGGGAATTATACGGTTTGTTCAGTAAACTAATAGGCATTCTCAAAGTCTGTTTACGGTTTCTTCTCCCCTTCATCAAAATATTAAACGTCTTCTCATTCTCAACTTTTTGAGGTGGCCTTTGCACAAGATTATCACCAGTGCTTTCCAAATTCCAATTTTGACCAGCATTCTCAGATTGAACCCCAACAAGTTCACTAATAATTTTTGATCCTTCAAGATCAGCTTCGAGTTTCATTTCATCCCCATTGTTAACTTCTGTCACAAAATTAGGAGTTCCATTCAGCTGTTCCAGTTTTGTGTCCATGTTTGGATCAGAAATGGGCCTTACTGCTGGTGGTGAGGCGGAGAACTCCATTGGATGACAGTTGGACCAAACGGGTCCAGTAACATACTGTAAGCCATTAGCTCCCATATTGCATTGCCATGCAAAATGATTGGGATGGAAAGGACCGCTAGTTATAGGCAATGATGGAGCTTGTGTATATGTAGGCGAGTACATAAGAGGCAACGGGTGCATTATGTTTGGGGTGCCCGGAGGTGTGGGGTATGGTTGGTGAGGAGAGGAACACATTGGGTTTACTCCAGGCAAGACATTGGTGGGTCTTGGATGAAGAGTCATGTTCATTTGCCATGGGTTAGGTCCAATGTTGATGGGAATTGGAGCAACACGAACAGGTAGCGATGGGTTAAATGGTGTAGCTGATGCAGATAGCCTCTTGTTTGGGAGTTCTTGAGCATAATTCGGAGAAGTAACTTCTGATTTATCATATAAAGCAGTTTCTTCTTGCAAATCATCAACATGTTTGATTTTAGTGGCAGAATCCAACTCAGATAGATCCTCCGAATTGGAAGTAACAGAGGGAATTGGTATGTCAATGACACTTTTGTCTACTATCGTATCAACCTCCACCATAGTTTCAGGTACTGTCTCTCTATGTTCATCACCTATCAACTCGCTCAAATGAGTGTCTTCTGTTTCATCTATCAAATTATCTACAGAACCCCCAAATTCCTCAACTTTCTCTTCCTGAGAAGTTTCTTTTGGTTTGATAGATTCCTCATTTTTACCATTATCAATTTCCTTGTCATCAGGAATATCACTATGTGACTCAAACTGCAATAAAGAACCTGGTGGGGCCAAAGCTACTTTGTAAGAAGGAGATTTCGATGCTAACTCTAGAGCTTCTCTGTGGTACATGTACTACTTCTTTTGTCGCTTGTACAGGGCCAACTTCAAGTGAAGAATTAGATTCGTCTCTACCGCTTTCTTCTGTGGATTCTTTGGCAGAAGGTACAGACTTGACTCTATAGGTCAAAGCCTTGACAATTTTTCGTCCAAATTTATGATTAGAAGAGGCGCCTTAGCACTGTGGTAATCAACATAATTTGCTCGTTTCTTTATGAAGTGATACTTGCCACTTTGGAAGTTATTCTTCAATTCTCTTCAGAATCATGAAGCAACTCTTTCTTTTGATAAACCTTGTTGAAGGCTGCTTTTCTCTGGCGTAGTCGTCGTCCATGTAAACCGGCTGATCTTGGTCTATGAACCGCTTGCCATCCTTCTTCTCCTTCGGGAAAGGCATCACTGGCAGAAACAGGGTTTTGTGCACCAGTTTCCTCCAATGGCTGTACCTTGGAAGCAATTTGTGGCTTCTCTTCAGCGGGTTCTTCCTTGATAGGTGGGTCCGACTCAACAAGTGGAGAGTTGGGTTCTTCATTCACCTGTATCTCATGATCAAGGACTGACTCGGGCTCTTGTTTCTCTTCATCTGAGACTTCTTTCACAAGCTCTTTTGGTGACGAGTCATCAGAATTTGCCACCTCCATGTTTTGGTAAGATTTTCCCTTTAACTGGAAACAATATACATAGTATGATTAGATAAAGTTGCATCACATTATACAGAGAGTATATATACAAGTAAAAATACCTTCTGGATATAGGATTTTCTTTTTAACCCCATACTATCCGTCCCTTGGCCATCATGACTTGGATTAATATAGTCAAGTAAATCCGATACACTGCCAATAAAATTAACCATTAATTAAACTTATTGCGATGTATTTAGAGCTTGGTATCGAAGGCGCTGGTAACATACCTAAGATGGCCTTTGCTAGCTATGGATGCATCGGGTTTCCGAGTACCATTTCTTGCGGCTTCTTGCTGTTCAAGAGCCTTGGATTCAAAATACTCAAGCCATGCAGCAGCATCCTGTTGAAATCAATTTTTAGGTTACACTTTTCTGTACGAAATCTTCAATCCAATATAAAACATACATAAAAAAAATCTAATAATGATAAGGATGACATAGTAAGTGAAGCCTTAATTAGATGCTTCTTCAATCTATGACAAAGAATAAGTTATATCCTGTGTCACTTTTCTGAAGAACAGTCCATTCAAGTAGGCTTTTATAGGGTCACGAGGTTACCTGTGTGCGAGATCATCCGGACCCAGCTTTGCACGTAGAATCTGCAAGGTCGTTTGTTCATGTTGAACACTCAGTGGGTAAGCTTCCATTAAAGAGAGTGCGATCGCTATTGCATGGTAACTTGCAGCAGTCTGAAAAACACAGGAAACGCAAATGGTATTATTAATCTCATTTTACTTTTTACCACAGATAGTCCTTTATCCGGACACATGTTTCTTACAGAGAAGTACAAGGTGAATAAGAAACCTGGATATGGTCTGGCCCAAGTAACTTTTGGTTGCACTTAAGAGCTTTATGTAGATATCTGAGAGCAACATGCACATTTCCCAGGCCTTCCTCCATCATAGCTACGTTGATGTATGTTGCAGCAGTATTTGGATGTGAGGGGCCACAAGTAAGATGTAGCAAATACAATGCCCGTTTTACATACCTGATATTATTGTAGCAACCATAGTAAGTAAAAAGAATAAAAGCAGAAAATTCTCAATGGGTCAAATCAGTTAATTATGTTCAGTCGAATGCATCACTAGCATGGCCTCCACTTAAAATCTAAAACAGATAAGCAACTATAGTTTTTATTGTCACAGAGATATAGATGGAGAAGAGTATGTATCTAGCTTAAACCAATGAAGACAAAGGTTTGTAAAAATTGCTTGTGATGGAAAAAATCAGTGACGAATAAAACTCTAAAAAGGTATGCCTAATCAAACTAGATGTTCTAAACTTTATTTCAGGATATCTTAAGCTTAATCAGGGAGAACTATGAAATTACTGTCAAATAAACAATTAATGTCAACCAGATGCAAAAATACAGAAGTATGTTCAGGATGCATGGTTTCTTGAGAACACACGGGTTGAATTAAGGATGCTGATCAATTGCATGAATATTCACAAACGCTGTTCCAAAGATTGGATGTCAATCTTAACTAGAATCCACAAAAATATGTAAAGAAAACATACTTGAGAGCCAACTCCGTATGTTGAAGCCGATAGTAGAACACAGCAAGATCCCCATAACTTTTCATAGTATCTGGATGATCCAATCCCAGTTCTCTCTCATTGATGTCCAAAGCTTTTTGTTGGTAGATTGTGGCCTGCAATGAATTAGAGAACTTGAGAGACATGCAAACAGAAAACTAATAATATCTAAATTTACCCTCATTAATGAATCAAAGACCTGATTGAAGTCCCCCGTGTGATACAAAACTACAGCAAGGAGGCTGTAAGCTCCTGCTGTTATCCGGTGATAGGGACCACATACTGCAACTAGCTTTGCAAGAGCCTGAAATTAACCATAAGTAATAACATGTTTAACTCGTACTAATTGTAAAAGATAAACCACAGGAAGACTTGCTGAAATGCTGCTATTCTTAAGATGAAATATAAATGAGAAACCGAGATTTGTTCGTTTTAGAACATGAGCCAAATGTAAGTTTGGTACCTTGGTCCCGTAGCTAACTGCATCTTCCAGCTTTCCTTTGTCCAAAGCTGTTTTTGATGACTCCAAGAGTTGGCGCCCATCAGCAGACGAGCATGCTGCTTGCTGCAATAGATACAAAATTTCAAATATCAGAAAATATGAACAATGACGAATCAAATATGATCTGTAACTATCATGCAATGGTGTGATTCATCACCTTATGCACAGGCACTAAGCTGATGATGTCCTCCTTCTTAAAAGGATGAGGAGAGTTCATATCAAAATCTCTTGGAACCAGCTCAACGCCAACCTAGAAAACCAATTGTTTGTGATTAAAAAGCTTGGAGAACATATATTTCAAGATCAAAATAAGTTCTCGCTCCCTTCTCGACTAAGGAAGGTTAGCATTTAGTAAGCACAGAATGAGCCTATGACACATGATGTGTTTTTCAACCAGCACAGATCAACAATATTAATGATGCTTACTAGAGGATAATTGCTAATTACCTTATGGCATAATCCACGTAGAATAGCGATTTTCCTAAGTTCGGTGTAGTTAAAGCTGGCAAGATCCCAGTCATATCGCTTCTTCAAGAAAACTTCTAGCCATGACCTTGTGAGAGAATCAACGCCTTGCCCACTTTCAGGAACCCCAAGCATAAGATTTAGTGCAGCAGCAATTGCATCAGCCATTTCCTCTGGTTTGGAAACAGCAGCAATCACTGCCTGTAGAATGTGCTTGAAAGCTCGTACTATCATTTCATGTATGCATAGAGATTGCACATGTGATAACTTTTCTGACAGCTTAACCTAATTTAAGAGACATAATACAACATCAGTTGGTGCAAGAATTCTAAATGACAGACACCACTAAATAAATAAGAAAAGCTCCTTGCAAAGATCAATACTGCAAGTAAAGGGTATGTTTATAAAGAGTCAAAGAGTAGAATAAAAAATTGAATAACTTCCTAATGACTTTCTGGAACACTTGTCGCATTGAATCAGATAATACTTAATTAAGATAGACCCACATATAGATTTCCCAAAAAGGTGTATCAAGGCACTAACCACTTGTCCCAGAGAACGCATGCGTAGACCACGTGTGTGCATAAAATCTGTAAGAGTTCGCCCATCAACTGGTGATAATTCCAGCGAACCAAAATCTGCAACCTGGATACGAGGAAATGCAAAAACTTGTCAAATATGACACTTACATAAAGGTCAGTTAGGAGAAGAATCAGTTGATACTTGTAGCTTTGCATTACCAATTTTGGAAGAGCAACTTCACTGTAATATTTTTGGGACTGGTCAATCAGCTCCGTCAAAGACTACATAAAACAAACAATAGGTTATTATAGAATACCATGTGAGAATATCACACTTGAATTATTCTATCACCACCTTGCGATGGAGTCCAGTTTCTGACTCTTTAAGCCGAGTAAAAGCAGCATCAGATAGCAATTTTTTTAAAGCACTCTCATTTTCGGCTGAACTAGCCTCGAGCTGAGATTCTGCTAAGTCTAACACAGAATTCTCTACTTCCCCATTGACAGCATCAGCAACTTTTAATTCTGTATTATTCCCATCCAAATCCTTTTTCTTGTTCTTGAGTGATCGAAGAGGTGTTCCAAGCCCCTCAACCTTCAACTCATTCTTCCCTTTTTCAGTGGAAACTTTCTTCTCTTTTTCTGTTTTCTTTTGGTCTTGTAAATGTTGTATCCAGCATGCTCCAAGTTCCCATCTTGTAAAGGTGTCAGTTCCCACACTCTCTTCCTGAAGCTTTGTTAGGCTTTCCTTCAAAAGCTTCTCAACGAAAACTCGGGAAGTGCTGAGCTCTCCATTTTCGGATCTTTTCAAATTAGGGATAATGGAAGTTGTTTTTTTATGTAGCAGCAGCCTCAAACTGTAAGAATTAAGCTTATAGTGAGAACACGCTAAGTGGCACAAACATCAAAATGAAATTACATGAGACTGATAACATAAGGATATCAAAAATGTATGTTAACTGGTGTAAATAACCTGTTGATATTGAGGGCGCAGGCTCCTCCATCGGGCTGGTCAAGAAGCTCAATGTATGGCAACGGAGAAACTTTATTGTCACGCTCTCTCTCCTCAACTTTCACGACAACAGTATAACCACAATACCTTACATTGACAACACCAAGAGTTGCAATATCCTGGTTTTCATACAGAAAAAGACACACATTAGTAGCATGCATTTCATTTTCAGTGTTTTAAATAAGCAAAGAATATAAGATTGATATAGTATCTTCTTACATGAGCAGCGGTGTTCTCATCAGCTGTGATCCCTTTCAGCAGATTTCTCTCAACCAAGCTCTCTTTCTCCACCCCAGTTGCTTGGGATCCATCAATCTTCGTGTCAACTTTGCAGCTAGCATCAGGGGCATCCTTAAAAACAGTGATTCTCAAGTCCCCGATACTCTCTGTATGTATTACTTCACCACTCAAATTCGAAGAATCTACATTTGGTTTTTCCATGATGTTCTGAATGGCTAAAATGGCTTTGAAAATGGCAATGTCGACGAACAAGCTATGCAATAGGAAAGCTTTCCTGTCTCGGATCTGTCTATCTTCTGCTGTCTTGCAAGACATAGACGCAACATACAGGAACTCACTAGCCCAAGGATGCAAATCACTTTTGCCATCTCTTCCTAGACCACCCCCGTTTCCTCCCCAACTCTCATCCTCCGCGGGAAGAGGTGGGAAAACCGAAGGCACTTGTGCTGCAACAGGAGGAATGAGCCAAGTGTTGGCTCTGAACCCATAAGGGAGATTCCCAAACTGCAGGTAGTCAATGACGGTTAATAAACACCCGAAGAGTACAAATGAAATTTCTGTCGAGATTAAGGCTCTACTCTATTCTAAAATTATCATAACCTACATAATGTAAGTTATGTAGACGGTTTACCAAAAGGTAAAAGCTTAAATTCAAAACAAATATAGATGAGGTACACAGTTTAAGGAAAAGATGACTATTTCTAAAATCTTACCTTGTTCCTTTCAACGAATGCTTTAATGAGATCTTCGTAAGCCTGAAAAGAAGGTATTGCTTGTTCAGATAAGCAGTTTGTAATTGAAATACACTTAATCTAATTGAGAAACTCTTCGTTTCAAACAGGTTAACAATGTAACTCAAGCACATAGAACAGGCACGCTTGATGCTTACAGGTATGTGGACAAATACAGAGCAAGCGAACAAACTTAATATAGAAAAGGTAACCTAGAAAAGATATCTTTAGACACTTACGTTATCAAATGCTCTACTAAGTCTCCGCAGCAAATCAACAAGGTTGTGACATAAAATCCGCTGCTTCCCAATGCTCCAGAATCCATTTTTACAAACTTCAATATGAACAGGCTTTCCATGGCACAACTTCACCTTTACCATAAAAGTTTCAAAATGTAAATAATATTCCAAGCATTCTACAAGTAAATAGACACCATAAAACATTAAAGTAATTTCTTACCTCAAGTGAGAAAAGATGATTAGGGATTATTATGCTGTCTTCTGCTAGCCTAGTTGCCCTCCGTACATCTGCAAACATTAGTAGTACAATGTAAGTATATTTTTCTATTCAACATCGTACAGATGGAAACTTATAGTATTTAAAAGCTGTTTGTGTGCAAACGCAGAAATAAACGGTTTTAACACAATTTCGGTGTGTCTGTGCGCGTGAATGCAAAACTAAAAAGATGATATAAGCATATCAGAACTCAGTGTGTGTGCATATATGTGCTAACCGATAATAACAGCAATTATGCGTGTGTGTGTGTGTGTGTGTGTGTTTGTGAAACAGATAATAACAGCATTTCAGTATTTGAAGTGTGCATTTGTTGTGCAAGAATGCAGAAACAAACCAATATTAACACCATTTCAATGTGTGTGTAAACGCAGAAATAAACCGACATTTACAGCAATGTTAGTGTGTGCGCATGCAAATAGCCAAATACAGCATTTCATAGTGAAAACAACAATAAACAAATAAGGCGATAATATCATCATTTCCAAGTGAGTAATTGCATAAATAAACCGATAATTTTAGCATTAAAAATTGAGTCTGTATGTGTAAGAATCCACAATTATAACAGCATTTCGTGTGTGTGCCGTGTGCGTATATGTGTAAGAGAGAAAGCATGAATTCAGAAACAAAACGAAAACAACAGCATTTCAAAGTGTACAAGTGTAAATGCAGATATAAACTGATAATGACAGTATTAGCATGTGTGCGTGTCGAGTGCAAATGCAAATATAAACTGATAATAACATCAATTAATCGTGTGTGCGTGTAAACGCTTGAATAAACCAATAATAACAGCATTTTCAGTACGTGTGTGACCGCATAAACGCACAAATAAACTAGTAATAACAGTATTTCAGTGTGTGTGTGTGTGTTACTGTCAAAACTTAAGAACACGTGTGTGTTACTGTTACATAATCAAAGCGATAATAACGGCATTTAAGTATGTAATAAACTAGTAATAACAATAACATTTAGAACTAACTGTGCGCGCAAATGCAGAAATAAACCTATAATAACAGCATTTGAAAATTCAGTTTGCGCGATAAAAACGATAAAATAACAGACTTACATTGAATAGGAGGAGTTAAATGCGAAAGCGAAAAGAATTGTAAAGCTTCCGAGCTTCGGGCACGAATTACTCAGCTCTCCGTCTCCATCAACGTCCTTGGCTTGTGGCGGCGCCGCCTCTGTTGACTTATTATTAGTCTTCACTTTACTCCCTTTCTTCGCATTCGCCTTCACTTCTGTTACTACTACGTTCTTAACTGAATCGTCTTTGGTTACTGGTGACGGTCCGAACGACGTCGTGCAGGCGACGATGTCTAAGAGACGTCTCACGTGTGCTGTTGCGGTTTCGGCGTCGTAGTCCTCTGTTTGGCAATAGATTTTAAAAAGTGAGTGAAGTACTTGCAAACTAGTATAACACAAACAAAAACAAATATATTTAAGGTCAAAGTTAAAGAAAAAAAATCGAAAATATCAAACAGAGACAATAATTTTGAGATGAAGGTAGTATTTACTTGTAATAAAAATTAAAAGATAGATTCTATTTTCTAAAATTGGGTTGAAAATGTTGACTTTCTAATTATTTAACTTTTTACTCACGAAATTTTGAGAACCGGGCGTAAATAATATATGAATATGTCTATTTTAATTCATATACATGTTAAGTCTATCAATATTATGATTTGCAAAAACAATCAAAAAGTTAATTATTTAATCAAACAACATAACTAGAGTTAACATTGTGTTTAAAAATGATGTTGTATTATACCCAGACTATCTTATTTTGATTCTTCAAAATGTGTAATATCTTTTCAATAATCCCAAGCACTTTGTAACAATAAAAAAGTACTCAGTAATTATTAGTTGAAAACTTTTAATCAGCTTTGTTAAAAGTTGAAGTTAAATGTTTATACAAATTTATAAGTTTGATGAAATTAATATGTTGAAATAAAAAAAAATAAAATAAATAATGTTAATAAGATAAGCTGGAAAACATAGATTTTGTAATGTTATGTGGATTGTTGCCACGTGGTGGAAAATCAGTGGTGGTTTATTATTACCTTCTACAAGAGTGAGTGTGCAGGGCTTCAGTGCGGCAACGTCTACCGTATCTTTCAATCGTGGGCCTCTTATCTGCTTATTATAAATAGAAGCTTGAGTTACAAATTTAATGGGCTTGTTTGTTAATGGGCCAAGTGGCCCTAATTAATAAGATAAGGTGGCCCATTTTCTTTTTGAAATGAAAAAAATTAACAAAAGTTACTTTTGTAGTAAAAAAAAAAAAAAAAACTCTTACCTCGTGAGATAATGAGAAGTTTGTGATGTTGCATGTTACTGTGTTCACAGATAAAAGTCGACGAATATCTATAATCCTATCAGTTGAGATTCCCTGTTTCAAAAACAAGAGCAATTAGAAGATAAATATCTTGAATGAAAATAAGCTATTGTTGAATAGAGTTTTCGACAATTAAGTTAAGAGGAATGTTAGAACCACGAAAAAAAAAAAAAAAAACAAAGATGTGACTTATGTGGCTATAGTTACGTGTGTTATTGTAGACCTGTTACTTGTAAGGTAACGCTGGTAAACCGTCAATGTTTTGAATTTTTTGATAAACAGCTTAACATGAGGTGTAGATAACACGTTTCTTTTGACATAGACGTATAACTTCAGGCAACGTATAACGTTTTGGCAATGACATTTTTGACACTATGTACACACAAGTCGCAAACCTTCAATTCTTATCTAACATTCTAGCTAACTTCATAACTCATATTTGGTTGTATTCATATTTTGTGAAATATAAATTAGCCGATAATATCTTAAAAGATATGTGAATGTCTCCTTATTTATTATGTAAGATGAAATGTTTTACACATTATCGTTTTCACAAAATAATATATCGTTTTCACAAAAATAAGCAACCTATAGGTCTTCTCAAGATGTATCAATTGATAGAATGAATGACCCTTTGTCTCAATAGCTTTTCTAACTTTCCACAAAAAAAAAAAAAAAAAAAAAAAAGTTTCTCTAACTTTTGTGAATAGTACTACAGTATTAGATAAAATATTCTTTTTTGTAATACTAAATTGAAAAAGAAAAAGAAAAAAAGTACAAACCTTAAGAATAACATGGGTCTCATCAGGAAGATTGACTGTAATATCGACAACAACTGGTAGAACTGCAAAACCACACATTATTATTATTCATTGTATATTTTGGAAAATAAATAAATAAATATTCCACTAACTAATTATTTTCTTTATAGAAATATTTATTATTCATTTAGATTTTGAGAAATATATATATAATAAATATTCCACTAACTAATTTTTTTATTTATAGAAATATTTAATTGAAATAATAAAAATAATAGTAATACCCTTCTCTTCCTTCTTCTTCTTATCTCCCTTGGTCTTTCCACGTCCATTCTTAGGCGCCATTTTTCAAAAGCTCAAGCTTCAAGTAATTATCTTACTCTGAAAATAAAATATATATATCAAATATTCATTCATAAAAATTAACAATTATAAGAAAAAACTATAGTTGAGTTGTTTTTTTGAGGAAAATGTCATAAAAGCCATAGAGAAATAAAACTTAACAAATTTTGAAATTTGAACTAAATAAAAGCAAATTATTGGAAATTATATACAATTATTAATTATGAAGAATAATAATTGATTGGTTCAAAATGAAATTGTCAGAATTTTGAAATGACAAATATGACCACTATGCCAAAAAGAAAGGGATAAGGTGGTAAGAATTATGAGCCTTAATATGAACTAAAACAAGAAATATAAAAACATAAATATATACATTGGTTTATATAACATGTAATGATACTATGGATTGAAATAAAAAATAATAATAATAAAATATATATATAAATTAAAAAAAAAAAAAAAAAAAAAGGCCAATATGAATTAAATAAAACTATAAACTTCATAAACTTCGGATAAGATTATTAAAACAATTAAAAATGGCTTTCTTAATAAAATGTCACAGAATTAATACAAAACTCATCAAAGTAGAGTAACTAGCAATGAGTCAAAGCAAAAGCAATAAGATTATGAACTTAAATACGTATTAAATACAACAAAAACAATGTTTGAATTATGGAAAACTTATGAAAAATAATTGAATAGTTTCTGCAAGAAAATGTACTGTAATAGAATTATGAATCCAATAATAAGTATCCAACTAACCACAACTTAAAACAGAGCCAAAAGATTAAAAATAAGCAAAATCTTTGATATTTACATAAAAATAACGAAAATCAAATAATGGGTTTTAACTAAAAAATGTAATGGATATATGAAATGACAAAAAAGACCATGAATATTATAAATATTACCAGAAATAGAAAGCTAGAATCTAGCAATAAATACTCTGAAGAATAAACAGAACCAATGAAGTGTTGTGTACTAACTTCAGTATGTAAGTATGTGTGTTCTTTTTTTTTTTTTTTGGATAGGGTTTTATGTGTGTGTTTTTTAGGGTTTTGAGAGTGTGTTTAGTGTGTAAAGAGAAGAGGATATTGAAAGGTAGCACATTAAAGATGTGAATTAGAAAGATATAGAGATGGGGAGGGTGGGTGATAAGGAAGGAAGGGTTGAGATTTAACGGTCAGATATATAATATGGCATTTTCTGCTTTTCATATAGCAACTATCATTCTTACTTTGTACATATTCATTTTATCACAAATATACTGTAACTAGTTAAAGAAATATAGTTAAATATAGGTAGGAAATTTTGTGTATCGAATAGCCACATTTTGTCTACGATATAAGTGTGTATAGGTAGGGTAAATGAAATGAATGAGTGAAATGAATTCGAAATTGTCAGAAATTTCATTGCTTATATATATAGCAGCCCATTGTTTATATATATAAGGCCGAAATGGGCTCGAGCTCGTTTCGGCCTTATATTTTAGTTTTCGAAATGGCCATGAAAATTTTCATGAAATTTCAGCTCGGCTCTACTCGACTAATTTTATGATGTGTTAAAGAAAATAAAGTTCAAATGGTGCTCGGCTCGTTAATTACATAGGCCGAAATTGCTTACTACTTTTAAGCTCGTTTATACGATATATTTCAGAACATTGTTTAGGCTCATGAGCTCACTCGAGCTTTTGTACAAAGCTCGGGCTCGAGCTCGATTATTAAATGAGCCCAAAATTAGGCTCGAGCTCGGGCTCGAGCTTGTTTAAGCTCGGCTCGTTCGAGCTTTTTCTCGATCCGATCCCGAGCTTTTTACAAGCGGCTCTGCTCGTTTCCACCCTTATGTATAGGTAAAGGTGTCAAAAAGAATGTGATATCCACACCACAATAAATAATGTGAAAACCACAAGCATACAGATGTGGTGTTCGGTCATATGTGTTACATATTTGATTTTGTAGTGTTCACGTCAATTTTAGCAGTGTGCATAGCACCACTCTTGTCAAAAGAAAAAAATGCAAAACCCGACCCATACCCAAATAAGCTTATCAAAGTCAGGTTAGTCGGGTGTATATACTTTTTTTTTGTAAAAGGTTATCCCGGTAAAATATTATTACTCTAAAAAAACAGTTCAACACAAATGAAGGTGGGTGAGTCACTTCTCAGCACAAAAAGGGTGTATATACTTTAATCGGGGTGTATATACTTTAATCGGGTTATTTTGGTTAACACAACTAATCCAAGTTCCTAATGAGGTCGGGTTTCAAGATTGGCTTATTCGTGTTTTGGGTTAATTAACTCAAATAAGAATGTTTTTTAGGGTGTTTGGGATTACTTATGTTTTATGGTTATGCTTTTGCTAAAAAATAAGAATTTATAGTAACATATAAGTACTTTTCAAACTAATGTATGAATTTGTTTATTTTAGAAAAAATACGATAATATTTAGTAGAAATAATAGCTTGTCTTAATAGAAATTTTCAATCAAGTTCATTTATAAAAAGAGTAAAAGCTAAGTTTAGTTGGATATAAAAAAAACAGCACGAAATAAGCAGTTCCTAACTTGCTTATAAAAAAAGCTTTTTCCGCTTAAAAAAATAGAAAAGCAGATAGTGTTTACTGCTTAGATTAGAAAAGTGCTTTTTGCTTCAAAAATCGACAAACAAAGCGTAAAAATAAGCAACCCCAAACACGCTCAAAATCTTTTCATATATTTCCTTATTCTTTATATAAAACTTTTTTTTTTTTTTTAGTCGGGTTAATTTAGTGGACTGAATTCGACTAACCCATACTCGAATAACCAAAAAGTATTAGCGTCATGTACGATTATGGTTAAGGTTTGTTATCTTCAATAACCTGAATGAATTACCCTTATCAAATTAAATAGCAGTAGACTTTATCGCAAAATCTCGTGTTTCCTAATGTTCATTTCTTGTTTTATGAGGCTAGTCCCAGTCATGACAGGACGACACCTGTCATCTAACGCCACGCCGCCTTTCTCTCTCCAGCGACCTGACATGACCCGGATGCCCCAGTCGACGACCCAAGTTTATTTTTTTTAATTTATTTTTTTAACATTTTAAACAACAAATTTAAAATTCATTCAAATTAAAAAAAAAAAAAAAAAAAAAACATTACGTTACGTTACGAAATTTAAAAAAAACACTACACTACTTAATTTAAAAAAAAAACATTACAATACTAAATTAAAATAAACACTACAATACTTAAACTAATAATCTAAATTGTAACGTGCTTTGATTGTGCTTTGACTTTCTCCAATTCTTCTAGTTGGTCACGGTCAATTTTGGGTCGATCGGTGTTGTAGAAGATTATGTCTGACTCTGCTTTGATATCCTCATGAGCTCAAGTTTTCTTTTTCATCTCGAGCTCTTTTTCCCTCAACCGTAACCAAGTATCTTCTAAACCCTCCTTATTCTTACCTTTATCCCCTTTGACGGCTTCTTGGTGTCAAGAAAGTTTTGCCAACGATTGCATAAATGAGTCGATGGAACATCATCATCACGAGAGAGGAGGATGGTTTCTTCCTTCCTTTGTCACGACCAACCGGTCGTGATTCTCAGTCCCTTCTCGCAGAATCATCAACGCCTCGACATCGAAAGGATCACGAGCTTGGGTGAACCGCAGGTAGTGGTAGAACCCTTTGTTTTCTTCCGACTATTCGCTTCGAAAGCCGCATCTCAACGTCCTTCCAAGCAAAGATGACCCTTTAAAACCTCCCAACACTCCTCCAAAGTGAAATCATGACCGACGTCATACGGTATTCTCTAAGAGCTTTTGAAGTGTCGTCGATATCATTCTCACCGCTTCCATGGGTATTCTTGATATTCTCCATGATAGACAATAATTACCAACCCTATTACGAATCCCGCTTCTTCCATTTGTTAGTGATGGAGTCATAGGTTCGGTCTTTGCCGCTTCTTTCTTAAAGTAGTCGATCATCGACTCCCAAAACATGAAGCGGTTCTAGGCGTTTCCTCGCCGCTTTCCGACACATAAACCCAAGCTTTACAAAGCACCACCTCTTTCTTCTTTGTCAATGGCTCGATGGCTTCTTGCGTTCCCTTGCTTGTTTCCGCTTCTTGCCTTTGTCCTGGCCTGAAGCACGCCTTGATGGCTTCTTTGGTTTGATGGGGAAATCTTCACGGAAGCGGTTTTCATCATCGAATCATCAACGGAATGGAATCATGGAACGAACCGTGGTGCGAACCGTGACCGAACTTGGCCCATCAAGCATCTTGACTTTGGTAGTTTTGTGCCGGATACTCGCAAATAATCTTCCAAATTCATGTCAAGATTAGTACTTCGAATCGGGGAATAAGGTTGATACGGTTAAGAAGGATAAATGAAGTCCATGTTTGGATGGTACGACGACCCACTAGGTTCTTGCTGGTAATCGTGGTAAGGACGTTGCAGTGGGACAAAAGGACGGTTAACATAAAACGGGTTTTGGTTTTGATTTTGTTGTGCTAGTTGTGATTGATAATCAAAACTTTGTGGACGAAAGCGAATATGCCGCTTTGTTGTGGTGATATGCCGTTAACTCAAGTTGTTTTCCCCGAGAAATTCATATTCGGGCATTTTGGGGTAGTCGTGATCGTCGAGTTTTGATTGTGGGGTATTTTCTTTGACATTTTGAAGTTGGATAAGAATTAGATTGAAATGAATATAGATGAGAAATGGTGAGTGGTGAATTGTGTTTGAGGTGAAGTTGGTATTTATAGAGTGGTAAAATTGGTTTAAAAAAAAGTTTTTTTTTAGTTTAATGACCAAACGGTCAATTTTTGAAAATGTATTCAATTTATACGGTCAAATATGGTTGGGAACATGGGGATTTGGAAGCATTAACATCGAGTGAAAATGCAACCGATGTTGCAATTTCTTCCCACTCGACCGATGTTGCAACCGAGTCCTCCAATCGATACAACCGATGTTCAAATCGGTTGAGGAGGCAAAATTTTGGTGCCCGACCGATGTACACCTCTTGAATGCGTCTAGCCTGAAGTTTTGTGGGAACATATTTTGTTAAGTTCATTACATTCCATAATAATAAAAGTGAAAAAGACCTATCCATCGAAAAACATATAAACAACCATGTTGGAAAAGAGAAATGAATAGCATGTCTAAAAGTGCCCCAAATCTTATAGCTAAATTGATGTGCATGGGGTTTATTGGTTTGTAAAAGTGATTCTTCTTCTATCATAGTAAGTCGTCACATATGTTTAGCGATAAAATTAGAAACGTTTAGGTCATAAAATGGTAATGAGTTTTTTCCAAAGTTTCTTTTTAGTACATGAGCTATAAAAAATATCATTAAATGCAACGAATTTTCATAAAGTGATTCAATATGCACATTTTGATTTGTTGTCACATTAAAAATAGTGACACATGTGTCAGTTTTTCTGAGATAACAACACATCAAAATGTCCATATTTGAACACTTTATAAAATTTCGTTTCATTTAATGATACTTTTTATATTCACGTACCAAGACGAAAAATTTTTAAAAAATGTTATTATTTTGTGACCTAAACCCAAATTAGAAATATTAATTAGGTACGTCAATCAATACTAATAAGGAAAAATATTGATTTTATTCCTCAAGCAACCAAAGATGATTTTATCAAATTTTTATTGTAGCAATACTTTCTTTCAACTTTTTTTAGGGAGGTGATTTGCACACTTTATTAATTGATTTGCATATTAAAAAATATTGTGTCTTGACATTTATATTCTCGTAAAAGTGAAAATGAATAAAAGTTATCGTTCAAACTCGAGAAAAGGAAAGGGAAATATAATAATAATAGTGGGGAAGGGTAAGAGAGAAAAAAACATTTTCTCCAATTTATTGGGTAATGGTTCATTAACCACTATTAGGTAATAGGTAATTCCATTATATAACACCAAACAATATTTTTCATTACCTTTACCATTACTCACCCTAAAAAAACATCCTACCAAACACCCTCTAAGAGCATGTACAACGTTAACGTGAAAACGGCGTTGGAGGCGTTAATAACGCCGTTGGAGGCGTTAGTCCGTTGGAGGGCATGAGAAATAACGGCGTTAATGGGGGGCGTTGGCTCCTTAACGCCTGCTATGGCAAAAAAAAAAAAAAAAAAAACATTTGAAAATGTTACAAAACTAGCCCTTCAACGGCTAGTAGCCGTTACAATTTTACAAAAATTTACATAAAACCCCCTAACGGCTAGTTTTTTAAAAAAAAAATCAAAAACATTTTTTTACCACTATAAATACCCAACTAAAACTCTATTTTTTTCACACTTCCTCTCACACTTTATATACTTCCTCTAACACTTTCATAATTCAAGAATCAAGTTCGTTCACAATTGATCCAAATGAATTTGGTGATATTCCTCCGTCCCGGTCGACAGAGAAGACCAAGAAGACTTCCAATTTATGGCGTCCGCACGACGAGTATCACCTTCATTGAACAAGAAGAAGGTATTGAATCTCAACATCCTAGTCGCTCGTAGCCATATATATCGTGAACGTGAGCTTGCAGAGGAACGTCTCACAAGAACGATTATTTCGCATAAGGTTGTAAGTATTCAAACCGAATTTTCGTAGAAGATTTCAGATGAGTCGGAAACTATTCCCGCAAATAGTTGAAGGTATTGAATCTTATACTCCGATAATATTCCGCATCATTTTACTTTTTTAGGCAAACACCGATGCTTGTGGTCGAATAAGTATAAGTGCTCTAATGAAGTGACGTCGCCATACGCCAATTGGCTTACGCGACCTCACCCGATGCATTTGATGAATACGTGCTTGCAAATGGGTGCGAGTACTTCAAAAGTATGTCTTGATAATTTTAACAAATGTATTATTGATTTGTTTATGCCGAGTATTTAAGAAAACCAACATGGGCCGACATTCAAAAATTTATCAACAACATGAAGAAAAACATGGTTTTCCTCGAATGCTTGGTAGCATTGATCGTATGCACCGGAATGGAAAAATTGTCCAGTGGCTTGGCAAGGGCATTTTGCTGGGGTGATAAAAATACCCAACAATTATGCTTCGTTCGCTGCTTCTCAAGATTTATGGATCCGCATGCATTTTTGGGATGGCGGGGCAAATAACGATATTAATGTTTTAGATAACTCCGTTATTCGACGACCTTCACGATAATGCCCCAAGAGCACCTTATATGGTCAACGGAACTAGGTATGAACAGGGTATTACTTGGTCGATGGAATTTATCCACAGTGGGCAACTTTCACAAATCCTTCACGGCAACAACCGATGAAAAACATGCGTGCTTTAAAAGGAGACAAGAAAGTGCCGAAAGGATATCAACGTGCTTTTAGTGTTCTTCAAGGCCGTTGGGGTATACTAAAACAACCGCACGTCAATGGAAATTGCCACGATACGTAGAATCATGTATTGTTGCATTATTTTGCATAACATGATTATAAAAGATAAAAATTTGCATTACGCGACTATAACGAATCGTGGGTGGATCCGTCAAGAAATTTGAGGCAACGAAGATGGGTCGAAAGATGTGATACTCACATCGAAGCAAAAGAAATACACGACCGACAAACGTGATACCCAACTCCAACAGACCTTACAAGATGTTTGGTGAAGAATCTTGAATCATACTGGACAACAACACGAGAAATGCGGCGATGATGAATAAAGATTTGCTATGTTTTGTCTTTTTTGTTGTCATTTCCTTTATGTCAGAACGCTTAATTTATGTGTTTTTTAATTTCGATGTATTTTTTTATTTGTTGTAATTTTTTTTCGATGTATTTTTTAATTTCGTATTGTAATATGTTTTCAAATTTAATGTTATGTTTGTTTAATAAATGAAGTGTTTGTTTTAGTTTAGTGTTGAAATTGAAAATATGAAATGTTATTGATGTTATCGGGATGTTATGGTTGTGGGTGTTTTGGGTGATGTTAATGTTAAATGTTAAAGGCGACGTTAACCAAGTTATTCATATGGTGCATGATTGAACACGCCTAAGAGATATATGTCAATACACAATATTTTTAATGTACAAATCAATTAATAAATTATGCAAATCATCCTCTTTTTTTTTTTTTTTTTGTACAGCCCAAAACAAACATGAATTGTGTGATAAACATTTTGAGCCACGTTATATGCATTAGAATTTAATATAAAAGTGCAAAAAATAAACAAAATATTGGACAAATTTTGCGGGGTCGACAGTGCTATTGGTCTCCTTGCGTCTACAACTTTATAACTTGTTTGAAACAGATATTCTTACAAAACTGTATTTTCTTTTATACGTTTGCCAAAATAAAACTTGACTTGTTTGCAAACGAAATTAAATATGACAATTTCGAAAAATAATCAACATCTAGTTAGTAAAAATTTCTACAAACAATTAAAATCTGGTCGCATGACACGTTTACTCCAAACGCTTCATATGAAGATGCAAAACACGTTATAAATGTCAAAACACGTTTATCCCTACCGTTTGGTGTATGCGTAAAAAGGATTCCTATTCAGGTTACTCGGAAATATTAAAAACTTGGTTGCCTCTCATATACGTGGCCTAACCGGTATAAAACCATTCTAACTATAAATAGCACTTTATACTCCGATTAGTGAGGACCAAATTTAATCAGTACGTTTTCTATGTCATTTTTTATGCAGGGCTGTAAATGACTTTCGAAATAGTTAAGAATTAAGATATTGCATTGATTTGGTAAAGAGAAGCAACAATTACTTCTAATAAAAACGGAATTTGCTAACATAAGCACTCACCAGATACATGTTATAGTGTTTTTTTTTAAGACTTAGTTTCCTTTTAAAGAAATGTTATATGAATCGGATCATTGATGTTGTATAATAGTGTCAATTTTTATGAATGTATTTATTTGTGGAGAAAGTGATAATAGAGAAAGTCTGGGCGTTAAATTGTAATTAATTATTTACATAAAATAATTAGTAGATTGTATTGACATTTAATATAAAATTTAAAATATTAGTAAACAACATTTTACTCGTTTATTAACTTTTAAACTTGGTTTTCTTTTTTTGAACGGCGGCAATATATAACAAAAAAGAAAACTAGGTAGACGCTAGTAAGAGCTACCACATCCAAGCAATTCCTAACTTTGCTTGGAAGCCTAGCACTATCGATCCAAGTGACCCACTCCAGAACAGAAGACATAACCGGAATATCTAGCTCCAACCAACGAGATACTAAAACCCAAAGATCTATAGCCATCTCACAGGAGAAGAAGAGATGATTAACAGTCTCAACATCACTACCACAAACTGGACACAAAATCGAGCCAATATCAATACCTCTCCTATTCAGGTTGACTCTAGTAGGAATCTTATTCAGTTTCAATCTCCAAAAGAAGACATTAACTTTAGCGGGAACTGAACGATTCCATCTTGTGGCCACATAATCAACATCCAAAATCACATATGATCATATATAACGTGTAGTAATGATATCTTCTCACACATAATCCTACTTTATATTAGACTAAAATACACGGTTGGTCTCTAAACTTGGCAAAACGCTTCGCGATGGGACAAAACTCGGCCTTATCATCGCTAGTGGTCCAAACCTTGGCCTTTAAATGCCAAAATCGTCCCTTGACCAATAATGTCGTTGTCAACGTTATGTTGATGAGGGCAAAACCGTCTTTCACTGTAGCGTCCACTAAATAAAAACCATTGTACAGTGTTTGTAGCTAGTATATGTGTGTAACACGGTTTGGTCGACATTTATCATCCATCCCTAAACTATCCTACAAAACCGGTCTTCTACAAAACGATAATCGTTTCAAGATGGTACGTTGTCGGTGTGGTAAGCAAGCTATTATTCGTGACTTCAGTGGACCTCTGCCAACCTGTATGCCGATTCTTTGGTTGTCTGTTTAAGTAAGTGCGTCTTAATATTTATTGTGTTAGTTTGTTTTCGGAAGTAGCAAATTACATTGTAACAATGGTGGTTGTTTAATGACTTGTCATAATCATGAATAAGGGTCTTCTTGTCAGTGGATAAGATGGTATGATCCTGAAATCTGTGCTTGTTCAAGAATGATCATACTAGGCCTTTTGAGGGGGAGAAATGAGCTTGAGGCAAGATTAGCAGTTGCTCAAGGTGATGTGTGGAAGTGGAAGATTTACATGGTGCTAAGTTGGATGTTGTTCTTGATTGTTTATACATTGGGATAACTTTTTTAGCTTTTATGTAATGAGGCGAGATGGTTAATGTTCAGTATCTTGAATTGTAGTAACGTTGTTATGAAGTATTCAGTATGGTTTGTTTATAATTTTCAATGCCTTATGGGTATGCAGATGGTTAACAATTTGTTTAGGTTGACTTTAAATGTCAACATTCTTATGAGATTTCGCTTAGCTTTGGTTACTTTTGATGCAAATTATTCACACATCAAGCTTAGTCAATCTAAAAATACACAATAATGACATGGTTCCATAGTTAATGCAAATGGATATAATTCCAAATGCATAAAATTGCATACTTTTCAAAGCATGAGAACTACGCTTGACACACACACACATATGTTTTAGAGTACATAACTTGTCCATAGGAAATAAACTAGATGAAACATTGTCTAGATAATCAACATAACATAATTGACCTATGGTGAGGCCATCATTCTTTCCAGGCACCGCGCCTAGTCATTCTTCGTAGCAAAGCTAGGTTGAAGCGTAAACCGCTTGAACATCACTTGATTGGGATTCACACTGGGCTTGGTAATGCGCTTTGGGATCGGCAGCTGCTTCATCTTGATGTTGCTGGGATTGTGACTGGATGCATCATGTATGATGGGATCTTGATTCTTTGGATCTTGATTTTCGATTGAACACCACTTCCTTGAACCGCACTAACTTGACTTTGAACAACACTGCACCTTCGACTTCTTTATCTGCCGCTACCTTTTACTTTTAGGATGTGTCTTTTGTGCAGCCTTTAGTAGGCACCTGTTTGACATTTCCTTATTGGCGGTTCCACTACTTTCAGCTCCACCATACCCTAGGCATGTTACCCGGTTGTGTCTAGCAATATCACAAATACTACACTTAACACTCTTCCAAGCCCTTGACACTTACCATCCTTCACAATCTCTTCACTTTCGTGAGCTATCCTAATTTTTTTCTACCTCTTGTGGTAGGCGGGTTTATGTCGGATTTCGGTGGAACAATTGTTGTTCGTGACAGTTGATTTTTCCAATGTACATCGCTAGTTATAGGTGGAAATGGTGTTTGTAGGTTGCCTCCCAAGTGAGAAGATAGTAACAAGGATGAGCCCATGTTTCACAGCTCCTACTTGTTGCCCATTTAAAGCCATATTCCAATTGATAGCAATAAAGATGTTTACATGGTAAACTGTTATCTCACATTTTCTCGCAAGTACAAGACTTGTGTACAACATTAACTACACATTGGTTACCCCATGGTCTACTAACACGAAACTTAGTTCCCCATTCCATAAAACATTATACTTAATACCTCTTTCTTAATACCTCTAGCATGTGTTGTGCAGTTGGTGTTAGTGGCCCATCACTCTTCTCAATCACCATAAGAACATGCATTATCCTCTTCATACAAGATTCCCGATGTATTCTAAGGTCGTAATAATTGCTTTGCTTAAACCCTCGATTATTTTGTCATGAAACACTTGACACATGTTATTAAGTAACACATCGAAGTAGCTCTCCTAAATATAAACAAGAATAAACATGTATTAATTATAATCGCTTATATCTTGATTAACAAATACAAAGTAATCAAACAGATAGATCACTTACATGAAAATGTGACCTTGACCAATGGATAGGTGGTATCTTACTTAACCAATCATGGGCTGGTTGATTAAGTTTCTTGAGATCGCCCATAGCTTTCAAACTGCATACAACTGAGGTCACAGACATTCCCACGATGCTCATTGTAGGCCCTACCTTTCCATTGCAATTTTATTTTCTCATGAATGCTTCTAATACGTAATCGGTTCGCATCCGAAAAACTTCTCCTAAAGCTCTACTTATATCCCGCACAAAATCAAATATGTTTCTCGTCTGCTTCAAAACAGAGACTTAAATTCATGAACAGAAAGAGAGTACCTTATCCATGTCAAGAATAAAAGTGATGCTTGAAATTGGCCCAAGTGCTATATCATCGGATAAACAATGAAGAAACCAAGTCCATGATCCTATGCTTTTGATTCAACAAAAGCATAAGCGAAAGGGTATATACCATTGTTGCTATCAATTCCACAAAGATCATCATTGACCATTTAAAGGACCACGAATTGGAAAAGGGCCACCCCAACAACGATCTCCCACACTCTTTAAATCCTTGCTTCAAAGGCACCTAAACAAACATGCACTCTCTTGAATTCTCTGGTTTGAAGAGCCTCATCCGAGGTCGTTCCACATTCATTACCACCGTTGTATTAGGTTTGTCTTCTGCAACTCTTGAACATAATCTCTCAACATGGTAAATTGTAGCTTGAATTGACCCCGATGGGTTATTGCTAGGTTTTGGCCCATAAAACCTTCTCGCAGGACACTGAAGGTCGATTGGTTGGTAAGTTGATTATGCATGACACTGACAGGAAGTCGTGGATTTGTTTCAACTTGTCCGTAATTTTACGTGAGATATAGCAGGTTAAAAGCTTTGACTTCCCTTGATTGCAAACAAGTGTGTTGCTCATTATATGTTCCGACCGACGGATACTGTCTCACCATTCCCGCCGACAAACAATAGCCAAGGCGTAGTATTTGTGAAGGGTCCTTTTGCCCGAAGCAATGCTTTTATACCCTTCGCTTAATGGACTTCTAGATGGGCCTATATACACCCAGACCTTCACTTGGGCTCGAAATGGAACACAACCCCTACACCTGACCCTTATTCTTGTTTTGTCATTCTTCAAAAGAAACAACTCCCTCCTAGTTTCTATTGAATGCTCTCTTACTAGGTTTTTTACTTCCCCTGCAGTAGCAAACTCCTGACCAGCATAGAAAAAAGTGGTATAGACTCCAGTTGCAAAGTCTGCCTGTTGGAAACTAACATAGTCACTGCAAAATACATCATCAACCATCACAGGTAAATCATTTACCAACTGCCTGTCATCACTTATATTACTGGTTGTTCCTGCTTCACCTAACTCATTACTCTGACCTACTTGTACCATACCAAGTTGTGCATCATTCTCCTGACAAGTGTTCTCTTCATGTGGTTCAATTGAATCATCAACTGCATTGCCTAAGTCACTAGTGTCACTCACTTGTAACAGGGTAACATTAACAACAGGATCCTGTTCCATGTTATTGTCATAAACAGAAGCGCATCCTACAAGATGATTATCCTGAGTCAATTGAAACAGACTTACATCCACATCAGGCTCCTCAAACCTGTTATTGACATCAACTAGTGGTCTTCCTGCTTTGTCTAAGTGCTTCTCTTGAGTCAATTGAAACAGATTAACCTCAAAATTTTCGTGCTCCTCAAAGTCATTATTGACATCAACTAGTGCTCTTCCAACTTTGTCTAAGTGCTTCCCGACTCACTCGAACAGATTAACCTCAACATTATCGAGTCCGTTATAGCATTGTCCTCATCAATAAGTACTAAAGCACGCCACCGTTATGAACAGGTTGGCTAGCAAATGAGCGCCTAAGGTGGAAAATATCGCTCAATGTTTGGCAAATTGCTAGATTCACCAATATCATTGACGCCCACAGCACTTGTGTAAGTTGGATAAAAGGATTTAGAGGTGTTCATTATCTAGATCATCTAACACCAACCGCTACAACAGGATTGAATAGCGCGATTAGCAACTTTTCTCCTATCTTCATCCATCTCCCAAAACACGTCTAAATTGATGTGGGGACATTTCGAAAGTTCTAATCTAGTCTTCCTATTTCCACATAGATGTCTATCACCATGCTCTATGACAACATCTTTCAACAAGTCAACATTAGCAGGTTCACGCAAAGAAAACAAACCGTCGTCTAATGTACAACCAGGCTTAAGAAAGTAGAAATAATTGGTTTGTCCAGTCTCATAACCGATTTGGGTCATGAGAGCATCCATTTCATCAACGGATACCTCTTTTATTTCCACAAGATCAACAAGGCATTTTGCCTCCTTGATATATCCTACCGGAAAGTATTTGAATGTACCTTCATAATGGAACATCATGCTAAAGGATCCATGTTCACCCGTTGATAAAAAATGTACAAAACAATGTTAAGCTAAAGTTACCTAAATGGGGAATAACTTAAGCAATGTACTAACATATGATTGTAATAGGCTCTAACCAAAAAGACTTACAATATCTCCCGATTGCAGCTCTTTCCTCCGTTTCACGATCATCATAGAAAGGATATTCTCTTACCGCCACGAGTAAATCCAATGTGGTTGTTTGTTATTTTCTTACTTGATTATTCGATTTGATGATAAACATTGCATTAGGGTTTTCTGGTAGTAGCCCAAAACAAGTTTGGGGATGAGCAATGAGTACACACTTTGGTTATATTCTACATAATGGCGTAAAATTGGACAAGACATCCGCCACAAGACATAAAGTGAAATGACTATTGTACCCTCAACAAGAACATGATAACGGGTTTTTCGGAGTATAACGGAACGCCGACAACGCCGTTATTGGTCAAGTGGACGATTTTGGATTTAAAGGCGAGGTTTGGACCACTAGCGATGATAAGGCCGAGTTTTTCCATCGCAAAGCGTTTTCCAAGTTTTGGGACCAACCGCAGATTTTAGTCTTTATATTATATAATGCATTTAGTTAACTTATAAATAAACTTACTTATAAATAAACTTACTTGACTAAAGATTCTACATTAACATATGATCATATATAATTGCCAATTTATACAAAACCCAAGTTTAAATTACTAATTTAATTTCTGGGGCAATAGTCAAAGTCTCTGAGATAAGAAAAATATAATGTTGTTATGTATATATACAATTAAAGTTACTAGCTTGCATGTCGCGATGTTCACACTGCTTTTCCAAAAAATTGAAACAACGTGTATGGACTTAATTTGTGTCGAGTTGTATTCAATAGCTTCTATATATGGATAGTGCAGTGCTTCAATTATAGTTGCAAATTTGCAATGTTTTCCTGTTCAATAGATTAGTCTATGTTTAATAAGATATTGGTGCATAATTGCGCATATTAGTTGTTTGTATAGTTGCCATATTCATACCATAGAATATAAATTTCCATGCCCTCATCCTCGATGGCATGCAACTTGCTTCTATCGATGATTCCGTTTTTTAGTGCAATCCAATATATCAGTACCGTAACCTCCTCACCATATGATTGACATTGATTCGGTTGTTAGGACCAGGACCTCAAACTTCTGAGTCACAAGTATTTTTATCTATATTATGTATAAAGAGAAAATACCTTTACTTAATAGTTAATACTTAAAGGGTTAATTACTTGAAAATATGTCATACTTGTCATTTTTTTTATTGTGTGTATTACTGAGTATATATTTTTTCTTTTTATTGTGTTACTGAACTTTTAGATTTTGATTATTGTGTGTATTTTGTGACTATTCAGTTATAAAATACACACAATAATTGAATTTGAAAATTCAGTATAAACAATAAGAAAAAAATTAAGTACACACAATAACAAAAAGTGATAAGTATGATACATTTTCAAGCAATTAAGCCGAACTTAAACACTTAAAAAATAACTAATATTGTTGAACTGTCTAAAATACTCTAATCTATAAAAAGAAATGCCATCTATTAAATATATTATTACATAATTACAATTTAAATAACTGACTTTTTTCTCTCTCACTTACTACACACTCATATATGGATTTTTACATCCAATAATACCCCAAAAACTCCCAAATAACGGTGATTGATTTTGTGAAATCCCACTAAAAATCAATCAATACATAATGGTGAAAGTTTTTCATAAATTTATGGATATAGATCACCATATATATACATTAAAAAAAGTCAAACACACAAATTTATTGCTATTGTATCCTATTACTACTATGCGCGAATACTCATTCAATATAGCAAATGCACGAGAGATTCCAATGTTTCAACCCTAGTTTGAAAAGATCTCAGCTATATATAAAAAGAAAACTACTTTTCCTAAAACTTAGATATTTAAAACTGAGTAAAATTTAGTTTCTAATATACATTTGATTAAAAATGATAATAAAATCCATCGTAAAATTAATAATTTAAATATTTTTAATCCTCATACATTTAGCTTTTGGAATTTAACCTATAGACTTTTTCAATCTCATAATGACTATAAAATTAACTCTTTTTTTTGAGCGGCTAAAGATTAAAAAGAAGCTAGAGGCTAGAAAAATACTGAAGAGTTAACCTAACAAAGGATTTTTAATCCATTGGTTTCAAGAAACATGAATATTTCTATTCCTACTAGAAACCAAAGAAAAGAATAACTAGTAATGTGGTTGATAACGCTACATCGGCGTCGTTCGAAGTCGAAAGGAACTTCCTTTCGTCGAAAAGAGTTTTTCAACACCCAAGCGGTGAACCTGTCGTTGTAGTGTAGTATTAGGGTAAGCCACGGGTATTGATATCGTTCTCTAGGGGAATAGGAATGCTAGTGAGAAGTTCTACGCTAAGGTTGGGGTTGAGAAGATTATTTTGTATCTTTATATTTTATGAAATGGAAAGGTCTGAATCTCGGGGTTTGAATTTGGGGGTTGGTATTGCTACCGATTACTCTACTTATATAATTATCTAATCTAAGGTGTATGTAGTCTATGTCTAATTATTGTGTGCTCATATGATAGTTTAAAATGTGTTTACTTAGGTTTTACTACTCTTAATTATCTCCTATTGGTGGTTGAATTGTCACGTCCTCATTCTAGTTGCGTTGTGTGTCAGGGTTGTAGGATATCGTTTCTCCCTAACTCTTTGAACTTACCAAAGGGTCTCGTCTACAAAACCCACTAGAGATAATAAACTCTTACTCTAAGGCACTCTTTCGATGGTTTAGCTTACAACTACTCAAGGAGTCATATTCTAAGGTTCACAAAGATTTAATCAAGCATTAAGTACACAACGAATGACCTATCGCATTACTAGATCATTAATCAACTAAGATAAGAGACAACCAATCAATATTCAATAATTAAGTTTCATATTCCTAGCAAACACACAAGTAAATTAGCGGGACATGGAGAACATGCAAACATACACACAAATAATCAAAGACATAATTGTATTAATGAAGTAAAACACTTATCTTGGTGTAAGATAGGGTTTGGAACCCTAAAATCTTGTACAAAGACTGACCTTGGTTCGGTTTAGGTTTTACTCCAAAAGACTACACACTAAATCTTGAAAAATTCGGATTCTATATATAATATTACATATGCAACAGGCGTGCTTATGTTTTGTGGTGCGTCGTGTCAGCCGACATTAGGGTTTCGTCTTGGCGCGTTAGACTTGCGACGGCGTCACCTTATGCTTGTGACGCCAGTCCTCTTGACCGGCGCCGTCCCGGATTACATCTGGGCCGTCCGAGTTGCGACGGCCTATTCTTTTATAACAGCGTCGTCACTTGAAAATAGGAGTTTTGGCTTCGTCCGTCACAAAAATCCTCCGACGGCGTCGCAATTAACACCGACGCCGTCACTTATGTTTTCAATGACTTTGAGTGTCTCGATTCGACTTTGGCCATTTTCTTCGTATATTCGCGCCTTTTCGTCCAAATAAGTGTCATTCCAAGCATTTTGCCTTCAAGAGACCTAAAAGTGAAAAGGAGCGATATTAAGCAATAACGGATACAAAAGTGATCAAATAAGGGCTTAAACGACCCTCAAAAGGTACCTTTTAAAACCTTATCAGTGGTCAAAAAGATCTTTCCGATGCCAGTCCTTATTGTCGAAGACGAGTTGATTGCGATACTTCCAAATAACCCAAAGAGAGACCCCAATAATAGATTCTAAAACTAATTTCTTTGAAGCTCTAATATTCATAGAGTCAAGCCACGAAAACAGCTCCATTAAGGAGCTCACCGCATTTAGATAAAGATCAACCCATTTGAAAGTTAAATCCCAAATGGTTGAAGCAATATCACACGTCCAAAATAAATGGTGAGAAGTTTCATGGTGATTTGAACAAATAGGGCAAGCCAAAGATCTTAACTCAACACCTTTTCTACTAAGATTCCATCGAGAAGGTATCGGTCTCTAAGAATTCTCCAAACCAAGGTGTTCACTTTCCTAGGATTAGATTTACACCAACGGGTAGCAAGGGCTTCAGACGGGAGGATAAGGTGATCGATGTGAAGCCGAGTATGCTTAACAGTGAACAGATTTTGATTGAGAACATTCAATTGCCACTCATCTATAGCCTCCCCTAACTGAACATTGGAAACCAAATTTTTTACTCTTCCAAATGACTTCCAATTGAACCACCTGATATTTGACGGGACCAGCTCCAAATCCATTCACCATTCCATTTATCACTAACAAGGATTTCTTGATTAATTTCTAGACGGAAGAGACGGGGGTATTTGATAGCGAGAGGAGTATCACAAATCCATGAATCATTCCAAAACTTAGTACCTGTAGCGGCATTCACTTTACGTTTAAGAGTGGAGAACAGAATTATACCTTTTTCATTCAAACTATTGATCGATTTCACTATGCGAGCCCATACACTGTGCGCGACATTGAGAGTAAAATCAAGAGCCGAGATCCCACGAATGACCATGGATATCTGTTATAACTCGCGTCCGCAAAGAATGATGATCATGAGCAAATCTCCACTCCATTTTGGTTTGCGCTAGATTAAATCGTTTAAACTTCCAATGCCAAGACCTCCTTGCGATTTAGGAGAAATAATTGATTTCCACGCAATCCATGGTATCCTTACAGCCTCTTCAGTGCTTCCCCAAAAAAAGTTTGAACGAATTTTCTCCAAGGTGTTGTTAACTTGAGTAGGCATTGGGAAGATTGATAGAAAGTATATCCCGAGCGAACCTAAAACCGAGGTGATCAAGGTTGATCTACTGCCAATGGAGAGCAAGCTAGAATTCCATCGAGATAAGCGTTTTTTGAACTTTTTAACAATAGGAACCCAACTGTTGATCCTTGCCATGTTAGAACCAATCGGTATACCCAAATAGGAGAAAGGGAGACACTGAGCTTGACAACGATAACCAAAGCTAAAGCCAGCCAGCTTCGAAGGATCACCCCGACTCAAAGAGGTTGGATGTACGAAGGTTGAGTTTAAGACCGATACTTTGTAGAAGCGATTAAGGAGATTCACCATATGGGAAATATTCACACTAGACCCTTCCCCCAATAGAAGAACATCATCCGCAAAGAAAAGGTGAGAAACGTGAAGAGAATGTAACTTGGCACCATAAAATAAACCCGCATTACTAGCATCCTCGATAGCAACATGTAATCCTTCCATAACAAGAATAAATAGAAATGGAGATAGGGGATCACCTTGCCGAAGACCTCGTTGAAGATTGAACTCAATGGTAGGGCTACCATTTACTAAAACAGAAGCTTTAGCAGATGACAGACACCAGCGTATCCAAGATCTCAAGTATGGCCAAAACTTAGTAAATTGTAAAACTTGATCAAGAAATTCCATGAAAGCAGTCGAAAGCTTTTGAAGTCAATTTTAAGAATCATTAACTCCGCTTTCTTCCGTTTATACCAATCAATGATCTCTTTGACCATAAGAGGGTCATCAAGAATTTGTCTTTGAGAAACAAAGGCAGTTTGTTCACTATTTATAACTGTAGCTATAACCCGCGAGAGCCGATTCGAAAGAATATATGCTATGACTTTGTATTGTGCACCGATAAGACTAATCGGCCGAAAGTCCGATACCACAAGAGGGTTAGCTAATTTAGGGATTAAGGTAATAAACGAGGAGTTACAACCCGCTGGAATTATACCAGAATTGAAGAATTCTCGAACAAAAGCAATGATTTCGTTTTTGAGAGTGCTCCAATAACGTTTATAAAAGGCAAACGTAAAGCCATATGGACCCGGAGATTTATCGGAACTACAGGTCCCAAATGGCTTTTTAATCTCTCGCTTGGCTGGTTCTTCCAAAAAGAAGGCGATGGCGTTTAACGAGTTGTATGACTCAGCCGTCTAAGAACCTTTATCCTTCAAACCTAGAAAACTTTTCTTGAAAGAATTTAAAAACACTCCTTTGATGTCATTCGGGTTTGTGATCCAGTACCTTCTTTCATGATACCGTTAATAGCAAGTTTCGTCTTTTCCTATTGACAATGCCATGAAAGAATTTCGAGTTTTCATACGCCTCAACTCCCCATTTAACCTTTGCTTTTGCATGGCATCCAATCGATCATCATTTTCTAGTTGGCGTAATTTAGTTAATGAGTCTTGTCTATTTTTCTCAATACTTGATCACCACCTCCTGCTTTAAATTGTCTGACATCGCTATTGATTGCACCGAAGGTCTTTTCAATCCCTTTAGAAGCTTTGAAGTTTTAGCCCAAACTTTGATGGAATTTTGAGGTGCTTCATTTCTCTTTAAACAAAATCTTCATATTATATTCATCTTTGCATTGAAAATTATCCCAAGCATACTTAATCAAATCATCAAAATCAGGAGCCTGCAACCAAGTGTTAAAAAGTTTAAAAGGGATTGGACCAAAATCCATCAATGAGTGTTGCAAGATAATGGCCCGATGATCTGAAATCATTCTGTCCATGGCAGTGACGTGAATGTTTGGAAGAGTTGTTGCAAGGTTTTCTGAGATTAGAAATCTATCAAGTCGACTAAGTTTCTCCCATCACTGCTGATACGAGTAAAAGCATGCCCACCCAAAGGGAGATCGTATAGGCTTCCCTCGTTAAGGAAATGATTGAAGTCATTTGACGATCTAAAGTTAAAGAAGAACCAATTCTTTCGAATCAAAGCGAACCACGTTAAAGTCTCAAAGATGAAATAATAGCATGGATTAGAAGCCATGAATTGTAGAATAAGCCGCCATAATTCTTGTTTCTTCCGATCATCTTGCAGAGCATAAACATTAAGCATAAAACACTTGAGGTTGTTAAAACACCATTGTCCTTCTACAACAAGAACATTATCCATAGCTGTAACATGAAATTTGTGAAAACACGATGGATCCCAAACAGTGAGCAGGCCTCCCGATCGGCCTATAGATGGGTTGATTGCATAGTCAAACTGGAAGTTTCCCCATACTCGTTTAATATGCGTAAGATCAATATTACTCAAATATGTCTCTTGTAACCCCAAAAAGTTAATATTATATTTAAAACATGACGCAAGATAAAACTACACTCATCGCCCCGATCCATAGGTTATATGACATAATATTCATTTAAAACCATCATTTGCACCAATGCTATCAATAAACTTCTTAAGGTGCCTTTGCTTCCTTCCATATCATACCCAAGCACACTCCCCATTTCGATGTGTAAGATGAAAGTATCAATCAAATATCCAGTAGTACGAAATGATTTATGAGACTTCCCATTTCGAGATCTTGAGGCATTCTTATAAGAGTTAGCAGAGGAATGACAACCTTCTTTTGAGTTACCTTGCGAGAGTTTGGGACTTTGAAAACGGATCCCACCAAAACCAGGAGGTTTGGAAAGGGAAGAAGTAGCAGACAATATCACCATTCTCATGTGAAGCATTGTATGGCGAGTTAGCAATATCACCATTCTCATGTGAAGTTACTTTGATTCTGCATCAATATTTTGTTGCTCTTCCTCTTTTGAATCTTGAAAACTTCATACGCCCATGTTGATTTGATTTCATTATTTGTAGTGTTATCATCTTTATCTTTTCATCTTCATTATGTGGTCTTGAATCAACGTGTGGATGAGACTCAACTGGTTCATATACTTCTTCATGAATTTCCTTCTTCAGCGGGGTTCCATATCAGGAATGCTACTCTTAATCTCATCATTTCGAATCTTCACTCGATGTCTTTGATAGAGTCGTCCATGATTCAAAGAAGGAACCCAGTGTAAACTCCTTGACACGAACATTATAAGATATATTTTGAATTGTAGTCGAGCATATCTCGAGATGGTCCCTTTTAGCCGTTTAACACAAACTCTACCAATAGACATATTTTCGATTGGGGTCATCATCTACAAAAACCGGTTCGCCCAAACATTTGCCACTTGCTTAAACGCCTTTGTAGTCCATGCACACAATGGAAGTCCCTCGATTTGGAGCCAAACAATCGTTCATCTACCGTAAATGAGCCGGAGACCGAATGGATCTGGTGAAATACCATTCCATTTCAACATGTTCCTTAAATTTTAAGCACGCGTCTTAAGTTTGGAATTCCACCCACAACATGAGTCCTCCCATATATTTGCGCGTATAATCGGAAAAACCTTCTATTTGTAACATTTTGCTAATATTAGGATAAGATGAATCTCTAACCTTTACCGATTACAACACACATGGAATTTGCAATGTTTAGAAGGTCGATTCATGAAGTGTCACTTTTTGAAACAAAATTGTCTTGTCGTGTTCTCCTACTCGGTCGATTTGCCTTTCAATGTCTCGCATAAGAACGGGATCCGGTTGGTTGCGTAAAATTTGCTTCGATCCATGTTGCGTGTGTGTTGATCTCTTGAATCGTACTCTTTGTTGCGTATAAATGATGATTGTTTATCCATATGGTTGATAACCTACGTGCGAATTCTTGGGGTTAACAATGGCCAAAACGAACAAAACCAAATCTTTTACCAAGCTTTGATCGTTTATTGGAATAAGCGCATCAACGATATGACAAGCGGACACAAACCTTCCATAAAGCTTTTGCATCTACGTGGTCGGAAAGTTTGTGAAGGAATCGAGATTTTATCTTCATCTTTGGTATAAGGGTTGGAAATATTTTTTTCCTGGCGATCTCGTTTGCGAAATACCCACGTCCAACCGTCTTCATTCTGGGATTTGGCATAGGGGGCGACCATATTGATTCGAGGGTTTGATTGAGGTTTTAAATTTAGGGGTTTTAATTTGGGGGTTTGATTGGGGGTTTTGATTGGATGGTTTGAAAGGTTGGATAAAGGGTGTGAGAATATGATGTTTGATTGTGGAGGAGATGGTGATGTTTGATTGTGGAGGAGATGGCCGGAAAAGAGTTCTAGGAAAGGTCACATTGTTTGTTTCGGGAAACACGTGTATATTGCATCAAAGTAGCGTCAAATCATAGGTTCACAAGTATAATTATTTAACTTTTTACGCGTCACTATATGGGTCATATCAATCTAGTTTGTAATATATTATTCAATAGTGTTGGCATGGGTTCACCTCAAACAATATTTTGAACCTTATTTATCTTTCTTGACGCGTTACCTCCACATATACTAATTTTGCTACCACTAAAAAACTTCGTGAAAATATGTTTTAACAATGGAATTCACCGTATTACATCTTTACTAATTATGCAATATATATAGATAGAGAAACGTTCTAGAACTTTAAAATTTTATTGAACCCAAAGCTGACAACTGGGCTTGGGCAAACTAATCTACTCCGTAATCTGAGTGTCGAATTCGTGAAAGCTTGTATTGGAGTATAAAACTAAAAAAACCAGCTTGGGCCAACTAATCTAATAAGTTTATCGCAACTAACAAATCAATATTTACTAATCCATTATGATAATTCTATTAAATGGATGATGAAAAATAAAGCCTTAAGCCCTTAATATATATGCATCTAAACGACTTACTTTGTAGTAGCACTATATAACCAAATCTTTCTAAAAATGTAAAAAATAATGTTTTTTAGATTCTTATGATTGTGAGAAGAAAGACAAGCAACTGGGAGATTTGCAGCTGCATGCAGCTAAGGATGAAGACAGGACCACTTGGCGTCGGGGAATGGGATCCACATCTAATTTTGGAAAGTCATCTATATATCATAACTTACGTACATAACATCTTAACCGTCCGATCTTCACATGGGATAATCACAACCCTAAAACACTATCAAAATGTTTTCTATAAAACCCTCTCAAAAGAAGTATTGTAGGAATCGTCCTATAAGTCGAGCTTTGATCGAATTGTTTAAAAGAGTAGATATATTTGAAAAAGGTCAGAAACGGTTACATGATATATTCTGTTTAGGTCGTGTATATATGAGTAGAAAAACTTCATCCGTTTACCTATTGTATATGAGTAGAATTTTATCGGCCTTGAATTTGTCTAAGATAGATTTTACCGTTTGAGTGAGAATTAATGGTTTTAGTGAATAAAGTTTTAGTAAGTAATTAGGATGAACTTGATTAAGAAAAGAGAAACAATAATCAGGTAAACACATATGCACGATAAAGTAAGGATTTAAAGTGCATGGTTTTACCGATTAAGATATATCGAGTTGCGTCCAAGTAAAGGTAGGAAATTTAACTTATATAGTTATATGCATCAATTTAATTTTGGAATGTTAAGATCATGAAATCTAGCTTAAGTATTTATAAGACCATGTTACGTACAAATAAGGCATGTATATGATAAGGAAACTCTAGCACATTACTTTTTGTGATATATGTTTTAGAAAATGCTAAACATAGGGCTAAAGGCAAGAGGGCAATGGTAAAAGTTTTCAAACATGTATATTTTGTTTGTAACTTACTAATAAACCACTCACCCATGAATATAACCGCTCTCACCCAATCAAATTAATGCATAATTACTTATGCAAGTTTAGGTTTCTTGAACATTGGCCTTAGGCCTATTGCTAGTAGTAATATATTTTGAAGTTTTAAAATAAATAAAGCAAAGACTGTTATTGGTTTTCGAATTTTATGTATGCAGATAAAATAATGAGTAAATGACAAAATACTCAATATTAAGAGCAAATGATAAAAAAAAAAAAAAAAGTATTATCTTAACATCATTTCTTTCTTGTGGGTAGCGAAACATTTTTTTTTTTTTTGTGGGTCTTATCTTTCAAATTAAATCCTCTTTAGGTATTTTGCGAGATTTTGAATGACACTTTCGCCTCTTAGCTAATGAATTTTTTTTTTTCTTGAAGGCGAAAATGTCGCATAATCTAAAGAGGATGAATTAGAAAGTATAATCTAACAAAAGAAATAATTGTTGGTACCCACATGAACAATGATACAAGATGATATTTTTTTTATCATTCCCCATTATTAACAACATACTTCATCAAATACACAATTATTATCAAAATCCAAAATACCCAAAAATCAAATTTTGTGATTTAATTTCTTTTTAAAAATCATAAGGCTTGACCTCGCAAAATCAAACCTTGCGAATTAATGATAATTGCTCTTTTTCTTGATTTTTATCTTGGCTCAAAACATGAAAGTTGTGATATCTCTATTCCTATTTAGTAGCTTTTTGAATCACCTAAAAAGGAGTTAGTATGATAAACACCTCTTTCTCATTTAGTTATTGTGGTATTTTGGTCATAAATTTTTCATACGAACGTATTTTTGTGTGATTCAAAAAGCCACTTGACGAGAAAAGAGATAGCTACAACTTTATATTTTGAGCTAAGCGAAAAAAAAAAATGAAGAAATTTTAAAAATTAAAGTTTAACTGCAAAGTCAACTTCGAATTTTATGAAAACTAGTAAGGTTTGACTTTGCAAGGTCAAACATTGCAATTTTTTTAAATCGCGAGGTTTGGCGTCGTAAAGTTAAACCCTGTGAATATTTTCATAAAATTCGTAAACTCTCAAAAAACTGCGGATTTTGTGGGTATTTTATGATTAAAAAATGTATTTAAGTGAAGTATGTTGGTAAAAATGAGTATTTTGTCGTTTTCTCAAAATAATAATCCGTAATAACATACATAAGCTAAACTTTTACTCCGTAATTAGTTAAACAAAGATGTTGCAATGATATAATTTAAGTGTCACTTGACTTCAAAACTTGCAAGATTTTGAGAATAATTCTAAATAAAAAAGTAGATAACTATAATAATTCATTTAACTTTTTAAGTGCGCACTAATATGAAATAAATTAAACTAGCCAGTACCCTAAAAGTTACGTAATAAAAATGTTAGTAGCTTTTGATATTGGTTGCTCATTCGGTTGATAGTGGTATGACCGTTGAATTGGTTGGTGACTAATTATTTGACTTAGAGACATGTCAAACCAATTAACCATTGGGGCATGCATGTTGGCTTTATGGCTTATCAACATATGCGATGCAACTTCCCTAGTCGAATGGTTATGGCTTATCAAAATGTTAGTAGCTTTTAATATAGTCTTTAGGTTGTTGTTAACAACTAAGTATTAAAATTTATGTTTAGACATTACATAATGTTCAAACAAAATTATTCAAAATCATTAATAATTTGAGAGAATATCTCAAATCCAAATATAATAATACACTCTCATTATTATTAGTTATGTTAGTGAAAAATGTTGAACATGTCTTTGATTATATCTTAATATCAACTGATTTTCAGATATTGTTAAGATTTGACCGTTAACAACAACGTTAAAGGTTGTTGTTGTTAGTTTAATAGACGATAAAATAATAGATGTGTGTTAGGATCGGCTCGAACCAGCGGGATTGCCGCACACTTTCACGTATAAGGATTAAAGTTAATAATTAAATGTAATAGTTATATTTATTTATTAATTAAACGAAATAACTATAACAGACGTTAAGTAATTAATGTAATGGACTAACGGTCGTTAAATATAATTGGGAAGGACTAAAGATGAAATTGGAGATCGAGAAGGTTCTAGAATCCCTATGGGAGTCCATGGCCGATCGTCCATATGGTTTCCATAAACCAATCCTCAGCCAACTTGTTCACCAAGTTTGTTTGAGTATAAATCTACAAAACCAAATGTGTTTGTATTTTAACTCAGATTCATTAACTAAACCTAAAACTTGTTTTGTGTGTGTGTTTGCTAAAACCGATCGACACCTTCTCATAGGGATCGATCCATAACTTTTCCCAAATCAAAGTTATTTGTTTAATCAAACCTAGCATTCTTTAATTCGGTTTAATGCGTGTGTGCAAAGAATGTGGTACTAACACATTATTGTTAGTATTCTGGATTGAATTACAAAGCGGTGAGGGTAATTCACATAATCCTATAAACCCTAATTAGGGTTCATCCAATTGCTAGTTTTGTGGATTTTATTCTTGTTAAATTTAGAATCAATAAAGGACGCATATTCTTGTTTATGTTAATTAATTATTCATTATATGTTCTATATGTTTCGCATGTGTACTTGATGTTTATTGTTTATATTTATGATTAGTCATGTTATATAATTAAGCAATGACGTCACGAGTCGTTGGTTTTAATGAGTAATTAATTACTAAGCGTAAATAACATATATTGTATGTTGTTAGATATGATTATTCTATGGTTTTGGTTATGATTATGTAAACCTAGTTTTAGGTTTAGGGTTTTTCCTAATTGGTTTAATTTTTTTTATATGGGTCGATTTAAATTTTTTATGGGCGTACCCTTTTTTTTTTTTGTCGATCACTATTAAAAATTTAGGGTTTATATATTAATTGTTAAGCTAACCTTATCGAAACCTAGAATTAATATATGTGTTACATGATTAATTCATGAATAATATGTTATGTGACATGGAATTATTATATGCGATCTTGTGACTTATTGAATAATTGTTATGTTATATCATGATAATACATGCATGTTTGTCATGGATAGTTGCTTGAATATTATTTAATTGTTAAGATATTTTATACACATGTATATTTATGATAAATCTTGAATTGGGAAGACTAATTATATACATTAATGAATCAATTATGTGCAATTTGGTATATTATTAATTATGGGTTTCATGATCGATCGATAAATCGATGTATGTGGCTCACTTTCAATTGAGAGAGTGAAAGCCCTAATTAATATATACATTAATTTAACCTAGACATTGATTATTAATAGGGTTTTATCGAATAAGTTGCGTGTAATTCTTGCTTACACGTATTAAATTATTAGGTATGTGCGCATTGTTTTTTAGTTGTTTATTTTTATTAATTTACTTGTTTGTTTATTATGTCATGCTTTTAAGCAAAGGGTAATTTGAATAGAAAAATAATACGGACTAAACAATGGTGAAATTTGATTTGTTTGAAGAGTTAAGTTTTCAATAGTTTAATTGATTGTGATTTTGGTACAAATGGTGCGAACGGCAATTCACTGTAGAACAAACTATAAAGGGGTTAATAAAGAAGTCATGACATCACACCGAAAGGATGTCAAGGTTATGCTTTTGCGCTTACGGTCCTCCGCCCTCTGTGAGTTCGATTGGAGCTACTTAGTAAGCCATAAATGTACAAACTCATCTTAAGGGAGAATTAGTTTTAATCCATGCGCCACTTGGTGGTAATTATTCAAACACTAAGTGTTTACACTTATGCAAAATGCGGTAAAATGGACGATAATTAACGCTAAATTCCTTGATTGGTGAACCCAATACCTCAATCGAAATTTGATAATTTGATCTTTATGAATTGGTAATAAAAGTTTTTATTAAATTTATGCTACTAAGATGAATGCATGACATCTTTGTACATATTTGATTTGACCGCATAAAATCAAAACTAGTACCTTTATAAATTAAGTTATGTGCCATCTAATTAAAAGGAACACTTGAAGTTGCAATTTACGTCATGGCGATTACTTGGCGAGATTGTGATGGAGAGGTAAATCTTTATGTAAAGTCGGACCTTACATGAACATATTTGCGATTATTTAAGTTAGACACTTAAGTTGAGTAGGAAGTGAGAAGCGGACTCAAGGCATAAGATGGGATGAAACATGTTTATATTTGCAATAAGCGTTGAAAATATAAATCCCATAATGATCTAGAAATTGTAAATTGTTTGCCAATTATTGTTCGATGATTACCTTATTATGTGCTTTGCGTTACTAGCGGATCAAGCGATGTAATGGAACTATGATAATTTGGATCCTAGTTTTCGAGAAACTTCTATGGTTATATGAATATTACCTTGGGCATTTTATTGATGTGTGTAAATACTCATCATTTGAGTCAATCTGAGCTCGCAAAACGCCTAAAATGCTCGAATGCATCAAAATCTGAAAATATTCCAAAATTGCATTTTATATGTTTCGGATGCAAAATGTTTAAAATCGATGAAAAATGAGCAAAGTTTGCATAATTGGCGGTTTCAAATTTCAAGTTTCTAAAATTGTCAAAAATAGTCCCTGAGTCAAAATTTCAAAAGAAAAGTCACCAAAGGTCCTTTTAAAATCATAACTTGTCAAATTTAGTCCTTTGGTGAAAAATATAAAAAGTTTTGAGAAAATTACAAATTGGTCCTTCAAGTTTCAAAATTGGCAGAAATGGCCCCTGGAAAATTGCAAAATGGCAATTTTGGTCCCTATACTTTTGAAGCTTGTCATTTTCAGCCCTTGGAACAAGTTTGATGATTTGGCAGGACAGGTCCCTACAATTTCAGAATTTACATAAAGGTCCCTTGATTAATTAAACCTATTAAACCTAAATTAGACCCCTGCCTTTATCTTTTTGACCCCCTGCTTAACCAAATGGCCCTGTCAAAACCTCTTTTTGGACTGGCTAGTCAAAACCAGTCAAATATGACTTTTCCCACCAATCCACTGTTCCCTTATCTTCTTCCCACTTGAGCCCTGCAACACAGGCAAGATTCCCACCATTCCCATCACCTTTCCACCCTCCTCCTCATCATACTCACCTACCCTTACCTCCACATTTAATGCCACCCCCTAGTGCTATAACAGTCAGTGTGTCAAATCTCCAATTCCGCCAAAATGCGATAACACTCAAAGCTCTCCTATTGGCTCGAAAGTGGTGGGAAACACTCGAAGGCCACGTGGAGCATTTTGGAGCATAAAAGAGCGGAGAAGGAGCAAAGAGAAGAAGTAGTTTTAGTTTTAAATTTTCTTATGTCGTTTTTATTTTTAATATATTAGTTTGATTTCAAATCGTAATTTTGTGTTCTCAGTGATAAACTCAAGTTATAATTGTAGTGTAAGCAAGTTTCAATCAGTGAATCCAAGGTTTTGTTTAATTTCACATTTGTGCTTTACTGTTGAATTTTTCCATTTCAAACTCTAAACAAAAGCTTCAACTAGCTTTATTTTCTGATCCAATAAGCCTATATAAGCTTTTCATAGCTTTATATAAGCTTAAGTTTAAGTTTTAATCACATTTGAACCTTGGTCAACAAAAGTCAACAAGGGTAACAAAAATTGATGCAGAAAGAAATGGTTGGTTCAGACATGAGAATGGGTTGCTTTGGAGTGATTTGGGTTGGTTTGAATTAGGTAGTGGTTCTTGGTTCTCTGGTTTGCTAGCCATAGTGGCTTGGGACAAGTTGTAAGTAAATTTCAAGTTCTTGTGCAAAATCTGTATTTGTAGTTAAAATCTGTTAAAACCTGTTCTATTAGTAGTAATTTAGTTATATTAAATTAGCTGGATCATAAAAACAAGTTGGTTAAGAGTTTGGGTCGAGTTTGAGCTCATAACAGTATGTAAAGGAGTGTTTGGATCTATGGCTTGTCTGTCTCAAAGGTCTATTCATGTTCAATATCGTTGGTTCATGCTAGTTAAGTCATTACTAACTCATTTCAGTCAATAAATGTGCCTGCAACACCATAAAAGTCAAATTTCTTTTGAATCTGTCTCAACTGCATACTGTGGTGGATTTTGGATTCGAAATCTTTGGATTAGTGCTTAGAATTGTTAAAGGTTGCTTGCTTTACACTTGTTCTAATATATAACATCAATTTCAGTAACAAAATTGGATCCAAAGTCCAGTTTAGTCAAAGTTCTTTATTTTGTCAAAAGTCAAAATAGCTAAAAAGTGGTTTTGAGCTCAGTTACAAGGAATTGTTTTGAGTTCATAATTGGGTCTTATCAAGTGAAGTTTGGTATTTCAAAAAGCTCAGCTGGTGCTCTTTCTTGCTATCATTTCACCTGATTTTTACAATTTTTCCAAAAGCTTCAAACAAGCTCATGTTTCAGGCACAAAGTGCCCTGCACCACTGTAACAGTTGGTGGTGAAGCTTTTCCTAGATATTGAAGCAGGTGTACAGAGCTCATAAGAGCTCACCATGGTCTAATTTTTGGAACAATTGATCTCACCCAGGTCTTCTTTGAGTCCCAATTGGTAGTTTTTCATTTGAGCTTATTTTCAAGCTTCTGCATAAGCTTAAACTTAGCACTCAGATTCTGTTTTGGACTTAAATTTCATAGAAATCAAATCTTTGAGCTTGTTGTTTCTGTGGGTGTAGCTTGTTGAATTTAGTTGCTATTTGGTCACTTTTAGTAGTATAGAGCTTCTGAAATCAGTTGGAAGCTTATCTTGTTCATTTAGCTTATTTTAGTGCTTATTAATAAGCACCTGATTGAGCAGTTCTTAATCCATCCATATAAGAGCCTGTTTTTCTAATTTTCTCATATTCCTAATATCATTTTAGACTTTTCCTGAAATTTTCAGATTTTTTTAAGTTGTTTAGCTATTTTTCTTAATTTAAAGTAGTTTTTAATCATTTTTAATTAGCTTTTAATATAAAAAATTCAGAAAAGGTCCAAAAAAATAAGTTTTCATTTTTCTTAGGTTTAGATAAATATAAAAAGTGAAAAAAGTAATTTTCTAGATTTTTCATAGCTTATTTGGTAATTTTTAGCAATTAAATTAGTTTTTAATAGTTTAAAATTCATAGAAAATAGAAAAATAGTCACAAAAATACAAAAATAGTTTTGAAAATTCTAGTTTGATATTTTAGACTTTTTCATTTCATAATTTTATTTTTCTAGCTTTGTTTCCTATTTTCTTGTATTTTAGGTAATTATTTAATAGTTAAAATTAGTTTTTAATTAATAATAATTAGATAATTAGTTGTAAAATTAATTTTATTTTTCTAATAATTTTCTTTTATCATTAGGTTTATAAAAATATCATTTTCATATTTTTAGGATTAATATTGTGTAAGTTTCACTTTTTAATTTGTACGTCACGTAGTTTTTAATTAAGTTTTATTAAAACAAAAAGAACAAAAACATTAGTTTAAAAATAGTGATAGCATTTATTTAATAGATTTTATCTTTTTAATCTTTTTTAATTTGCATTTAAGCCGTTGTAATTTGTTGGCTATTTCTGTAGTTATAATCATAAATCAAATCTCTGTATCCATTCAAATCTTCTCGATCACTAAACGTTTGACTATTCTCGCACGGCTCGTTGGGACTTAACGACCTGGGGAAACACTATACTCTCCTGATCTTCATTGCATTTGTGTCTGAACTGTTTTAAGTTTCTTACAGCTAGCCATTCACAAGTGGCTTGCTTGCGTGAGATAACTTGACGGTTTTGCGCGGATCACATGCCCAATTTTTCAAGTTAATAGCATTGATGGATAGTTCATCATCTACATAGTAGAATACACTCTTTTAGTACATAAGTAATTGTTATGTATGAACTTTCTCAAAAGTGTAGGGAAGTAAATAGAACACTATTTTCTTTCATTGGTTAATGAAACACTTACAATGTTGTCAAATCCAATGGGAGTATTGTGTTCTTATTATTGAATAAGGAATTAATGTAATGATCTCTAATTCGATGGGGAGTTACAAGCTTTGTCATCTTGGTAGTAACCCGATTATCTCCGGAATGTCTTAAGATAATTACTTTCCACTTATAGACACTTATGTTTTCAAGGATAGTCATGTACGCTTCCTTATTAGACAATGAAGTGGTTCTACATCTACTAGTTATGCTAATATCAATGACACAATCATATTAGTCACATAAACAAACATATGTCGTGTTGTTTATCTCGCTACATGATGTTGTTCCATGCACAAGTGGGAGAAATCTATATTGTGTGCAAGGTACAACATATAGGTATATGATTTAATGGATTCTCTTGATCGCTTGGTAAAGAGACTAACATTCTAATATAACTTGTACATATCTAATTCAAGAAACACTTGGTGTTGCAATTTACGCCATGTCGAACTTGGCGAGATTGCAACAACAAAGTAAATCTCTATGTGAAGTCGACCTTGCATGGACATATTTGCGGTTTCTAAAATTAGACAAGTATTTAGAACATGTGTCAAAATGATATATAAGACTACTTCAAATTATATATTTATGTATTATTAGAATGACATAAATAAAGTAATCTAATACTACTTCAATTTGTTTATTTATGTATTTTGGAATGACATAAATGAAAAATAATGTAGTCCTACATTATGTGAAGTAAATAAATTAACTTGAAATTACTATTGAAACCAAGAGTTGTGTTCATAATTACTTTAGTTAAACTTGTTTATGATTCATTGTAAAGACATAAACATAAAGTCTTTAAGACTTATAATAAAGTAAGATGTTAAATTGTTATGGTTTTTACTAAAACATATACAAGAAGTCATTGAGTTGATCAATGATTTATAACGATAATGGGATTATAACAGTTTATGTTTTCTTGATGAGACATGGATATGAAGTGACTTGGTTAAAGAGTACTTGTGTTATAAAGCATGAAATTGACTTGAAAGTCTATTATACCATTGTTGACTTAATTGGTAAATAGGTAAGCCAAAAGGAATATGTTTATCTTATATATTGTTAAATTGTCTTACAATATTAATTCTATCGAATACCACAAGTTGATGGTATGTTTAGTTAGAAAAATCAAACTCTATTTGATTTGTTTGATTCAAGATAACCATAACTTCTTTCTTAAAAGTAACAAGGTTAGAGAATTAAGTATGGATCGAATATACTCAATATGACTCCAACCTAGAAGATTGATAAAACACCATTTTATTATGGAATGTGATGAATCACATTAAGTTTTAAAATTGAAGATTCTGAATTTGTTAAACTACTTATGAATAGGTTACTAACAAACAAAAGTCAGGAATTATCAATGTATATTTGTAATGCCCCAAAAAGAGAACAATGTAGTTTTGCTCTAATTGCTAAGTATATATAGATAGTCTATATATATTACAAAAGGCAAGTGTGAGTTTTTTTTATCTTGAAAGATAAAATTACAAGATACATAATCTTCTAAAACACACTAGTAAATATCATGATGAGGTTAGACATGTAAATGATAGACCTCATGATGATGGAATTTTCATTCATAGATCTGCAAGGATATCTCGATATTTGATTTATATGTCGAGAAGAACATGAGTTTGTGGATTATAGTAAACCTTATAATCATTATGATGGATTACCAAATATTGAATTGGGTAAATTACTTATACTATGAATGTTAAAGGTGCTGTAAATAAAGATAATCAATTTTGGAAATTTGGTTTATCTTAATAGTTAGACTAGAGAATGGAAATGAGTTTCTTCAAAGAGATGAAAAACCCTAGTAGTTTGAATTTCTATGTAGAAATCATATGGACAAAATTTGTACACATATTTAATGCATGTTTTATGACAAGATTATTAATCATACTTAAACAATTAATTATGATTGAATATTCTTTTCTAGACACATTAAATATATAAAGATGATAATTGTCATACTTGTTTTCATTAATATGAAATATGACAATGGAATATCAAAACTCTTTCTTGAAGAATTACTTGAGCGAGGACGGTAAGTAATTGAAAGGTTTTTTGAATTCATATAATATTTGGAAGTGTACGAAGTGCAATAATTCATGAATGGATAAATGCATGCATATATGAAATTATTCTTATGTTAAATTATTAAATCCTAGTTTTGATTTATAATTGAAATAAGATAAATTTTAAGTATTCCTGAAAGCTAGTGGGAGTATTATGCTAAGGTTTTTAAATCTTATATGTTGTATAACATATAGGAAGTAACATTCCTTGTAAGCTAAATGTTAAGTCTTAGATTGAAATGAAACTTCACTTGTAAAATTTAAGAATTAAAACATACAACCTTGGAATATATGTTTATTGTTACTAAACATGTGTAGTGAAATAAATGATTTCGATTAAACATGATATATCATTTGGGAAATGGATACATATCTTTTGACAAGATAGAACATGAATGAAATCTAATTTTGACCGTAGATTCATCATGTACATCATGTTGTGTATTAAATTTGTTATATCATTCTTGAATAAGAAGTGATTTGATAACATTGATATCTAACTAAAAGTTATTAGATAACTTGTGTAATGAATATTCTAAAAGAATTACATCCTCAACCTGGGCTGCTCCTAGATTTTTCGGATGAATAATGTGTCAATTGTTGTGCAAATTGTCATCACTACAAACTTAAAAGTTTGGAATACATCAAACATTACACAATAAGATATTAAGGTTTACGGAGTTTTAATGAGCATATTGTTGTTTGTATACAATGATCTTTGGTTTAATTGAGATGACACTCAATACTAGTCATGATAGATTTCATCCTTGTTAATGATCATGTGAACTAGTTGTGTTACTAAGAGCGCAATTGCATTATACATTAAAAGAATAAGAATACTTTAAACTTTAAAATGTTTGGAAGTTTAAATTGTCATAAATTGGTGATAGAGGATGTCACACACTTTATGAATTATTATGTGGATTGGTGAATGCACACATACAAGGATTTCACTAATTAAATTCTTAAAATAAGTATTCCCAAAATTACGATAAATCAAGTTGGTTGATTTATGCCTTGTCAACAAGTATGATTGTCATTACTTGAGGCATAATTCATCAACTGGAACTTTTATGCATTGATCTATTTAGTATTTGGATAAGGGATGTTAAACAATTGTTATAATAAATCAAATACTTGGTATGTTTGATTTTATAATATATTGTATCATATATTTGCATGTTTAATCCATGAATAAATTTATTCTAAATCGTCTGTTGTCAATTAATGATATGGAGTATCATTAAACTAAGACAATCGAGAGATATGGTAGAATATACTTAAAAGTATATTGATGAGAAAGCATACCAATTTCGATGATATTCAATGAATTGAATGTAGGACTTATCCCAACTACATGATTTTACTTTATGAATATTGTTATTAAGTAAATCATGAATAGTTATCCTCTGACTTGAGATACCTGTAAGTGTCATGAATGTAGTGCACTGTGGAACAACTTAACGCTATACGAATCGTAGTCATAAGGGTTGTTTCACAAGTGTTGCAAAGTTCGCGTTATTCTCGTAGTCAAGATAGAATTTGTTCATTCAAATTTATTTGAGTTTAATATTGTTGGGCCCTCGTAGGGTTGACAAGATGTTTGCATGGCCACGCCAAGATCTTCCCGAATATGTTCAAGATTTGGTAATCTTGCACAATCACTAATAACGAAACATAATGGTTGTATAAAGAATGACTTAATTTCATATCTTTATTTAACATGGTATTAGAAACAAAAGGATAATAATAATGAGAAATCATTAAAAGGTTTTCCAGAGCCTTGCTCGAGTTGTACTAGAGGCATCAAGTGTTGCTAGACGCCAACCGATGTGATCACTCTATTAAGATATGTCCAAGTTGGAGCTGTTGGTTTAATGGACAATAAATTATTAGACGTGTGTTAGGATCGAACTCGAGACCACGGGATTGCACACTTTACGTATGAGGATTAAAGTTAATAATTAAATGTAATAGTTATATTTATTTATTAATTAAACGAAATAACTATAACGGACGTTAAGTAATTAATGTAATGGACTAACGGTCGTTAAATGTAATTGGGAAGGACTAAATATGAAATTGGAGATCGAGAAGGTTCTAGAATCCCTTATGGGAGTCCATGGCCGATCGTCCATATGGTTTCCATAAACCAATCCTTAGCCAACTTGTTCACCAAGTTTGTTTGAGATAAATACAAAACCAAGGGTGTTTGTAATTTAACTCTCAGATTCATTAGCTAAACCTAAAACTTGTTTTGTGTGTGTGTTTGCTAAAACCGTCGACACCTTCTCATAGGATCGATCCATAACTTTTCCCAAATCAAAGTTATTTGTTTAATCAAAACTAACATTACTTTAATTCGGTTTAGACGTATGTACAAGAACGTAAGTACTAACACATTATTGTTAGTATTCGGGATTGAATTACAAAACGGTGAGGGTAATTCACATAATCCTATAAACCCTAATTAGGGTTCATCCAATTCTAGTTTTGTGGATTTGATTCTTGTTCGGATAGAATCAATAAAGATACGTATATTCTTGTTTATGTTAATTAATTATTCATTATATGTTCCATACGCTCGCACGTGTACTTGATGTTTATTGTTTATATTTATGATTAATATTTTATATAATTCCAACAGTTGTTAGCATTTTTATAAAGGTTTTTTGTGTGCCATGATTGCACAAGTTTTCAAGTACTAAATAAGCACATCTATTTCTTCAATTAACTTTATTTTCATAAAAATATAAAAAATAAAATAAAAATGATAAACTTGGTAAAAATCACATATTTAGGAAAATATTGAAATCAATTAACATGTACAAGTAAAAATATGTCACCATATAAGAGCCTAATTATAATATAATGCTTCAAAATATGTCACCATGATACAAGTAAAAAAAATCCTTTCTTATATTATAATTAGGCTCCTATATGATAAGATGTTTTAAACATTTTTTAAGTGGTGTAGTGATAAGATAGTTGGAAAATGTTAAAAGAGATACTAGGTCCAAATCTAGTGGAATGAACATTATGAGATGGCCATCCCGAAGAGTTCAAGATTGACCACTAAATATCAGTTAGACCATGTATTCAGACAAAACAATATTCAGCTTTCTAAATAAGTTGAACAAGAATCTCATTCAAATTTAGCCGTTTTTTAACGGCCAAGCTTATATAACAAACAAGCCTCATAAAGGAGGAAGAGAAGTGCAAAAATAACCGATCTACAAGAACAAAATCTGCAAAAAATAAAGATTACAAGCTAAAATCACAAAATAACCCAAACAACCTCAAATAAGAAAAACTACCGAGCTACATCACTGACAATGAGATAGAAAACAGGTTCAACTTCCAAGTGATCCAATCGATGGAACTCTTCATTCCTCTGTTGGACATCCAAAGCAATGAAAGAAGTTGGCCTTGAGTAAAGATGTCTTCATTACATATCGAGCTTAAAGACACCAAATACGCGTGAACAACTCTATTATGTCATGACCAAATCTCCCTAATTAAGACGTATAGCAACGCTTGATAGGTTTTACAATGATTATTTGTGATCTGGGGCGAAAATACCAACAGGTCTGATATCGAAGATCATTCAAAGTTAGCCTAAACTTAAATCTTTGTTCAAAATAAATAATGTTTGTAAATAAGAACACTTTTTCCACATATTTTTACCTTTTTCTTTATATTAGAAATTTGATTTCTTGGTAAATGAGGTTAAATACTTCGAATGCATGGCAGCAATGTGTTACAACTTACACGATTGCCTCCTAAAAATGCATCTGAAATATCTGATAATATTAATTGTTGTCTTTCTACTGAATTAGCAATCTTGTTACATAAAAATAAACCATCACTCAAACTATATATACGCATAGTTGGAAACATGTTTAGTTACGAGAAGGTATCACCATGAGATATCTTTTATCATCATATCACATCTTTTTTATAACGTGCATACTTTGTAACAATTACTTATTTTCATGTTGATCTTTAACTAATTCTCAAGACCAAAATCCTCTTAAAGAATCTTACTATAATATGAGATATGATGCAGTTAATATGGGAAAATAGATTTTAAGCTCTAAGCACTAGAAATTTTCAGCTCACAAAAATCTACCTTTAGCAAATTTTGTCATTTTTATTCTACAAGATTTTAGGATGAATTCATCTTATATTTAAGCTATGTTAGCTTTCACAAGTTGACTATATATAGGTAAAAAAAAACCTTATTTGTTTTATGATTATACAAGTTTTGGCTATGATTAATGAATAAAGCTTTGCTTTTGATCGAATTTCTTACTGGAATTTTTGATCCAATTGTTCTTTTATTTTGTATATTGTTTGGCCATTACGATCCGCATCAAGATACCAAACTTTCCTATTATGTGATCAAATTTGTTTAGGAAAATTGTAATCAAGATACCCGAATTAATTACTCCTTTCGTCTAATAATAAATGTTCACTTTCAATATGGTGTAAAGTATTAGAAAATCACACAAACTTCACTCTCCACCAATCAAATATCATTTTTTCACACTAAAACTACTTCTCATTAGTTGAAATGCAAAGTGAACACTTTTTTTAGACGTTTTAAAATAGCAATATGAACACTTATTATAAGGGGTGGATCTATGGCGTGGCTACATGTGAGACGTGCCACACATGGGTTGACCAGGTAAACTAATTTTGTTCTATAAAATCCTATGGTTCAATAGTTGTTTCTTGTGTGCTACCAAGCTTATTTAGAAGCGATATGGTGGATAATTTTATGACCGGTCTTGAAAACTAATCTGGAACCACCTTGGATCTAGTTGAAAAGCAAAAGAAATAAAACTAAATAAATAAACTTTTTAACTAAATGATTAGTCGTATTACAGAAGAGTATAATGAAGAAAATGTAGTTTTTGTTGTTTTAGACAAGATAAAGAGCGTCACGTTTTTGTTTCTAGTCAACTCATATGTGTGGTTAGGAGAGTGTCACGTAGGTTTAGTCAATAGGTTAAGAGTAAAAATTTATTTTTTGTCTCTTTTCTTAGTTCCCTTGAAGTCTTGAACACATGATATTTTTGTATCCTTTTATTATCTAATCAAACTATACGATTAAACAGTTAGATAAAAGTTTTTGCTACAAGTTTTATATGCGAAGTGTTACGGTATAAAATCTATGTTGTCATTACCTGTAGACTAATACTAAACAACCCGTCTTGTTTTTAGTTTAAACACAAATAAGTACCGACTGCCCATTTAGTGGTTGGGTCTCTGACCCCGATAATTTTGAACTAAATAAAGGAACCGTTTTAGATTTGGTCATGTTTCCGCCGCTGAGTCCAAATAGTTAAATTATCATTCAGCTGTTAATTTTGCTTTCAATTTTGTATAAGATAGAACGTGGGTAAAAAAAAATTGTGCCACACACAAATACAATTTTTGGATCCACGAATATGAGACGAATGGATTATGTTATGACAAGTTGACAACAAACTTTCCATATATTCCCAGATTAAACTATTCCCGTTTTTCCCATAAAACTAGTGGTATATATTGGGATTTTATACTAAAAATTGCAGTCTTTGTCTACTTTCTACAACAGAAAGAAGCAATAGTTACTATAAAAGAACGATAGACTCAATATAAAAATATAGACACTAGCTTGAGTGATAAAAATCATCATTCCTTATGTAAGCTTTGTATAATTATGTATATTATTTTATTTTGCACCATAATATTAAGCCACATCAAAACTGGTTTGAGGCAAGCTTTGAACTCAAGATGGCGGTGTTACGCTAACCAAATCGTGGATCGATACATAAGTCTTTTTATGTATGACATAGCCTGGTTCTAAGAGTATTCGGGGTCGATTGAATGAGAAAAAAATTTAAAATAAGAAATATGAGAAATAATTATAACCAAATATTTGAGATGCATCGATTTGAATTAGATAAATAGATAATTTTTAGATGCACCGTAATATTTTTCTTGCCAAAGATTAGATGTATATAAATATATTCATCAAGTTAGGTGAATCTTATGTATTTTTCGTTATATACGGGTCAAATTTGTTATTAGTATTACTTTGCATTGTTTTCACTTCAAAATCACTTTCGAAACTAATTAGATTTCATCTAAATGAATAGAGTCACATCTAATTCAAGTCAATACATTTCAAATATATGATTATAGTTATTTTTGATACTTATTATTAATTTTTTTCTTGTCACTTGATCATGCCCTACTACAATACGTATGAGGAACTTTTCTCTATTGGCAATCGCTTTATGCTTTTATTGCCATTTTTATGGTTCGCAATTATAAAACATGCAAAAAATATGATTGGATATATTATAATTCACTTTAATCTTTTTTTTTAATGGATTATTATTGATGGGATAAGTCAACTACTTAATGTAATGGAGTGGGGCGGTATCCTAAATATGTTTCCTAGTGCACTTTTTAGTGACTTTAATTGTTCATATATTCATAAAAAAAGCTTCCAAAAAAAAAATTTGGGAGGAAAGAAATCTTTTTAAGCCAATTACGTGTAACTTTCATGTGCCAATATTTTTTTAAAACTAAAATACACTTTTTTTTTTTTGAATTTCTTATATATCCCTTTTTTTCTTCAAAATTACATATATATCCAACTTAACTTAAAAATTACATGTATATCTAATCTAAAACTTAAAATTTCATATATATCCAGTCCATCTTAAAAATTACATATGTATCCAATCTAAACTTAAAATTATCATATATGTCAAAATATCCAATTTATAAATAATTAAAACCTTAAACTACATATTAAATATCATTTGATTTTAAATGACAATTATACCATTGTTTATCTTTTCATTATAATCACATAAGGGTGTTATCGAGTTGGGTGTTAAAAAATAATCGAAACCCGACTCCATTTAGAACTCGGGGTTAGTCAGGTCGGGGTATTTTTTTTAGCCTCAACAGAATTGACCCGAACCCGAATAACCTGACGTGACTAACACCCTATGCGTGATTATAATAAAAAGAGAAACAATGGTATAATTGTTATTTTAAAATCAAATGATATTTAATACGGAGTATATATTTTAAGTTTTTAATTATATATAAGTTGGGTATTGGACATATGAGGTTAGATCAATAAAAAACACATATAATCTAAAGAACAAACTATAAGATCTCAACCATCAATTTGCTTTTTATCCAATGGATGAGATGAAAGAAAAACTAACAAAGGAAGGGTAAAATGTAATTGTATAAAACCCACTTTCCACATTTTTAAAAACAACGATCTTCAGAAGCGGTAAATCTTCAAGCAACGAAAAATACACTATCGCGACGAGAATTAAATCATTTTCTATAGATATGCACTTTTATATACTTTCGACAAACTTTTTTCAAAATTTCATCCGGAAAATCACGCGTGATTCGTAAAAATCACACGTGATTTGTTTTTGTTGTGATTCGTGTATAAATCACACATGATTCTGTTTAAAAAAAATCACATGTGATTTAAGCTGAGTCAGAAACACAGTTTACAAGTCACATTCGATCTTTACGCTCTGTTCTCGAGTTTTTTTTTAAGTAATGGAAGGGGAAGGGACGGGAAATCAAAAAAAGGGTGTTCTTGAGTTTTTTTAAGATGGAAAGGTAGGGGACTGGAAGGTGGGAGGGAAGGGATGGCCTTTTGTGTGTATTTTCGTTCCGTCCAATTTTGGGCGGATTGGGAAGGGAAATGGGTTTTTAATATTACAGGCTTTTGTTAAATTACAATATTAACCCCAATATTCATACATGATCTTTATACTTTTTACCTTCCCCATATCACTGATCAACTATACAACTACAAGTGATTAGATAATCATGAGGCATATGTGTATATGTGGTTGTACATCAACTAATATATATTTTATTTTTATCAAAAGTAAAATTATACTCGATATTGAGATCAAGAAGATCCCGTAATGATGATACGCTTTTGTTTTAGTAATGTTTTTCGTGCATTACCTGATTTGTACTTTAATTGAACTGTCAAATATGTTTGATCAACTTAGGTTCTGATCCATATCGTTGTCTATGTCTTGTAGGTTTTTTGTTAGCTCATTTGTTAATTGTTATGTTTCAAGTAGATTATGCATTGTTTTGGTTTTGTTGTAGTGTTTTAACAAAACAAAAATGTTTGTTTATATTGTTAGCCACAAGTATATAAACGAGGATACTTCTTTGCATTGTTAGCCACAAGTATAATAAAAATCCAACTATCTTTCTTCAAATATAAACGAGGGTATATTGGTAATTTGTGTAGCTTCCTTTCCTTTCCTTGCTACTTAAAAAAAAAAACTCAAGAACACAAAAATAAATAACCACTTTCTTCCCATCTCATCCCCTGCTTTGCCCTTCCCATCCCATCCCCTTCCATTCTTTAAATTTTAGACTTGAGAACAGAGCGTTAGAGTAATAAATTACATGTGACCTTTAATTTTAAATCAACTTATTCCTTTATTTTATAAAACAAATTTCTGAAATCACGTGTGATATTGTTATTTATTTTTTTGCTATGTTATGAAAAAATGTAAATTACGTGAGATTCAGTTTTAATCTAAAAATGAGTAAATCACATGTGATTCACTTTCAAAAAATAATTTAAGGTAAAATCACATGTGATTTGCGGTAAATCACATGTGATTTGCGGTAAATCACATGTGATTTGCGGTAAATCACATGTGATTTAAGGTAAAATCACATGTGAATTGCACAAAATCTCGTGTGATTCTTTGGTGGGTCACATTGAAAAAAGTTAAAGTCTTACAAAAATAAACTATCATCTTTTTCAAATAGTAAACCTATTTTGAAAATTCACAACCACAAAAGTGAAACACATGACAATAATGACTTGATTTGTGAACCGAATTTTTATTCATTCACGAGATATAGCTTTAACTTGCTAAAAGATCTCATGTTAGTGAAAAGAAAAAAATAAAATAAAAATACTTCAATGCCATATTCTTGCAAGTTATAATGTGTTGAATAAGGGTTTGATTTATATGGACTTCTATAAACAACCACCATCAGTTGAGATAAATGGACTTTTTCAAACCATACTCGTTGTCTCAAAAGGTTTGGTTCAAATACATAGTTGAAATTCTGATGCACATTTGAGACAATTGAATTAGTGAACTATTGTGATGACTCATAACTAGACCAGCATGTCTCATATATGGTCGCCAAGCTGATGATAATAAACCGTAATAGACTCAAGATCGGTTGCTAGATTCACCAAACTTTTATATATGTAAAGCGTGTTGGAATATGTATATATTTATAAAAAGCGTATGTCCGGATTCGAACTCGTGACCACGGATTGCACACATTACGAATGAGAATTAAAGTTAAAATAATTAATGTAAAATGATTACGATTAATTATTACACAAACCGACTAACGATAGTTAAGTATTTAACGGAAAAATGACTAACGGTCGTTAAATGTAAAGAGAAGGACTAATAGTGAAATTGTTATAAAAGGAAAAGATATGGGTGTCTCCCTTGGTCCTTGAACGTTTTGGGAGGGTTTCCAACCAAAACCCTAACTTTTCCCAAAGTTTTCCATTCACTATATAAGCAAACCTAGGGTGAGAGTTTAGGGTTAACTTTTGCACACACATTAACTTAAACTCTACTCTTTTCTCTCTTGCATAACGGCCAAACACCCCTAATTTATTAGGGTTTTGGTTTTTGTTTTTCTAAAACAAGTTTTGTGTTGTTAGATCTAGCAATCTCTTTAATTCGTTTGTTAATTCGTGTGTACAAGAACGTGGTGTGACACACTATTATTACATCAATTGGTTTGAGTTATAAAACGGTAAGGGATAACTCTTTAAACCATTCTACTTGAATTGAAGAGATCTATCCAATTGCAAGAGGTATGTTACGCTTTATTTTCAGTTAATTAATTGCTATTATATTCCTAAGTCTTCCGCTGTGTACTCTGTGGTGTCTATATGATTCTATTTATTTTCATATATCTTAAACTCAACAGTGGCATCTCGAACCTTGTATAACAAGTAATTAATTACTGAAACACATAAAATAAATAAACATGATTGTGTTATTAATTGTATGCGTAGATCTAGGGTTTGCAAAACCTAAACCCTAATAAATTTTTGGGGGGGCGTAAATTTTGTGCCCTAATTAGGGTTTTGTAAACTTCAGTTTTAATTGGATTAGAAACCCTAGGTTGCATGCAATTTTATGTGTATTAAATTGCGTAACTCTTGTTTAATTGCATTAATTGTTAAGTGTGGTTTATATCCATGATAAATACATGCATGTTTTGTCATGGATCTGCTTTTATTATATGTTTTACTTGGTTAAGTGATATACACTAAATATTATGATAGATCTAAAATTGGGGAACACCTCAATCATTATTATTTAATCAATTATGTGCTATGTGGTACATATTTAATTTTGACTTACGCAATCGATGAATCGATGCATGTGGCTCACCTTGTACGTAGCTGAAAACGGGTGAAAGTCTTAATTAAATATATACATATTGACAGAACTATAATTGATTATTAATAGGATTTATCAAAAGGTTTGCATGTGGCTATTTGATATGCATAACTTATTATTATGTTATGCATTCATTGTTCATTTGTTTATTTTTAAATACTTGCTTGTTTGTTATGTGTAACAAGAGTATTTTATAAGAAAAATAAACTGACATAAACAATGGTTAAACATGTATTTTAAGCATAGTAATCATAATCGTTTAATTGATTGATTTTTGCACAAAATAGTTAGAACGGCTCACCCATTAATGACAAAGCGTGTGATGGGTACAAGGATGGTACGCATTAAATTGTGACCTTAAATAAGAGGGTTTTAATATGCTTCACGACCGATTCTCCGCTCGTTTGTGCGTCTTAATGGAGCTACCAAGTATTCCTATATGTGTGCATAAAATCTTAAGGGTGAATTACTTTAAATTCTACGCGCCACTTTTGTGGGAATTATTCGAATAACTTGGGTCTTATGACTCATGCAGTAGTAGGATATAGTGGTAATTAAAGGTAATTCTTTAATTGGTGTAACCAATACATCGATTAAAGTTTGATGATGAAAAGCTTAAACATTAAAACAAGGATATAACTGTTTTAATAAAAACCTTATGCTACGAAGATGAATGCATGACATCTTTTGTACATATTTGATTTGACATCAAAATTATTACCCTTAATTTAAGTTGTATGTCATCCAATGAAACGGAAACACCTGAGATTACCTTTTATTTGCGTGAGAACGTGATTTAGATCGTAATCAAAGGGTAAAATATCCACGTGTCGTGAGAACGGGCATGGATGATTTTTCAGTTTCTTAAGTTGGACAACTTAATTGAGTTTTGTAGTGAGAACTGACAACTCAAGGCATGAGATAGGGATAAAACATGTTTACATGGCAATTTAAATTGGCTAAATTTAAATCCCATAAATCTAGGAATTGCAATTTGAAAATTGGCAATTGAGGCTCGACTCGTACCATTTTGAATACTTTCGATCATTACTAGCAGATCAACTGATGTGATGAAACTATGTCAATTTGGATCCTAGTTTTCAGTGAAAATTAAATGGTTATATGTTTATGAACCATGGGTATATAATTTTCTTGAAATGGTTAATTATCAAAAATACTAAAATTGAATTTTGTAATTCTTTTGAATATATTAATGCAACATTTAACAGTAAGCGTGGTTTAGTCTTTTATTAGTAAATTGATCCATTCTCATTTGTCAAACAAATGTTTGATCGAGAATAAATTACCGAAAAGATAAACAAAGTCTCTTTCCATGGGAAAGAATGAGACTCAATCCTATTCCTTTTCATGAATGAGAAAGGTAATAATAGGAACATTTGAATTGTTTAAATTCTAATGTAACTCATAGCAATGAATTGCACGTCTTATTTTTCATAAAGATTTCATTACCCTCATTTGGTGAATGAATCCTTTTGTAACAAACATGAATGTTGGTTAACTGGAAAACATGTATGTGAGTTACTAAATTAGAAGCTAGACTAATTACCGCGAAAATTGGTAAAAGGCAAACTAGCATATTTTATCTAGTTGTTTTGCTTTAGCCTTTAAAGGTGCTACATACCAGTATGGGGATGGTAGGCTCATTAAGGAAGAAATTGCATACCCAATTTTCAAGTTAATAACATTGATGGATAACCCATCATTCATAGAGTAGAATACACTTTTAGTACCTTAGTAATGATTACATATGGTTCTTTAAAGGTGTAGGAAAGTAAAAGCAAGCAAGTTGTTTTCACTTTGGTTATGAAACACTTACAATGTTGTCTAATTCGGTGAGAGCATTTGTGTTGCATTCTTGAATAAGAAGTTGTTATAATGATTTCTAATTCGATTGGAGCTACAAGCTTTGTTTCTGTATAGTAACCCAGATTATCTTCAAAGATAATTACTTTCCAATTGTAGACACTTATGCTTTTAAGGATAGTTATGTGCGTTTCCTTACTAAACAATATAGTCCTACATCTACTTGTTATATCTATGACAAATCATTTTAATCAAATAAACAAACGTTTGTCGTGTTGTTTATCTGCTACATAATGTTGTTCCATGCACAAGTAGGAGAAATCTTTATTGTGTGCAAGGTACAACACATATAAATATGATTTAAATGGATTCTCTTGACCACAAGGTAAGAGAGCAACGTTCTAATAGGAATTATACATTTAAATATGTATGATTGCCCCATTAAGAACATGTGTCAAGATGATAACAAAGACTACTTTAAATATTTATGTCATTCAATATTTAATAAACACTTGTAGTTACAATTTATGTTACGTGAGAACGTGAACTAGATTGTAGCCAAGGTAAAATATCCACGTGTCGTGAGAACGAGCATGGATGATTTTATAGTTTCACGTTGAACATTTCATGGAATGACATAATTAAATGAAGTAATCTAATACTACTTTGATTTTAAGTATTTATGTATTCGTTGAATGACTTAAATATATGTAGTAAATATTAACTTGAAATTATTAATTGAAACCTGAGGTGTTGTTCATAATTACTTTAATTATACATGTTTATGATCTCTTTGTAGAGTCACAAACATGAAGTCTTTTAATACAAGACTTACAATATAAAGTAAGACGTTAACTTGCTATGTTTTAAGACATATGCATGAAGTCAATGAGTTGATCAATGACTTATAACGTATAGTGGGATTATAACTGTTATGTCTTTTGACTTGGTCAAGAATACTTGTGTTATAATACATGCAATTGACTTGGTAATTCTATTGTACCATTATGTTTTACCTTTTTGGTAAATAGATAAGCCAAAGAGTAGATGGTTATCTTAAATATTGTTAAATTTTCTTACAATATTAATTCTAAGGAAATACCATAGTTTTATGGTATGTTCGATTAGAAGAATCCAAATCTATTGGCATTGTTTGATTCAATATAACTATAGTTTCTTCCAAAAGTTATCAAGGTTAGTAGATTGAGTATAGATTGAATATACTCAATAAGACTCCAACCTAGAAGATTAATAAGACACCATTTTTATGGAAAGTGATGAATCACACTAAGTCTTATAATGAAGTTCGAATTTGTTAAAACTACTTATAAAGTGAGTTGTAACAAACTAAAGTCGAGAACATCAATGTTTTTGTAATATCCCAAAGAGAACAATGCATTGTTACTCTACTTGCTAAACTATTTAAAGGTAATCTTTAAATTGTTAAAGGCAAGTGGGAGTTTTGGTTTAGATCTTGAAAGATTAAAGTTACAAAATACATAATCTTCTAAAATGCACTAGCAAATATCAAGAGGAGGCTAAACATGTAAATGATAGACCTCAATATGATGGAATTGTCATTCATAGATCCGTAAGGATATCTCGGATATTTAATATCTTTGAGGATTATGAGTTCTGAGGATCATGGTAAGCTTCGTTAATCATGATGATGAATTTACCAAATGTTAAATTGTGGTAAATCAATCTTACTATGAATATTGAGATGTTGTCCATAAAGATAATCAATTTTAGATACTTAGTTTATCTAAATGAAGATGATTTTCTTTAAAGGATGAAAACCCTAGTGGTTTAAATCTTTGTGTAGAAATCATATGGACAATATTGTACACGTATTTAATGTTTGTCTAGTGATAATAATATTAATCATACTTAAGCAATTAACTATGATTGAATATTCTTTCCTATATACATTAAATAGAAGTATAAAGATTATAATTGTCATACTTAGTTTCATTGATATGAAATTTTGACAATGAATATCAAAACTTTTTGTTCTAGAATTACTTTTGCGAGGACGATAAGTAATGCAAAGGAGTTTTTATGAATTCAAATAATCTTTAAATATGTACATACTGCATGAATCCATGAATCGATATATGCATGCATCTAGGAGATGATTCTTATGTTTAATATTAAATCAATGTTTGATTTAATAATTAAAATAAGATAGCTCATAAGTATTCCTGAAAGCTAGTGGGAGTATTATTTTTTATTTTCTTAAATCTTATATGTTGTATGGGCAACTACATTCCACATAAATTAAGTTTTAGTTGGGAATGAACTTCGTTTGTAAGATTTGGAAATAAAATATATAACCTTGGAATATATGTTTATTATTTTAAACATATCACGGTAAATAAATGAGTCTAATAGAACATGATGGATATATAATGAGATCTTAAAGTCTAACTTGAAGATTCATCATGTACATCATGTTGTAAGATTGTTGTGTCATGCTTGATTACAAGATGATTTGACAACATTGAAAGTTGTTAGTGTAATAAATATTTTAAAAGGAATATGTTTGGATTTAGAATCACATTCCACGGTCTCGAGATGCTCCTAGATTCTATGGATGAAAATATGGCAATTGTTTCATAATTGTCATTGCCAACAAACTTGAGTTTTGGTAGGCACCAACATTACACTATAATTGTTCAAAGTTTACGGATGTTTAAAAGCATATTGTTGTACACAATGATACCAACAATGATTTGGTATAATTGAGATGACACTCAATTCTAGTCATGGTATCCTTGGTGATGACCATGTTGACTAGTTATGCTCAACTAAGAGCATAGTTGCATTATACATTAAAGAATAAAGAATACTTTAAACTTTAAAAGTTTTGAAAGATGATTGTCATAAAAGGGTGGTTCAGGTTGTCACGCATCTTATGGAATATTATGACAATATCAAAATATGTGTAAACACATACAATAAATTCACTTATTGAATTCTTGAAATAAGTATTTTCAAAATTCCTATAGATCAAAGTTAATTGAAATTATGCCTTGTCAACAAGTATGATTCTCATGACTTGTGGCAAAATTCATTAACTAGTATTATCATGCATTGATCTATTTAGTATTTGGATAAAGGATGTTAAACAATTATTATTTATAATGAATTAAAGTACGGTATATGTTTAATTTCATTTATAATATTGTGTCCTGTATTTGCATGTTTAAATCCTTGAATAACTTAAGTTATTCTAAATAGTCCGTTGTCGATCAATAACATATGAATGATATTGAATTAAGACAAATCGAGTATTAGTTAGAATATACTTGAAAGTATATTGATGCGTAGCATGACTAATTTCGATGATATTCAATGGATTGAGTATAGGACTTATCCCACCCACATGATGGTACTTTATGGATCTTAGTCATTAAGTACATCATGAATATTTATCCTCGACTTGATATACCGTAGAAGCTGTCATGGATGTAGTGCATTTACGTGAAGTAATCTAACGCTATACGAATCGGTAGTTATAAGGGTTGTTTTCGTAAATGTTGCGAAATTTATGAATTTCGCTCGTAGTCAAAGCAGGATTTGTTTCCTTCAAATTTATTTGAAGTATAATATTATTGGGCCCTCGTAGGGTTGTCAAGATGTTTGCATGGCCATGCCCAAGGTCTTCGGAATATGTTCGGAAGAATTGGTAATCTTGATCAATCATATAAAACGAGAAATGAATAGTTAATTAAGAAATGAGTAAGATCCATATTCTTATTAACATGATATTAGAAACAAAGGATGAATATGATGATGAATCATCAAAATGGTTTTCTCGGAAAACCATACACGAGTTATCTTGGGGGCATTGGCGTGTTCTAGACGCCAACCAATGTCATTACACATTTGTAAACATATCCAGTGGGGCTGTTGGAATATGTATATATTTATAAAACGCGTATGTCCGAATTTGAACTCGTGACCACGGATTGCACACATTACGAATGAGAATTAAAGTTAAAAATAATTAATGTAAAATGATTACGATTAGTTATTACACAAAGCGACTAACGATCGTTAAGTATTTAACGGAAAAATGACTAACGATCGTTAAACGTAAAGAGAAGGACTAATAGTGAAATTGTTATAAAAGGAAAGATATGGGTGTCCCCCTTGGTCCTTGAGCGTTTTGGGAGGGTTTTCCAACCAAAACCCTAACTTTTTCTCAAAGTTTTCCATTCACTATATAAGCAAACCTAGGGTGAGAGTTTAGGGTTAACTTTTGTGCACACACATTAACCTAAACTCTACTCTTTTTCTCTCTTGCATAATCGGCCAAACACCCCTAATTTATTAGGGCTTTGGTTTTTGTTTTCTAAAACAAGTTTTGTGTTGTTAGATCTGAATCTCTTTAATTCGTGTGTACAAGAGCATTGGTGTAACACACTATTATTACATCAATTGATTTGAGTTATAGAGCGGTGAGGATAACTCTTTAAACCATTCTACTTGAATCAAGAGATATATCCAATTGCAAGAGGTATGTTACGCTTTATTTTGATTAATTAATTGCTATTATATTCCCAAGTCTTACATTGTGTCTTCTGTGAATTATACATATGATTCTATTTGTTTTCATATATCTTAAACTCAACAAAAGCGTAGAGTTATTCAATAGATAGCAAATCTCTCTGGCGTTGAATTCTCTGACTCAGACACCGACTCATGGCACGTTGTTGATCCGTTTGATTCTGAGAACGATGACATCATTACTACTGAACTCACCACAGATTGTTGCTTCTAATTTCAAACAAATTATTTAGATCTGAGATGAAGATGAATGTTTCTTTTGATTTCAAAAAGATTATTTAGATCTGAGATGAGATGAAGATGAATGTTTTTGATGAAAGAGAGAGAGAGAAAGTGAGTGAGTGAGAATGAATGATTGACAGGGATGTGTAAGAGTAAATGCGAATTTAATTTACAATCCTACCATTTATCTAATTAAATGGAATGGATGAAAAGCAGATCCAACCGTCGGATCAAATTGAGATCAATGGTCGGGATGGAGCAATTTGTTCTTTAGTTTTTTTGTTCGTTATTGAACTTTTGTCTTGGACATATATGATAATTTTAGTTTTAGATTGAATATGCATTTAATTTTTAAGTTTGGTTGGATATATATGTAATTTTGTTAAAAAGAGGATATATATAATTTTAAATTTTAGATTGGATATATATGTAATTTTTAAGTTATATTGAATATATATGTAATTTTAAAGCAAAAGAGGGATATATATGAAATTCTCCCACTTTTTTTTTTATAGGTGTTGAGGTGTCATAGGATGATAATGTGTCATGTGATGTAGAAAAGAGTGACAAATATCACTTTTCAATCCCTCTTTCTCTTTTTCAATTAAGTATTCTCTCCGACTAAAAATAAATATCTTATTTTGACTTTTTGAAGTATTTTTTATTTTTTAACTTTGATCTTAACTTTTTTTTTGTTATATAATAACAGATGTAAAATAGATAAACGTATAGAGTTTTAAATGTATTTTCATTGGTATAATTTTATCAAATAATACTGATATAACACAAACAAAAATATTTAAAATATAAACTAAAAAAGAAAGATTTTAAAACGGTTAAAAAAGACATTTATTTTGAGACGGAAGGGCTAGCATTTTCCATTGATCTCAAACCTTGTTTTAAAAAAATTAGTTAATCGTTTGATTATATCTTTAGTGAGTGTCCACGTTAAAGCAGTTGTGGTTGTCACGCTTCATTTACATAGCTGAACCGTATGTCGTCCATTAATTCCAAAGCTTTGATTGGAGTTACAAAAGCACCAATGTATGTATGAATATTCAAATCAAAAAGTTCTAAGCAAAAGTTTTATTAGAATATTATTTCGTACATGTCTAAAACACACGATTTCATTTTATTCCTTAGGATATTAATTGGACGGTTTTTGATATTGTAAATTTTATAAGTAGATGATTTGCAAACTAGTTTGATAGTTTACTAGCTTGTTTATGAGTATGTTGCGAAATTGATAGATGAATATAAGGTACAACTATTTGATATGCAAACCAATTCGTATAAGAAAACACACGCTAACACGTGCCCAGTGGTTACATATCAACAAGATCTTAAATTGATATTCTTTTTTTTACATTCATAACCATTTGGTGGACGAGTATACGTTACTGACACCTCCTCTTCATAGTCGTTCTCCTAGTGATATCTTCTCCGAAATTCTGCTGGTTGTGAGAATAAGTTGACATTAAAAGCTTTATCACGCGACTTGTTCCTCTCTATCTCAACAAAGTTAGTCTCTTCCTTGGATTTTTTTTTTTTTGGAAGAACTTTTCTCATGGAGCAAGCACACGTCAATATGATGGGCTCAAGTTTTATTTTTGTGATTTTGGGCTAGTTTTGGTTGCTAGTGTTGGGCCTTTTCTTTTAGCCTAATTTCCTATTCTTCTTTCGTTTCATGTTTTATCAATAAACATTTTGACATTTTGTCTTTAAAGAGTTGGATATTTATTGGATGTCAAGAAAACTTCTAGGTTATAATAACTTCAACATGAAATCGAAACTTATTTCGTTGCTAGGATAAAATGTCGCACGATCTTGTTTTACAAGAGACAATGTGTTTAAATTATAAACATGTATCATTGAACTCAACAAACCACCCATTGGTTCAAATTATTCATGAACAATACAAGAAAAAAGTAAAGACTGTCCTCAAACGAGTGCGGTCTGAAACCAGAAAACACTAAACACAAGACTTCACTACAACACTTAGAAAGACAAAGATGGTGGATCAAAAAAGTTTATCAACCAAACGTTTGTGACAGATAACTCAGAGAAAAACCAATGTATGAATATTCAAATCAAAAAGGCCTAAGCGAAAGTTTTTGTTAGAATATATCATTCCGTATATGTCTAATAAAAACACCATTCATTTTATTCGTTAGGATATTAGTTGGACGGTTCTTGATATTTAGATGTTAGAAACTTGTTAAATTTTATAACTAGATGATTTGTAAAGTACTGTAGTTTGATAGTTTACTAGCTTGTTTATGATTTGCAAAGTAGTAAGATACCCGCGTGCCGCGTGCTATTGATAGTTGTATCATACATTCATACCCTACTATTCGGGAAAATAGGCGCAGGAGGATATTTGACAAGTCGATGCCATATGGATATTTTCATAGCAAAGCGGATAAAAGAGATTCATGCGAGATATTCGGTGAGTGGAGCTCGAGTTCATTACATATCCATAAAGGGTGCAACACCACGACGCTAGAGTCTAATAATAGATGGTGTTTTAACTAGATGGAATCGGTCATCATTAAGCTTATTTCAAGTTCACAATTTTCCATTGGCACTTCATCACCGGGTAGTAGCTCGACATCTCCTTGGCATCTCCTTCGGGGAATGGGCGTGTACACCTTAAGGTACACTTTCCTTGGGCAACTGTCTGCAGACTTGTTACGATTAGGCTTGTCGATGGTGGAAATTTGAAAGAGCAGTGGTGTAATCTCCACCATGGTCTGTCTCTTACGGCAAAGTAGGCGAACAAGTGTCATTTGGTCTCCTTCAAAGCACACGGCGAGAACAAAATAAGTCATCATCACGAGACCAAGTGAATGGCGGAGTACTTTTGAGTTTTAGGTCAAAGCATAGTAAATTGCAATTGTTTCACTAAATCGAGCTAAGCGGAATGGGTCGAGGACAAGATGGGTCATGGGTCATATGAGAAAGTAGGATAACGAATAAAAAAAACTTAATGCGGTAGAAAGCGTCTTGGGTTGGGTCGGACCTACACACAAACACTCGTTTGTCTTTTCTTTTCCGTTTTTATACATAATTCTTGATTTTAATATGAACACAAAGACTATACAATTCTTGTTGGTGAGCCTTGATCACGACTTCTTTAAAAATTTGTTTTGGACGGTTGTTACAATGAGAAAAGTGCGAAATATAAGCGTAATTATAAGAAGCGTAATAAGCGAATTGTATTGATATGGAATGAATTATTCTGAATTCTTGCCCTATATATACATGTTGAATCGGTGCCAATGAAGGCGGTTGTCGATTCCTAAGCGGTGTAATTGATATAACCGTTGTAACCTAAACTAAACGTTATACCCTATTCTAAAGCGGTTTATACGTTACATTAATAAACCAACCCAATACAATGGGTCGGTTTTACTGAAACATAGCATAAACATACACTAAACTACCCTTAACTATATTAAGATTATTAAACATACTACTAAGTTTTCGGTTTTGTCATTTACTTCAACATTCCCCCTAATGACAAAATCGGTGCTTCTTTAATCTTTCTTTCTTGACGAGTCTTCACTGACAATGTAGGTTCGGTGTCGATGTCATAGGTGAGATGTGACTCTTCTTGCTTGTTGTATTTCCATTTCGTGCATTCTTTCATAAAGTGTCCATGCTTGCCACATTCATAACATCCGAGCTTGCTTTTGTCGTTAGTTCCTTGACTCGTACTTGCATTGTGTACATTCAATTATTCTTCCATTCCTTGCCTTCTTTGTTGAAATCTTTACTTCGCCATTTACCATAAGTTTTGTTGTTGGAATTTGCCATGAGAAGCTTGTCTTGATCATTTGCCTCTAGTATGTCTTGACTCTTAATTCGTTCTTCATAGGTCATTAACCTTCCAATGGCTTCTTCAAACGACATTTCGTCTAGATCTTGATATTGTTCTATAGTTGCCACGATCGGTAAAACTTCTTTGGAGCGAGTTAAGTGGTTTCCTTACTAGCACCTTATCTTCCAGGTTTCACCAAGTCCTCAAACTTGGCCTTTATACTACTTAATTTTCCTCCATAGTCACACTTTTTCGTTTGGTTTTATCCTTAGCGTCTCTAGTTCACTTCTCAATGTTTGTAGTCGTGCCTTTTGAACAAGATCGGCTCCCAGTGCTTGACTTTGATTGAGTCCCATACTTCCTTTGCAGTTGAGTATTGTGCAACTTGCATTAAAACATCTTCTGGCGTTGATTGGAAGATTATTGCCTTTAGCGTGTTTTCTTTCTTCTCATTTGTTGTTGTTCCGTCTTTCGCAACTATCATTTCCCATATGCCATATGCCTTCAATATTGTCTCCATCATCAATGCCCATATCGTGTAGTTTGTTTCGTTCAATTTTGGACATTGTAGTGAAACATTTCCTAGTTCTCGAGCGATGTATTGTTCGATGTGCTAGCATTCTTGTCTCCTTCTACCATGCTTGCTTGCTTGCTTATAATCGAACCGAAATGTTTACGATTTTCTTGCTTTGTGTTTGATCGAAAAGATCAAAGTTCTTGCTTTTGTGATCAAAGATCAAAATTCTTGCTTGAAACTCTAAGGTTTCTTCTTGCTATCTTGCTTGAAACTCTAAGGTTTCTTCTTGCTTGAAAACACTAGGTTTTCTCTTGCTATGAACCACAAGGTTCGATTAATCTTGCTATGAATCACGAGGATTCGAATAATCTTGCTATGAACCACAAAGGGTTCGGTTTGACTTCTATGAACCACAAAGGGCTCAAAGTTATCTTGCTATGAACCACAAGGGTTCGGGTTATCTTGCTATGAACCACAAGGGTTCGGGTTATCTTGCTTATGAACCACAAGGGTTCGAGTTATCTTGCTATGAATCTAAAGGAAAAGCGGTATTTGCTATTCTAATCAATCGGGGTTCTTCGCTAATGGGATTTCTATCTTACTAACAAAATATTTCTTACTTTATATGGTAGAAAAGTAAGAAAATTGAAAGAATTAAAAGAAAAAGCGATTGATTAGTGAAAACACAGGGCGTGTTTTGTTTATAGGTTCAAGATGCTTTCAGTTCGTGATTCCAAAACAACTTGCTTCGATCGGTTTGCGTGTGTTTCTTCTTGCAATAAAAGCAAAATTCGATCCTTATTTCTTTCTTCTTGCAAATCGATGGCTACTCTTGCTCGTTCTTTCTTGGATTCTTTTTGCTCTCGATGCCATCGTTGGTGAGCCTTCGATCCTGACTTCTTTTGCGGGTTGTTTTGGACGATTTGTTACAATGAAAAGTGCGTAAATATAAGCGAATTATAAAAGCGTAATAACTGAATTGTATTGATATGGAATGAATTATTTACAGAATTCTTGCCCTATATATACATGTTGAATCGGTGCCAATGAAGGCAGTTGTGTCGATTCCTAAACGGTGTAATTGATATAACCGTTGTAACCTAAACTAAACGTTATACCCTATTCTAAAACGGTTTATACCGTTACTAATAAACCCAGCCCAATACAATGGGTCGGTTTTTACAGAAACATAGCATAAACATACACTAAACTACCCTTAACTATATTAAGATTATTAAACATACTACTAAGTTTTCTGGTTTTGTCATTTACTTCCAACAATTACGATAACAATATTGTATATTGTTTAAAACAATATAAGAGATTTTGTGGATTTAAATATACATTGCGCAATTTTGACCCGTTTGACCAGCGTTTTCATCATAGCTAGAGGTTTTTCATCCTTTAACCATTGGTTAGCATAAAGCTGTAAACTAAATCTTATGAAAATGTCTATAAGCCCACTACACAAGTAATATCTAGGAGGTCACAAATCTAAACACATGTTCACATATTGGTATAAGTAGTTATATCACATTAAGCGTCTAACTAAAAAATGACTTAGCTACTATAAGACTTGACAACCAACTATCGACTCCATACCTTTGTCCGTATCGAGCATGAACTCATGGTAGTCCGCTTGACTTCTTCACGCTTTTCATATTCGCAATGGTACTTCATCCACAAGAAATGGAAGTTAGAAATCATCCAAACAAGTCCCAAAGCGGGCTCAATGTTTTCAAGGAAGTGTCGGAGTAGTTGGAGTTAACTTAAGACTACCACGGTCATGGTACTTGTAAACCGCATGATTATGGAATTATCTCCATAACTAACACCTAACTCACTTCAACATCTTCAAGCAACCTTACTTAATCATATACCTTAACCTACACTAATCACGATGAACAAATATATTTTATGAAAGAAGTAATGGTCGCCGCCGCATCGTCTTTGGTACCCTTCTAGTAGATATTAAATATAGAAAAGTATATACATAAGTATATAACCGGTTCAATCGATTGAACCAAGAACAAATATTTGCATTGAATTAAGGAGCTTGTATTGTAACTTTACATTGAATTATTGGTTACATATTTACTTTATATCTACTCTTCACCAACTACTTCTGGTACATCTCATTACTTTTAACTATTTCATTAACTTCTTCCATCAGCTTTTTCAAACACACTACTTAAATTGAAACCTAAAAACCCTAAAACATAGCATATAGCACATAGCACACTTACTTGTTTGGCTGCCCATCTCCGTGCCAAGCAAAGTTTTTCTTCCAGGAACACTACTCTTGGTCAAGCTCATGGCTTTTGATTTCTTTCAGGCATCGAGCTCATGTCGCTCTTTCTGTCCCGTGGGCTACACTACCTTCATAATGATTAAAACAAGGTAGACATTCGCTTTGTTTGTGAATAATTATATTATTTGATGTTTATATGATAATGTCACTTAAGGGTGTTCAGGGTTGCTTATTTACTTTGGAATAAGTTGAAAAGTAGTTTCATACTAATACCAACAATGGTTTTCTTCTTAAAAAATAAGCAGAAAAACATGTAAATAAGTAACCCAAACATCCCGTTAGTATAAGCCTATAAGGAAAACCATTTGAACTCTTTTTTTCTCTCAAACTCCTAAAATCTTAATGGTCAAGTCCGAGTAGCTCAAAAAAAAAAAAAAAAAAAAAAAGTTTGACTTCTTTGTAGTACTAAAGATACATCTTAGGGGTGTTTGTTTCACATACAACGGGCTTGTGGCTTATTTGGTTTTCGCTTATGTTTCATAATAAGCTCATTTTTGTGGCTTATTTTGAAACCTTCGCTTATAGAGCTTACTTTTACATGATAAACATATAAGTCGAAAAGTTTGAAAATAAGCCATAAAAAGTGAGCTTATGAAACATAAGCGTAAAACCACACAAGCCATAAGCCCGCTATATAAACCGAAACAACACCCCCCTTAAGGCCTTAAGTCTAACTTAACAATATTTCAGCAAATTGTCTAGATAAGCTGGATTCATACGAGAATTAGCTGAGCAGCGCGAAAACGCAATATTGGCAACATCATATAAGCATCTTTAGAATTCTTAGAAGGAGCTGAAGAGTGAAATCTTTTGCCATTCACCACGACTGAAGCTCGAAAAAGTGGTATATGATCTTCACCCTCTTTAACACACGACTGACGAGTATTTAGGTGGTTTCCAACGAGACTGTTGACACAACTCATTCAGCTTACTCTTAAACATTTTTCAACTTTTTTTTCTTAAACTCCAACCACTGTGTCTGTGTTGTTAAATGTGTGTAGCGTTTTCCGCGTGATGTACTATTAATGTTGATTTAAGGCTCATGATCTTCATATTTGTTTGTTGTGCATCAATTGACGCTATGTTGTCCAGAGGTTTAAGGAAAGTTGTCTGAAACATTGATACGCTTTAAGGTTCACAGATGGTGTTTTGACCATCGGTAATGTTAAAAGCACGTGGCTTTGCATACTTTATTTCATTTCATAGCTAGCTAGTAGGCTAGTAGCTACAAAATTATAATACGGAGTATGAAACATGACTTATATCAATGGGAGGAGTAGAAAATAAAAGAAAGTTTATAAAGTATAAAAAACATTATCGTATTTACAAGTATTTAAAGCTTTGATTGGAGTAACAAAAACACCAATGTATGTGGGTGAATAAAAGAAAAATAAAAAGTAGGAGGGGTAAGAAAGAGAAATTTGTCAACCAACCCAACCAATGTACTAAATAAACAGAAAAAAGGATTCAATTGTGATAGAAAAGAAACGAAACCCTAAAAGAAAGAAAGAGATGATGAAGAACGGGGCGTGGACACCTTGGGATATGGCTCGTTTTGCTGCGGTAGAGGAATACGATAACCTGAGGTTGAGGAACGAAAGGAGTGGGATAGGTAATAGTCACTTGCTAGACCCCATCGACTTTGTCCGCCTCATGAATATATCCAGGCTCTACTTTTGATCCCTATCGATATATGGAGGAAATGCAGGAGAAGCGCGTGCACCTGCTTCTGGTGGTGGTCTTACTCTTTCAGAATATGTTGAAACTGATGATTCTCAAGAGCAAAAATCCTTTCAAGAGAATGTTGTTGCAGAGCCACAATCTTCTATAAAGAGTGATGGTGAAGCTGTGGAAGAATCTTCTCAAATCCCCTCCTGCTGTTTCGGATGAAGGCAGAGAGCTAAAAATTATTTTGACTTGTATATGAATAGACTCTTTGCTTAGTGTCGATTAATGGCGACTTGACTATACAAGTATTTTGCATGTCCCAGTTCCATGTTTTGAATCATGCGAAAATGCTATTACGAAACAAAGATTCAAGTGCCCCTGCAGATACATCTTTATTCTTGTAACATGATTACTAACATCATTTTAGCTAGCTAGCTAGTTCCGATTTGTATTTGTAATAGTATAAACCCCAATGGAAACCACACCTTGCATAGCATAATAAAGCAATTCATGATTCTCTTATCTACCGATTAAGTTGTTCATATACTGAGTACATTTTATCTTATGCTCAGCCTTTATACATTTGCTTTATGTGAACATACACCAGAGTGGTTACTTTTGTTACATAGATGTTGTTGATGCTTTTGAGTGTTTGACATCTCTGGGTTGGGTCTGAAATTACAGTTACAGATACAAAACCAAATTTAGCAAGTTTACTGAATAGGTTTGGAATGCATACATTACTTGATTACTACCATCAAAGTTAGGAGACTCTTTCCGTATCCGACCCGTGTCCCTCAACTTGAGTTCTTTCCTATCTCCTTCGGAGAAAAATAGAGCCATATTACGCTGTGTTATCAGCCCGTCACGACTGTCCCTAACCTTTCTGTGACCATCTCTTATGCTCCAAGGGCCGGGTGCCTTCCCATATGAGTTTTCCGCCATTCCCACCAACCTCCAAGCTGTAATGATAGTTCCTCGCATCATTTTCAATGGAACTGATGTCGATAACGCCACAGCAGTTGTAGCGGTGAGCGCTACCAACCTTGACAAGTTTAGCCTTGGGATGCTTGTTGTGTTACTGTTCAATGATCGATTGACCAAAGACAACCACCTCTTATCTCCTCATGTTGGTTGGGCTCAAGGGTTCTTCTATGATTATAAGAATGAGTATAATGCTCATATATATGTCTTTTTCTATGGTTTTCAATATAGTGAACATAAGGTACACTAATCATATTTGGTGTGGATATTATAAGCGAGTAGACTAGAGATCTTTCAGTTGTTGGTGACACTTGCGATTTCTTTATTAGGGATTTGTACTATAACCCTCGACACTCAACAAGGTTTACATTATGTTCGGCTTAAAATGCGCGTCAAATTGTACGAGAATCATTAGTGAAAACTAGGCATAATAAATTAAGCGATTTCAAGGCATGCACTATTATGTATTGCTAAATGCATAGTGATGCAATATGTTCTACATATGCATCTGAATAAAATTCTAACATGAGCCTATGTTTTTATGTTATTTTGCATCTTCACTTTCTATATGTACCGGTGTTAACCGGGTTGGGTTGGTCGGGTTCGGGTCAAATGGGCCGAGTCCAAGTTGGGTCGAAACTAAAAATAATATACCCGAACCCGACCTTATTTGAGGCCGGGTTAGTCGGGTTCGTGTCTGATCAAAACGGGTCGGGTCAAGTCGGGTTCGGGTTTGTGCCATTTACAAAATCATGAAAGTAGGTCCTATTTTAAACTCAGTAGTTAAAATGCATCTACAAGGAATTGTAGAGCCTATTATTAGCCTGACTACTATATTTTAACAAAAATTTGCAATGATTTTTGTCAAATCAATTAAGAGTTCCAAAATATTAAAACAAGTAAACTAGTCAAATACTGATTGACTAACACATTTTAGACTACGTAATGTCAAATATTTGATGGAGCTATAGGAACATATAAAGAAAAAAAGAAACTAGCATAAAACTAAGCATTGTTGGACGCACATACAAATTCAACTCGCTATCAAATTTGGTAAGCAAACTTATATAACTTACTACTAGAATCCTTAGTTTCATTGAAAGAATGTGCAAGTTTACTCTCTTACATCAACAATTGAAAGAAAATGTGCCAATTTTACTACATGGATGATGGAGTAACTCCACCCTTCAAACTAGCTAGAGAAAAGTAAAAAAATAAAAAAATAATAATAAAAAAACCTCGGTTTAGTCGGGCGAATCGGTATAGGAAAAGTAATTTGACCCCGATACCTAGCCCTAGTTTGTACTTGGGTTAATCGGGTTGACCCGAGTTAAATTTTGGACCTGAGTATCCTTATTCGGGTTCGGGTCCGAGTTGGGTCGGGTTTTATAACACCCTTATGTACCACCCTTAAAAACCTTGTTGGGTTGTGTAATTTATTACTAATGCTTATTAAAAAAGAGGTAAACATATGAACTTTCCTTGTTGAAGTTATCCAGGATAAGATGTAACACCCCTAAAATATCGCAGCGGAAGATTGTGTCATTAGGGTATTACTTATTAGCACACAGTACAAGTTACAGAAAATGAACTCTAAATTAGAAGTTTTGAAATAAAGTATCATTTGATTAATAAGAAATATCAGAGTTTACAAAGAGGTCCCAATAAGTTTTGATTACATAAAGAGTTCAACATGAACGTTTAAAAGTTTTAACGAATGATAATAATGCATTGTATTCAAAATATCCGTGTGCCTTCACATGCCAGCTAATTCCTTAAGATCCTGAGATAAAACATGTTAAAAGCGTCAACACAAAGGTTTGTGAGTTCATAGGTTTATAATTAAAACAATTGATTTCAAGAGTTTTGAGTTTGTTTGATCATTGCAATCAGAGGCGGAGCTAAGGGGGGTCACAGTGGGCACAACCCCAAAAATATTAGTGTAAATTTCGTGAGTATTTGACATATTTTGGTAATTTGCCCCCGGAAAATCGTTTGTTCTATTGAAGAAGAAAGAAGAAACAACCGGGTTGAAGAAGAAGAAGCCAGAGAAAAGTACTAGTAATAAAATACTTATAAATGTTTTCATTGGCTGAGAGAAAAGTAAAATGTTGTACACATTTATTGTCTATTGGTCTATAATTTTATTTCTAATATTTTTCTTTACGTGTCTTGGATCATATTGAAACATGTGCAATTTTGTCTTGTGGTTTGTTTATAATACAGTATATGAGCTGCTCTTACATTATAAAATTCTTTAAACATTTTTTGTGAATATATGTTCAGCTAAAAAAATGTTGCTTACTTGGATGATGTTTTTATCTTTGTTATATGTTTGAGTATAGAATTTAAAACGACACAATGTTAAATCTTTAGTGTTATCCTGACCCGACCCGACCCGACCCGACAATATCCTTTTACAAATTATCTTGTTTGCGTTGAATAAGTCGATGAACCATCTTAGATTTACTCATGTTCGTCACCGTGTAAAAAAGGACAAGCTTTTGCTTTGTGGTGCAGTGTAATCAGGTGCGTTGACAAGTACGACTCTTTTCTTTATGTTTTGTAATTTTAGCTTATTTTTTACTTGCACAAGTTTTTTAACTCTATTTTTGATATGCTATAAAAAAAATTCCCCCTCGAATTTTTTTCTAGCTCCGCCCCTGATTGCAATGAATACAAATATCGGTAAAATGGATAATGGGTTACGTTTTTATACACCCATAATGATAAATAGCTGAACACAAGATTTCAATATTTAATGTATCGTGGGTGACGTTGTTATACACCCATAGTTATTATTGCACTAAGCTCATGAAAACCAAAGCGTTAACCTCGTACCATTATAATTGGCATAATCGTTACTATAATTGCCCTGGTAGGTAATTTTCCGGTATACCTAGTGTTCTCAAATATAGTGCGCTTGTTTGCCATAAGTCGGTCAAAACAAACGGGATTTGTCAATCCCAATAGGCCTATCTACAATATTCGCACTCACTGCAACTAGTGATTAATGGTTCATGATGTGAGGAACTTAACTTTGGCAATCGTGTTACCTAATGCTAATAAAACATTCAATTAAGATAAACATACAGTTTGTAAATAATTGTGATTGTTTATAAAAGTGGTAGCATGTATCTCACCCCAAAGAAGTTCATAAAACAGTTAAACGAGAAAGAGTGGGGCTACGAACTCACCTTGAGCGAAACGGTAATAAGAGAGCAACTAAAACGACGAATAAGCCGAGAAAACCAAACGAGCTACCTATAATATTATGTCGAGTCGTATGTTTAAAAGTAACGATGTGGCGTAAGCGAGTTTATATAAGTTTATTATGTATATCATGATGTTGTAATAGTAATTTATAGTGATCGCGTATGTCATTGTAGAAATGGTTTGTTAGGTCACTAGTTTTACAAACACAAGCAATATAGAAAGAGATAAGGCGATTGAACAAGTAAAACACACACACACACACACACGATATAAAGCACGGTTAGGCGTAGATGTGTAATGAGAGAAATAACTTGAACAACCAACCTTCAAATGAAGGTTTACAAGAGTATTTATAGGAGGGAAGCTAGGGCAACACTCCTAGTTCCCTTCCTTTCCTTTATGGGCTTGGGCCTAAGCTCATGGGCCTTCTACATAAGCTTAAGGCTAATAACAAACATAAAGGCCATAATAAGCTACCTATTACATAAGAATAACTAACACTTGAATTACAGGTTTAGGAGTGATTCCAACAATCTCCCTCAAGTGTTGGTGATGAATGGTGAAGGCGTTGATGTAATAGTAGCTCGGCGACTTCGACATTCTTCTTTCTTGTGAGAAGAATTGCCTCGATTCGAACAATCTCCCGGGTAGAGAAATTGTCTTCTTTGAGCGGTTATGCTTTGGCGTCATCTTTAACTTTGTTCTTTGATCATTGTTCTTTGTGATGAAAGTGATAGTATGTTGTTATGCGCATCAAGTGCGCCTCAGTGCCTTCATTGCCTACGGTGTCTCCACGTCATTCTTCAACATGCTCACACGCTCTTTGGCGTTGGAATTGATCTTGATGAAGTTCTTTAAGTCTTTAACTTTGTAGATTCTTTGATTTGTTGAAGAATCATTCGATTATTGTGTTGCTTTTGGATAGAACTTCCATTAGTGATGATGTTGGCGTGAGCATGAGAAGAATCTGCACGATCATCCCGCTCCGGAGCTTCCATAAGAAGAAAACATTTCAAGCGGTTAGTAATAAGCGGATTTAAGCACTTACAAGTTTGAACTTCGAGAGTGTTAACATAGTGTGAAACACAACTCTAATCCTTACAAAGGCCGTTCTCGAACTGGAGTCCCACAAGTGAGATAACGCGATGTACCTAAGTACATCTGATTCAGATAGTCGCCGAGGTACACCAAGCATCACCTCACGATCGTAGACCGTTTGAGACACACTAAGCGTAATCCACGGGAGTTACCGAAGTGACTGCCGTCGGGTGTTTGATGTTGACCGCCAGAGTTTCCATTCAATCATCGAGGATCACGGATGTGAACCTCTCATAAATGTTCTCGATGCATTGCTAAGATCATGAAGGACTCGATATGAACCACCGATGATCTTATTTGGTGATCAACAAGTGATGAAATGTCAAGTGTTCTTAAGAGATCTTTTGATGAATCTCGTGGCTCTAGACTCAATAGTGCGTTTTGGTTTTCTGAGCGGAGACTAGGAGAGGGTCTCCTTCTTCAATACCAGTGATCTCTAAAGAAAGCCAATAGTTTACGTAGGGTTCCTGTGAGAATGAAACAAGCTTACGATGAGAGAAACTTGAGTGGCTAAGAAGGTTTAGTGCGTAACGCCATTGGGTCCATGACGACTTTACTCTTCAATACCCAAGGTCACTAAGTGACAACCAAAGAGTATATGAATTGAACCCGATTGTGCGCTCTAAGTTGAATAATTTGGAGGGCTATTTCTTTTCACCCTTTCTTTGCATTTCTTTTAATTCTTTAACTCCTTCTTTCTCCGATTCTCATTTCTCCTTTTTATAATCGTACTAAGGACTTCTAAGTACTAACTATTTGTGATGTCCTTGGGTAGATCCTTCCGACTATGGCGGATCATAGGACAGTTATTCCTAACCTTAGTCACCTTATAACCCATGACTAACCTATGTTGCCATTAAAACCCTTTGTCATGAAGAATCTCTCAAAGGGTTTGTAAATGAAAAACATGTTTGAACCACTTGTGAGAGTTTTATCTTTTAGCATAAATACTCCCCTCCACAAGTGCTTTAGAGTTTTGACGAAAATCAGCCTTGTGTGGGAAAAGCGACTTTTGAATTGATCAACTCAAGATAGACAATCTCCATGAGACACGGTTACGTTGCATAGTTAAAGAGTTACATTGTGACTTTTAGGTGACAACTAGCTCTAATAACTACCTTGAAGGTGTAGACAATCCTCAAAAGGTTATCATACCGTCGAGTTCATGTCTACCAAGAGTTTCTCGAATGGTACTTTCTACTCGGACAAGTCCTTTGCGAGACACGTTTACATTACTAGCGAACTAGCTTGAAATTATTACCCGTCCAGACAAGTCTTTTCGAGTTACTAACGGTTTAGTATCGTCAATTCGTTGGTTAAGTCCAAGTACAGATTCATT